>CM072808.1:46550067-46910067 GCA_037013495.1 Hippophae tibetana | reverse complement strand
ACGGTTGGATTGAAGGTTATCTCATAATATTTGAAATACACTCTATATGTTCTCGTATGTTATATAGTATTTCTTCTATTTTGCAGTCGAGAGTTTAAATGATTGCACACAATCTATAATATAATTATAGATGTTAGTTATGCGATCATGGGTACTCAAGGGGAATATGTAATAGATGAGATAAAATGGACTTAATGAACTCGGTCATATTACGAACTAGTTATGTAATATTGAGCTGCATCTAATTGTTATATCAATAAATTACTCATATATATTGTATTGGGTAAATAATAGTTATGATATTCGAGAGTTTTCAATCTCATGTTTATAGTATATTAACTTTGAGATTAATACAGATTGATAATTAGCTAAGTTAAGTTTGAATTAGTAATTTCATCGATCCCCGAGTAAACTCCATAATAACGACCGAATGATGTTGCTTTCGAGATAAATGAATAATTAATTTGGATTCAATTATTTCATATGATCAAAAATAGGTATTTGTTTACTATGTATTTTATGATATTCATAAATGTCAAATAAATAGGTAAGGGTAAAATTGTAATTTGACATAGCCAAATTCATCCGATTAATTAATTAAATAATATTTAATTGGACTAAATATTTATTTGAATTAATTAAAATATTAAAATATAAAATTTAAATGTTTGAAATACTTATATGACAAGAAGTGTATTTTAGTAGTTATCAAATTTGATTTGATTTTGGATTAATTATTGAGCAATTTTAATTTGAAATTAAATATAATCCGAAATTAAATATTAGCACACAATTAAGAGTTTAAAATCTACTTGTGGCATGGATAAGACTAAAATAATTGGAATGAGATTCTCATTAAATTACATAATTTGATTGTGTGATTCTTGATTGAAAATAATTTAAAGATCATAAATTAAATCAAACTATGTCAAATGGAGACCGTTATACCATATTCTGCCCTCGTATAGTCAGCCAATATATAAAAAATTGAGTGAAATTTCTAGCACTCAAGTGATAAAATTTTGGAAATACAAAATTCAATCCAAAGCAATAATTATTCAAGAATATGTTCTTGTAGAGAATTTTTATTATTCAATAATAGACTTCACACTATAACAGGTTATAGTTGAAAAAATGGAAACAAGTTTTGATTAACTTGAAGTTTGCAATTACTATTACAAACATAGTGAATTTCAAGTTCACAAGCTATAAAAGTATGTTTCTTGTTATATTTTATTATAGTTAAATTATTACTATCACAATATCTTTATTGGACAAATTTTTGTTGTCTAATATCAATCGTTTCGACAATATTTTAAAAAAAAATTTATAGCATTTTTTAAAGACAAACCTGGCATGCATTGGAGGAATGTGGCGAGTTACGTAGAAAAAACATCACGTTGAAATTACATGGCATCAAGTGAGGATAGCTATGAAGTTAGCTAAAAAATTGTTGTATGGGAGCTACGAAGAACAATACAAAATGTTAAGAAAATATCTTAGTGAGCTCAAAAAGAAAAATACAAATACCACATGGGAGTTGCTACCTACATTGGCAAATGGAGTTGAAAGAAAATTTATAATTTACCATAAAGTTTTATTATTAAATTCGTGTTTATTTAAATTATCAAATTATATTTTTTGTTTATTTAAATAGGTTTGATGCAATGTATGTGCATTGGAGATGTGAAAAAATGGTCCACAGATTTTAGAAAATTCTTGTAGTTTGATGATAATGTAGCATATGCAACGACTGGGGGAGGGCGTAACGAAGCTCTGATAGTAACAGTAACGACTAGCTTAATTGAGCCACAAGTTTAATGATTTACTTTAATTGTTGGCCTAGCCAATTCTATATTATATATTGTTTGTTTTAAATGGACATTTACAGCTAGATTACGCAGCTAGAGACCAAGATGCAACACGAGTCTTTAAGTGCCATCATAACATTTGGGTGCCTACAAAATTTTATCTATTCGAAGGCAACCTCAATTGCAGGAGATGGAACTTGCTTAGTTTTCAGCTGCATTGCTCATTATGTATTTAACCCGTCGCATTTTACACAAGTTTCTTTTTTCTTCTATAACACATAAAATACTGAGAAAGTACAAACGAGAACCACGGGAAGAATCTTCAAGTTTCACAATGATTTATTTAAATGTACATTTATATATGAAAAAGATACCATCCACTGCTGGGAGCGCAGACCCAGCCAACTAAAATCCACTCCAACAACGCCTTGTCCTCTAATCAAACTTTCAGTCATCAACACTGTAAGCCTAGCTGTCATGTTTCAAAAGGGCGCACTAATTAGAGCATTGTCACAATTGCATGGCCAAAAGAATGAGAAATCACTTTCTGATCAGCAGGTTCGTTCAGACAACTGGGCTCTTCTATGAAAACAGCTAATTAGCATCTGTACCAACATAAAAGAGCTCCATGATCACCATCTCTCAAGGTGAGCCTGTGACTCCTGGAAAGAGTTCTGATATTTTATTGAAAACATCCATAACCTGGGACAATAGGTAACGTAAGTGAAATCATAATGGCAATGCCTACATCAACACAATTTAAAATCTTTCTCCAAAACCTTTTACAATTTCATATGAATCTCAGCAGCAGCAGCAGCTGTACAAGTTTATCAGTCAAAATCTTGATAAAATAAACCATTTACTTTTGCCGAATATTTTGAACATGCCTTGTTTGTGGAAACCAATTAACTACTATCTTGATGCTAAAGTAAGACTTGATTTAAACGAAATAATAAATGGTACTGAACAAGAAATTGTGTTCGAACCCACCATACCTCCTTGTCATTCTGATATTTTGCAATGCTCAACGGGTTTTGTGAACACTGCAAAAGCAATACAGCAGTGAATAGGTCGGACTAAAAATTAAATCAATTAAGAAAAAGAATAAAAAAGTAATTCAATAACACATACATCCATAATAGCTTGTTGGACTCTTGGATTTTGAAATGCCAGTGCCACTTCAGGGTTCGTCATAATCTTCGATATTACTTCCTCAGGCGTTAGCCCAATTTGGTCTGCAGAAATGAATACACAGGAATCGTTAACTTGGGAGCAAGGAAATAAGATTCACCTTACACTGTCTTGAAATAAAAAATGAATGTATCAAGGTTTTAAAAGGCATATTCTAGCCTTGATGTGCTTCTTGAGCCGAAGCGAGCCGAATTTCGGCTCAACATAAAATAAAAAGTAAATGTAAACATATAAATAAATAATAACATAACATAGGTTATCACAACTACCTCATTTTAGCTATAAACTTATGATTAAAATATATATGATGTTTTACAGCTACGCCAGCGTAGTTGAGATAAAAATATCAAGAAAAATGCCAAAGTGGACATATAATATTTACAAAAGTACAAAGTGGACCAAGTCATCCAGGAGGATTTTTAGAAGCACTTGCTTGATGATTTCCAAACACCAAAGTTATGGCCCATTTCCAGCCCCGTAGAAATTAATTCTATATGACATCATTCAATTTGAATATTATATATAAAATAAAGATTCAAGAAAAAATTTCAATATATTGAACAAACAAAACTAGTAAACAAAACATATGACAACAGGAAAAAAATACAAGATAATAGATATGTAAACAAGGATTAAAATCCATTACCTAAAGATGGATCATCCACTCATGTCAGGGTTATGGCATAAGATCAAAACTCAAAAGTAATAAACATAAAAACACCCAAAATAAATGGATACTGCCAAAAAAAAAACAGATAGATTAACAAATCGAATTGGCATTTCAATCAAAGACTTACCAAACTGCTGCTTAACCTCAGGACTACTAAGATCAAAATTCTTTAATGAATCCATCATACGATTATCCCATTCGCTACTCCCACCCATATTAGTCCTGGAGAAAAATAAAAACATAGAATATATAAACTGACCATCGAGCCAACATAACACACTATCCTCCTTAAAGAAAATCATCAAAAAAAAACCCCCATTAAATACAAATATTTGAAAATGAGAATACCAAAACGTATTGACAATAGAAAAACTACTTAGAGTTCAGAAGAATTTGAGTAACTATAAATTTTACATTATAGTTCCTGTCATTAAGCACTTGACAGGAGAATATGATTTTATGAAAGGAAACAAAAAAGATAGATCATTGGATATGTAATGAACCAAACAAGTTACAAGAGAATTAATGAGAAGTGGTACAAGTAACAAGCCCAAGTAAAATAGATTCATGAGTACATGAATATTATATGACAAAAAGTGAAGATGAAATACTAAATCATACCAACTTCAAATGAATTAAAATATAAACTGATTATTGGACATAGGGATCTTACAACATGTCTTGAAGTTGTTGACGGTACTGAGGGTGTTGTAGCATCCCTATTGAACAATACACAAAATAAATAAGAGCCCATACATTTACAAATCACAAAATGGGAAGACTGTATATTTTATAATAAAAAATTCTGTTGGCACCAAAAATTACTAATTCTAGAGGCAAGTAATGTCCTCCTGACTCTCGACTGTCAAAGTTATTTATATTGAAAAAACATTATTTAAATTAACATGTAATTTATAGATAATTTGTTAGCTAATACTTTTATTTTTTATCTCGTTAATACTGATTTAAAATACTGATTTCTAAGAAAACATGAACAATGTTATGTTTTAAATTTAATAAGCATAACATAGTATTGATTATCAAGCAATAATAGTATTCTTTTGCAATTCTTGATTTAAAAAAATATATATCTTTAAATACGATTTTTCAAATTTGATAAGTATAAGATTTTAGTATTTATTAATGCATAAGAAAAAATGCAGAGAATAACCAATGAATAATAAAAAAACTAACAAAAAAATAAAAAATAAATGAGATATAAGTGCATTTTGATATTTATTTGTGTTTGAACTTGGTTAAATCCACGGTGTTCACACATTGAAAGGTTTATCTGGACGGGCCCACAGTTCTTGATTGTATAACCCATTGTCTCAATTGATATCAGCTTCTATGAACTTGAGTATTTAAGGGCTACGGCCCAGATAAACCCTTCAATGTGCAACACTGTGGATTTCAACCAGGTAAAAACATCAAAAGGCGCCCTTTTACCTGCAACCAATGTGCAAGGTTTGATATATCTACGTGGGACCCAGGGTTCTGACGTTGATGTTCTCCATATGTTCATAAATGTGGGGTGGCGTTACTCTAACACGTGTTTCTTTCACCTTCTTAAGTAAACCTTGGGAAGTAAGTTGATACCAACTGAACGCGTCTCAGTTAGTACCAGGTCCCTAATAAGGTACTTAAGGGCTAGGTATCGAGGTTCGAAACCTAGGAAGAGCGAAAGAAACATATATCAGGCAATGGCCGCCCCACCGTAAACATAGATCAATGTGGAGCATCAATGCCAGAACTTTGGGTCCCACGTGAAAATCCCAAGATGTTGTGGGCCTCCGCTGAGTTAGGCGTGGTTCAAACAATTTACGTATTCAAAAATCAATAAAAACTAAAAAGGTGAAAAATAATCAAAACGGTACACTAAAACTAACAAAACAACTTTTTAAAAATATATTTGTTTTATAGGCATTTTGGCATTTATTTGGGTAAAAAAAGTAGTGGAATAGTAGAACGGAAGAATAACCAATATACTGTTTATTGGTTATTCCCACTTTATAATTATAAAAAATATATTTATTTTAATGATATTTTGGTATTTATTTATACGTATAAATAAAAGTTTATTTGTTATTCCCATTTTATAATTATAAAAAATATATTTATTTTAGAGATATTTTAGTATTTATTTGTGTATAAATAAAAAGTATATTTAAAAAAAGCAGAAAAAGAGAGGGGGAAGAAGGGCAGGAAGAACCCAAAATAAAAGAGGCGGAGAACTACCAAAAGGTGACATCAGCCAATATTGTGACCTATATATATATATATGACATATAAATGAAGAAGCCAATTTATAAGAGAATGGACCCTTCTTTTTACTTGTTTTGCTGAGTAATACTGAAGTATAGACTTACATTTGAAGGTTTCCGGATTCCTCATCTCCTCAGGTAAGTAACTACAAGGATAAAACAAAGATCAGTCCTGCTTCTAATGGTAAGACAAGAAAGCATGTAGCCAAAAGTGCTCCAAAATTTAGAAAAATCATGCAACATTTGTCAAATTTTTTAGTAAATGCATGCCCAGTAAATAAGAAATTATAAATGAATTACTTTCTTAAAACAAGCATGGAAAACCGCTGGCACAATAGAGGGAAAGCTCAAAAGAAAAAGAAAAAGAAAAAGAACAGGAAAATATTAATCTAGAGATGAATAAATTGGAAGAAATAAAGATATCTTACGGATAGACCATCTTCTGAACTGTTGGATCTTCCATCATTTTTTCCAAAGCTTCCACAGATAACAGAGGATTTTCTTTTTCTATCATTAAAAAAAGATTTATCAATAAAAATTTAAAATGATTGGATCCCAAAAAAAAAAAGAGTTAAAAGAATGAAAAATATTATCAAAAAATTAAAAGCTTGTATTCATTGCTAGGATGGAACAATATTCAAAAAATGCAGTGATCAGATGATGTATACATGAATTTACCAAGGCTAGCTTTAAAAATGTTGAGCAACAGTAAAAGCTAACTAACATGTTTCAGTTTAATAAGCAGCAAGAAGAAAAGCATATATGAGGTGGTAGGTGTTTTAAATTCTTAATAGTCCTTGGTGTATTATCTTGTGGCTCAATAACAAATGATATATTATTGTTATCAATCTTCTCTTTCTTCTAGCCACTTCGTGTGTATTCTGATTTCCTTTTAGTGGTTAAAATTGCAGGTCGGAAAGAAACCCACAATGTAGACATCTTCCCTGGCTTAAAAAGTAAAAGTCTCCATGGAATCAAACCACTAAAAGCCAAGTAATAATTAGAGAACTAATAAACAATTTGTTTGCCAAGTAAAACATATTTACTCAGTAGAGATCTTCAGATGACAAATTCTTTCAAACAGAAGATTTCCTTTTAAGGATTGCAACTGTCAGCTACAGATGAAACTTTGCCCTAATTTAACCACAGTAGATGTAACATAAGTTCTAAACAGGAAACATCATATTTCAGCTTGACCGTTAAACTCATCCTAAAATTATTAATTTTGCTGTAAAATTATCGCACAACCAAACTTATTTATTTGATCATTTGATCCCTCAACCTATCAAATTTGTGTCATCCCATTATATTGTTTCTGAGGATGTTTTCAAATGCCCACGTGAATAGGTCCTGATTTTTGCTAATTGTTCTGACCAACTTTTCACAATTATATTGAACCGGTAATAAACATAGAATAATAGGAATGAGTGCTTGAAAAATAAACAAAAAATATATTTTAGAGCCATTTATAATAATTATCCATTATAATAGACTACATATAAAAACTTTGCGTTTCCCAGTGGCTGATACTACAAGATTTTTTAACTTAATAGTTATTTTGAGTTCAATTGGCTATGAGTTTTTAAATTTAGAAGTTGCTCTCTATATATCACATCCATTAATCATACGGATGTATAGACTCTAATGATATATTGGAAACTCAATCATAACAATCTCCCGAAGTAATTTTAGTACTATGCAACATACAACAAAGATTCAGCCGTTTAGGAAAACTGCAACATATTTACGAGCCATGAGAACTTTTTTTATATATTATGAAACATCACATTATACATAAATATAAATAGTTACAGAAATTCAAAATGTGTACAAACAATCCATTCAAAGAATATCTAATACAACCCTATTCTTTACAAAACTCCATTCCCTGTAGTTATATAAGCTACATGATTATTGCTTATAAGAAACTAAATAATCTTTTCTCTTTTGAAAACGATGCCAATGATGAAACCAAAAACAAAACTGTATACCACAAAAGATTGCTATCATTCTCATTGTCTTCAAAAATTCTATTGTTCCACCCATAGACAAAATTGACAAACCTATTATACCTTTCTCACTAATCTATTATCATAGACAAATAATTGCTAATTACATTATTTTACTAAAATAATTAACTGAAGTTAAACCTAAAGACAGAAGATTTGGCATCAAGACTTAGGGACTACTGAAGAGTCAACTAAGGCTACACTTATAATCAGTCTTGGTAACAATAAGAAGGGAACCAAAAGTAAAAGCTATACTTACTTTCAGACTGTGGCTCTTTTGAAGAATCGATGTCCTGCCTAGAAGCAGCTCCATTTTGAGAAACCTAAAAATTATTTTACAAATTTGTTAGTCTAAAGAACAAGCTCTGGGTGCCAGCATAAAGTTAAAAGCAATCACTTACTTCCCTGGAAATATCAGCATCCTTGGATGAACTTCTCTCAGTCATATCCTTTAAGCTACTCTCAAAAGAACTTTTTTGTTCAGTTTCTTCTGGTGAAACGTCTACAAAAGCTATGCATAGAAATTGTACTTAGAATTCTGAAAAGAATACCTTAGAGAAAGAATCATTCAAATATCTGCTGGATGGTAACATATTGAGGACCAATTATATTGTGGACCCAGCTACAATAGAATTAATATACTCTCAAAGTATAATACAAAAGCATACACAATGATACATGGATAACCAGAAAAGGCTAAGATAGGAAGCGGCACTCAACATTTAAGTTTAAAGCATTTGTGTTTAATTAAACATAAAATAATTATATACACATCTTACAGAGTTTGTCAGATCTTGCCAGAAGTGATTTAAGACTTTAATTTAATATGGGTTGGCTATACAAGATTTCTGACCACCTACTATGAAGGAACAACATTCTATTTTATTTTTTAAATAGAAGCAACAACATTCATTGACAAGCTAAAGACAGATTGTTGATGAATATAATATATAAACTACAGCTCAAAGAAATGAGTTTTATGATTATTAACATGTATACAATGGCCATCTATGTTCATTCCAATTGTTACGTTAGCTACATTAGCATTTTAATAGGAAAGTCGTGCAACAATTTCCGAAAAGAAATTTTGTTTTCCAATCAAAACAGTAGGTTACCCCTCCATACCCTATATCTTCGACAAATATCAAGAAATTTCAGATTTCATAGAGCACAGCCAGATCCATCACTCTGGATATAGTGACCAGAATCAAATGATAATATCCAGAACCACAAATATTTAGGACAAAGTTTCAAAATCTGTTCCTGTAAATGTACACCCATTTCTTATGGCTGTTTGATTAACTCTGGAAATTTTAAAATCAGCCTCAGAATGTAATTTAATGAGAATTAACAGTTATCAGCCACTAGCTGAGGTAACAAGGCTTATACTTCAACTGAAACCAACCAACGCATATAGGTACAAATATGGCTCACAAATGGATTTTCCAAAAAAAGACATTTCTATGACCAATAAAATAAGCACAATGGCATAAATAGATTCTTCATTACCAATTTTCTTTGGTTCTTTCTTTGTTTCCATTTTATCCTTGACATCAGAGGCTAGCACTGCTTCCACTCTTGCAGCTTCTGCTTTGGATGCTTCAACTTTGGTTGCAGGCACATCCACAGTCACAGATTGTTGAGAAGCAGGTGGGGAGGAGGACACAGCAGGCCCCGATGATGATGTCGGAAATGGAAATGGGGACCCCGGAGAAAATGCAGCATTATTGAATTGATTACTTTGAGAATTCATTTGACCCATCAAAGTGTTAAAAGCTTGTTGCATGGCATATTTCTGTAAGAATGAAAGTAAACTTCAAGGGATACATGCACCTAAAAAAAACTAAATCTCTCTTAACACAATGTGTTATTTAAATGACAATTATATATATGTCGTAGTTTGAGCTCATTAATTAGAAGGTATTTTTTAAACAATAAGACAAATATTGACTTCCCAATAATATTTATCTATTAGTCACTAAATTCTAAATTTTAAACTCTAAATACTAAACCTTAAACCTTAAATCCAAAACCTTAAACTCTAAACCCTAAGTATTTGATATGAGTTATTTTAATCTTTTTAATATACATATGTTTTTATTTTTTTAAAATTATCATTTATAAATTATTTTTCTACTAGAATCAACCTAAGGATAGTTGAGTATAATTTCTCTCAAAATTATTGAATTATGATAAAATTTCATTATTATAATAGAATCTTATATATAATATATTATATATTTTTAAAATATTATTTTTCTTAAAAAATAAAAAGTGAAATTTGCATATCACTAATTTTTTTAAAAGTTATTAATTCACTTTAATTATACTTACCCTTAATATATTAAAAAATTAAAATTAAAATTATAGATACCATTTAGAGTCCATAACTATTTTTCTTTATGTAGTTCCTCTCATTAAGTCATATAATGGATACCTAAAATTCATTAATTAAATGTAATTCAAAATATTTATTTAAAAATTTCTATGCTTTTAGTATTCGCTTGGAATGAATTTAATAAAAATAGAATAATGAGATAAGCAATCAACTTGTGCTTCCAATATTACATTAATGCCTAATAAGTATTTGGTTATTGGAGTTTTAAAAATAAAATATAATTTAAGATAGAGTTAGATTGCAATTAAGAATTTTTTCCTTCATCTCCTTTGCTCTACAAATTGTATGGTGTGTTTTTACATTTTTTTTTTCATTCTCTTTACAGTTACTGCTCAAATTTTCTGATAAGTGAATTTCACAAGAGTTTACCAAGAGATAGATCATGACAATGTGAAAATTTGATACAAGGTTAGTCACTCTTTTGATTTTGATTTTGATATTTATTTATTTACTTCAATACAATTATTATAGCTTGCTACTGATATTTTTTCAAGACTTCGACTCTCAAATGAATTTACTATATTATTTTTCATTTTGAAACTGAAGGTTGTTTTCAAAGCTTTAGGGAAAAAATAAAATAAGGTTAGAATAATTCAATATATTTTTATTTTAAATTAAATTAAGTATGAAGACTAAATAGACTTTTATTATATCTAAATTTTGTATTACACAAGCTATGTAAATTTTCAAAACTCTGGTTTTCATGTTAATAACCATTTATAAATTTATGTACATGCAAAATAAAAACGGAATATAGTAAATTTTATTGTAGAGTTTACAATGATTGTAATATACAAACAATTATTTATTATCTATTATCACGATTATACATGGAATTTATTCAGCAAAAAGATGTATACATAGTATTTAATGAAAACATTATTATCATATGTAAATCCTCAAATATTAATAAATGAGTATGGTAAATAATTATCTCTAGATCTTTTTACTATATTTTTACGTTTTTTATTCTCCTCTTATTCTAGCTTTCCTATTTCAACTTTAATGTTCTATTGTATCTTAATATCTTGTTACTCTTATGATTCTATATTGTTCAATACCCTCTAATTCCAACATATATCTTCATTTTTCATATCTCTTAGCATGTATAACCAACAATTGCTAGTAATATTTTTATATTTTTCATGAATCGAATAGAAATTGAGCTAGCAAAAACAATACATATAAAATGGCAATCAATAAATTCCGGTATATGATTTTCTTTATGTTTTTTTATTTCCCCTCTCTCTTAAATTATCAATCACCCCTACTTTTATGCACAAAGATTATGTAGTCTAAAATTTTAGTCCTATACACTAATTTGCTTTACTTTTTATTGTTTACATTTTAAAATGACTTAATATTTTTAGAATAAGGAAAACTTTATACTTTCTAATTTAAAATTAAGATTTTGATGTAATAATCTTTTTTACTTATTGGATTGATAATAATGGTAAATATAATGCATCTTTTATTTTGGAGACTATATAGGCTAAAACTAAAATAAAAGGTTACATGTATTTTTGTTATGCAAGTTTATACTCTGTCTTGGCTTTTTGATGCAATACAAGCTAACCAAGTCATTTTCCCGTTCATTTAATTACATAATTTAGTAATTATCTTATTTTGTATAACTTTCGAGAATGAGATTTTATTATTATTTAAAATACAATTCATGTCATATAACACTATAAAATTATATTGGTATTGTATTATTCTATTAATTTATTAGGTTAAAAAGCAAAACTCATAAAGTATTATCTTGTTGTATAAGGTAGGTTAGTGTCATTATAAGTGGTGCAAATATTTTCTAGCCAACATATAAAAATTTGTTACTCACAATAGATCTAATCTATCAATTAAATTTTATTCCAACTAATATGAGTTTTCTACCATATAATATTATTTGTGAGACATTTGTAGCATTGGAAGGAAAAAAAATTATAATAAATATTATTTTAAAGCTTTAAAAAGTACAAAATAATATTCACATGCAATCAAACTCATGCAAACAAATTTTAGCTTATTGATGCTTAACTCCTCAACCTTCACATAATAATTCAAATTCGTAAATCATTAATCACTTATAAACTTTTTTAGAGAAACATACAAGCCTTAAAACAAACAGAAAATAATAGGGATGAAGAGAACCCATTCACAACGGATAAAATTCTTAATGTTTTCATCCATGATGTGTCCAAGGCTTCTAAAATTTTGACAAAGCATGGACATAGTTGATGAAATATTTACCTTTAGTCTTGCAGCCACCTGTTATTCAATGAACATGTCAAACATGCAGCCAAGGATAACTTTTGAATAAATGTCAGAAAATAATCAAGTAGATTCATCTCACCCATGAAAACAATGCTGAAAGACCAACACCAACACCAATCCAAAAAAGAGGTGACCCTCTAGAGATTTGAAAAGGAGAAGAAACAAACAAGAGAGAAGGGTCAAAAGCTCATATGTTTACGGAGTCTTGAGAATGAGAAAGAGAAATAAAAGATAATAGCAAAACCACCATTGCACCATGTCAAAAATAGGCAATAAGTCAGTCAGTAAAGGAGAAATAAAATGGAACTGATTATAGGCAATATAATGTAATTACACTTGTGATGGAGGGGGAGGCACTGAAAGTTGTGGGTTAACACCAACCGAAGACGTTTCATGACTACTTGAAGAAGAGATGCTAGCAAAACGTTGCACTTCTAACTTCTCTGGAGTAGCATCATAAACATGTTCAAGCAGCAAAATAATAAAAAATAAATGTTAGTGATGAAGTACTTGATTTCAAAATCCATATGAAACTAACTTCTTTTACTAGGATGTGCATAGCTGACATGGAGAAAGCTACTGGAAGACACATTCAAACAGTTACCACACTTATAACCTCATCCTGAAGTTCAAACTGTATTCATATAGTAATCATATTCAGTATTATTCCTCACGCATCATTCCATAATATTGATTTTTTTTCCTTTTTTCCTGAAGAAAAGTCAATAAATAGTGATTGGCTGTGTGCTAAACTGTTAGCTCATTTTGTACAGCTTCTGTGCGCAAAGTGGCATAGAAGCAAATTTAACTTGAAGAAAACAAACTTCAAGGAGATGTACTATGACTCAACCCAAAGTATGTCTATAGCTTGATATTCAAGTTTCCCAAAGAAAACAAGCTTTTACAATTAGAAACTTCTATCTCTGTCTACCTCCACTCACATTCCTATACCCTCAAGGCTGTTAAGCTAAATGACAAAAATAGAGTGACACCTCAGCCGCACATGGTATGGACACAAGACTACTAAACCAAACGACAGAAAACATATGCAAACGACATTGTAAAAAACAACAAACTGGAAGGTAAAAATAAACATAAACTCCCTATACCAGTTGCCCCTCTCTTGAGAAGACAACTCTCCTCGGTCTTCAAGGATGGAGAGTCCAGTATTAGGTGTGAAGTAGGGATAAAGGTCTGACACATTGAAGGTAGTAGAGATCTAGAGACGTTCTGGCAATTCAAGGACATAAGCATTCTCTCCAATTGTCTTGCAAACCCAACAAGGACCCAGTCCTATCTTGCAATTTAGAATAGGTTACAAAGGGTGCCCTGCCTTCACTGATATAGACCATCACCAAATCACCAACTGAAAATTGCATAGCTCTCCTTTTCTTATCTGCAGCCTCCTTACCCTTAGAATTGGAGTATTCTAAGTGTTGCTTGACCTCTTCTAACATTGCCTGAATGTCATTAGTTGATTTCATTGTTGCACTACTCTTGAAAAGAGAAAGAGTAGTTAAGTCAGCGGTGAAAGTAGGCACTTTAGTGTAGACAATTAGAAAAGGGCTCCTTCTAAAAGACCTATTCACCATTCCGTTCAAAGCTAACTCGACCTGTTGAAGAGCTAAATCCCATTGTTTTGGTCTGCAACCAGTAATGCAATGAAGCATATTCAGCATGACCTGTTAACAACCTCAGTTTGACCTTCTATCTAGGGATGGCAAGCGATGCTGAATTTGATTGTAGTGTCAAATATCTTCCAAAGGTACCTCCAAAAATGACTCATGAACTTCACGTTCCTATCAAACACAACAGATTTATGAACTCCATGCAAGCAAACAATTTCCCTAAAAGAAAGACTTGCTATATAACTTGCATCCTAAGCCTTCTAGCAAGCTTGAAAGTGTGCAATTTTTAAGAACCTATCTACCACAACTAAAATTGAATCCATATGCCGTGCAGTTTTAGGTAGTGAGTGTCAAGTCCATACTTAGGTCTTCCCAAATGTTCTTAGGGATAGTCAGTGGGGAATAAAATTCCATATTTTGGGAAGTGCCTTTAGCAACTTGACAAATGAGACATCTTTTGACGAATTCAATGATGTTTCTCCTCGTGTGACCAAAAGTATGACTTCAAACACCTATATTGTCTTATCTCTCCATAATGAGCAGCAAGCCCACCATCATGGTGCTCTCTAATTAGGTGTTCCTTCAAAGAAGTCCCAGGAATACAAAATTGCGTTCCCTTTAAATAAAAATCCCTCTGTATCATATAATCTTGGTAGAATTGTTGGTTGGAGCACTCACTCCAAATGTCTCCAAAGTCAGGGTCCTGGGATTAGATCTCCTTAAGCGAATCAAAGCTTATAATCTCAGCGTTAATCACTATAAGCAAATGTGTCCTCCAACTCAGTGCATAAAGGTTGTTAGTAGTATAGACTAAGTAGTTACAATCTAATGGTAGAAAGAATAGTCAGGTGTAAGGCTGATTGGTTGTAAGGTATTTGTATATAACCAAGTGTACAGCTCAAGTAAAAAT
Source organism: Hippophae tibetana (assembly GCA_037013495.1). Taxonomy (NCBI): domain Eukaryota; kingdom Viridiplantae; phylum Streptophyta; class Magnoliopsida; order Rosales; family Elaeagnaceae; genus Hippophae; species Hippophae tibetana. The sequence continues at coordinate 46,894,912 of CM072808.1, read as the reverse complement.
CCTCGATTCATTCTCTTCTAATAACAAAAAGTTCTATCTGTTAAGCTTCAAGATTTTTTGTTATAAATACTAAGACTAATAAATCAGGAAAGATATGCACTAGTTGAGTTACAACACCCTTGTTTATCATGTTTGTTTCATAAGTACCATCATCTGAAAAAACAATAATATGCTACCAATAGCAAGTATGTGGGATTGACCTGGTTTATGGAGAGAAGTTAAACTTATTGACAGAATGTGTGGATCTCATAAGAGATCCATGTATTTAGAGAACATTACCTATACAGGTGTCAATTACATAATGAGTACACATATTTACATATCAGAGGGATAAAATTGGCATAAAATACAACATATCAAGGGTCGAGGTCAATCTCAAATGGGGTTGATCATTGAGTTTGGGCTGTCATTGAGCTCAGGCTGTCTTACGAGAAGGGTGCTTCACCTTCCATATCGGGTTGGTGACTTCACCTTCCATATCGGGTTGGTGACTTAGCTTGGACAGTTTGTGTGGGTCGGGCACCAAGCCAGTCCGAATATCCAAACATCTAGTCCCATATTCTTTCAGCTCGAGCTATGGTCTGAGGTGAAAGAGTAATTACCGAGTTTGGAATACGAACCGTTCAGCTCCCCTAATAAATATGTCGGTTGATTGGAGAGAGAAACCAAGTGTCTATATAAAAGAAATGTTTGGGTTGAGACTTATCATCATTAACAGCAAAATTGAGAAATAGTGAATAAAAACGCTCTATCACATCACCTGGAGTTTGTAAAAAAAATTCAATTCAATGGTAAGGATTCAACTCAGACTGTAGTTTTGTTTGTTCGAGTTTTTAGAATTCAAGCATCGAGAACCTAACGATTTTTCACTTTCTTTTCAAGTCGGTTTTTAAAGGATCATTTTCGTTTATTTTCAAACTCGACCCTAGGTAACCTATTCTTCTCGTACCTTACCCGTCAAGTTTTCTTTTATTTTTATGTTTTTGTAGTTTTTATAGAATACACAAAAAAAAGATCTCAGCCTCCGACTCGAGCTCCTGAGAGAGCCCAAGGGTCATACTAGGGGTTAGTCGGTTGCATCCAAGCCTTGTGAATTGGTGTCACGGAATGAAGAGAAATTAAGAAAAACCTACAACATCCCATCCTAAATTCATATAATGATTCCTCCAGAGGGAGCCTGTGATAACAATCAACCTCCATCTGATTGGACCGTCTTTCATGAAAAGGTCTTGTGGTTAGGGGTAAGGTTCCCCATATACCCTCTCATTAGGAGATTCTTGATTAGGACGCAGCTCACACCAAGGCAGTTGATTCCTAACAGGTGGAGGTATCTGCTCTGCCTGATGCTGATCTGCCAAGAACTCGGAGTGGATTTAGAGATGGCCGAGTTTAACGAGACTTATATCCTGAAGCAAAACCCCACGGATCCTAGGAAGGTTTATATGTCGGTGAAGCAAGATCAGGGGATGAATGTGTCACTTCCTAAAAACGAGAAAAATTGGAAAGAGTACTTTTGCTATGTTTAAGGTCAGTAGGAGTCTCCTACCAATGATACTAGTTTGATAAGGAGCGTCTAGAACGACATTAAGGTCGTGATAAGGAATATGGCTTCTTTAATCACAACCTTGAGCCTTGATGGAAAGCAAAGGTTGGCTGATAACCAAAACTATCTTTCTAAAACAACTAATTGGAGGACCTTGTTGAACACCCCACACTTTGTAGCGTGTGGGTTGATGAGGCATGGTACAGTGGAGCTTCCCCTACAAATCAATCGTAAACCCCAGGCTACTCTTAAAAGTAGAACTCCTCCTGCAGACTTCGGGGGCCAGTTCGAGGTGGTGGCTGATGATGGTGAACTAGTCCTATGACTTGCCTCCCCCCTTTTTTGTGTTGGCGCAACGTGACTAATGTGACGTCCTCTCACTCTTATTTTGCAGATCCCATGCATGTTACTACTGCTCGACTCTTTGCCCTTATGAAGAGTAAAGTCACACCCGTAGGGAGGAGCATTCTAACGGGTACACCTTTGGCTCCTGGAGAGGGTTCTTCTAAGGGAAAGAAAAGGGGCAAGCCTTCTCATAAAGGTCGCCCTTCTTTGCTAAAGAAGAAGAGGAAGAAGGTGGTGGTCGACGAGCCTGCCCTCAGCCTCGAGCCTTTGAATGTTTGCCCGCCTGTATCACCCTTGCGAGAACAGCATGCGGCTCCAACTCCATGCTCGAGCTCTAAAGAATCTGAGGATCATATAAAGGATTCAAGGAAGGGGAAAGTCGTCCTTAATGATCTTACTACTGATGCGAAAGGCATAGTCTTGAATCGAGGCTTGGCACCAAAGCACCTCGATCATTGTATGAGCCACCTTTTTGTTGCCTTGTACAACAAGCAACTCGAGGCTATTTGTGAGAGCATAGACTCTGGCAAGGTCATCTGTAGCCAGATATGTCAGGTGGGTTATCTCCCATTTTGTTTTATTCGTTAATTAGCGTATGTAAAGTGTGAGCTCGAGACTTATTAGCTTTACCTTTTTGTTTGCTTCAATTGATGCTGCTCTATGACTTTGATAAGTCTTGCAGCGTGGATTTTTTGAAAGATGAGTTGGTGCAGGAGAAGCAGAGCCATGCATCTATACGCTCAAAATTCACCGCGTTGCTGGCGAGAACTACTAAGTGGGAAGGCAAGGCAATTGATAAGGAGGAGAAGATAAAAAAGGCCTCCCTCGAGCTGAATTAGTATGCTCGACGCCTTATTGAGGTTGAGGAAGCTCTTAGGCATTCTAAGGAGGCTCTTAGGCGTGCGGAGGTGGGGGCTAGGGAAGCTTAGAGAAGAGTCGAGGCTTCTGCCGAGGAAGTCCGTCGTAAGGCGAAGGCCGATGTGGATGTCATGGTTGAGAAGCTTGAATCGAATGTAGAAAGGGCGTACGAACTGGCCAAGGAAACCTTTAAGACAGGCCAAGTAGAAGGATCTGGGCGAATATTATTATCGCATTCTGGACATCCCACTCACTCCGCCATGTATGTAGGTTCTCTCTATGGAGGAGGAAGGAGAAAGCTCGGACTCTTCTGATGGTGAGGACATCCCTGAAGTTGCAGGGGCAAGGGCAGAAGATCATTGAATTTTAATGACTCGATCCCATTTTGTTTTTTCGAGCTCGACGCCACTCCTGTTTGTGTGGTCACGAGCTCAAACTTGTAACAATGTTAAATGAAAAGATCATAACACTTTGTTTAATCCATACATTTAGAGATTTTTGTTAATTCCTCTAGCTTTTTTGGTCGTATTTTATGGATTCTGATCGGACCCGTAGATGCTCAATTCGAGCTTTACATGTTGAAAATGGTAGACTTAAGGACGAGATTAGGGCGCTCAAAGCCGAGGTGGTTAAACTTAGTGTAATGTAAAAGACCAAGTGTGAGCTCGCTTCTTGTAACGAGCAATTAATCCAAACTCAATCCCGAGAGAATATGACGTTGGCTAGTATGGCCACACTTGTAGATAAGGAATCACATTGAGCAAGCTTCTATATGAAGCAATCTGAAAGAGTTCCTTAAAGTGATAGAGGTTACAAAAGAATTAGAGAAAGGACTATTCTTGATAATGACAACTCACCCTAAGCCCATGATCTATGCACAAAAGAAAATTATAGAGATTCAGGCCGAGCTATTACCCTTAGTCAAAGAAACTGATAATCCAGATATTGGTTACGTGTCCAAGTGCTTAAAGAGTTTTTAGCCTTCTAAGAAAGCCAAGCTTTGTATTAATAATTATCCATAGCTTTATAAATTTTAAATAATGAAAACGTTCTGGATGGCAGGTACTTATGATGACCTGACATTGTGAGTGTATTTGTATTTATAAATATCCAAAGAGAGATTTTTTTTATAATGTGACTTGGTTGCTGACCAAAGTGGTCAGCTCGACCCTTGCTCTTATTAAGGCACTCTACCGAGCTCTTTAATTGAAGTGATCAATCTCGTGGCATAAATTGGTGGGATAGAGAGTCTAACCTAGTTCTTGACCGAGGTGCTCATCTCCTTTCAATGTTAAAGCGCCGACCTGGTTCCTAAGCGAGGTGGATAACTCGTGACCTTATGCAAGTGTCAGGGCACTTTACGTGGTTCTTAACCGAGATGATCAACCTGTGGCTCAAATTTGGTAAGAGAAAGCCTCACCTGGTTCCTGACCGATGTGCTCATCTCCCCTCAATGTCAGAGGGCCAACCTAGTTCCTAAACGAGGTGGATAACTCGTGACCTTATGCAAGTACCAGGGTGCTCTATCTGGTTTTTAACCAAAGTGATCAACCCGTGGCTCAAATTTGGTGGGAAAACGCCTCACCTAGTTCCTAACCGATGTGCTCATCTCCCCTCAATGTCAGAGTGCCGACCTAGTTCCTGACTGAGGTGGACAACTCGTGACCTTGGGCAAGTGCCAAGGCACTCTACTTGGTTCTTAACCAAGGGACTCAGCTCGTGACATAAAACAGTAGGAGACTTCTACAAGAAAGACCCATTTGTATGGGGAGATGCAGTTCCATTGATATGTCTGTGCCAATATTACATAAAAATTGTGAGCTTTTATACGTTAGAAGTGGTATTTCTTCAAGTGCCTAGCATTCTAACTCGTGCCTTCTTCTGCTCCTTCTACATTTTTTAGTAAGTAGGCCCCTCCTATTGTCGTTTTGATTATTTGATAAGGTCCTTCCCAATTAGCATCCAATTTGCCGACCATCCATTCTTTCTTATTGAGAAAGATCCTCCTGAGGACCCAATCACCGCTAGAAAATGCTTTGAAGCACACGGTCTTGTTGTAGTAATCTGATATTCTCCTTTTTTGTTTGATCATCCTTCTTAAGGTCTCGATTCTTTTTTCTTCCACAAGGGTCAGTTCGTGTGCTTTGATTATGTCATTTTGTTCCTCCATTAAAACCAATTTGGCAGTGGGTATCGCGACTTTGATTGGTATGACTGCCTCCGTTTCGTATACCAAGGAAAAAGAGGTCTCGTTAGTGCTTCCTCAAGGAATGTTCTAGGTAGCTCTTCCACCCACTTTCCTTTTGCACTTTCTAGTCTTTTCTTTAATAAGTCGATAATGAGCTTGTTGGAGGATTTCGCTTGACCATTGGCCTGGGGATAATATGGCATGGAATTACACATCTTAATGTTGTACTTGAGGGCAAATTTTGTGATATTTTGTCCCGTGAATTGTCTCCCATTATCTGTGACGAGTTCTCTGGGTAGGCTGAAGCGGCAAATTATGAATTTTCATATATATCGAATCACCTCTTCCTCCTGTATTCTACCCAAGGGCTCTGCTTCGATCCATTTTGAAAAGTAATATGTAGCCACAAGTAGAAACTTCTTTTGACCTTGTCCTATAGGTAAGGGTCCTACTATGTCAAGTCCCCACTTAAAGGGGCCACGGACTTACCACACTCTTTATGATATAGGGGGAAGGGGGTTGTGACAACAGGACAAACCTTTGACATTTGTTGCATGTCTGGGTGTACTTTATGCAATCTGTCAACATAGTGGGCCAATAATAGCTATGTTTCATGATTCTTTTTTATAATTTTCTCCCCCCTGAATGTGAACCACAGTCCCCTTCATGTGCTTCATATATTAATCTTTCAGATCCTGCTTTGGTTACACACAGGAGCCCTAGACCGAGTGGAGTTTTTCGATACAATTTCCCTACTTGTATCATATACCGACCTGTCTTGGATTTGATTTCTTTCACATACCTGCTATCTTTTGGCAGCTCCTCCTTTTCTAAGAAGTTATAAATCGGGGTGTACCGTGGGATAGTGAAAGTGTCTACACATCCAACTATTCATTCAGCCTCCTCCAAGGATGCTTCTGATAGGATTGTTATTGATACTACTCGATTATGGTTGACCTCTTGTATTGATGCCAAAGTGGCTAAGGTATCAGCGTGACCATTATCGTTTCGAGCTATCTACTTGATCTCAAACTTGAAGAATTTAAAGCATTCCTTTAACCTTTCTAGGTAACCTTTCATTTTTATGTCTCTAGCTTCAAATGACCCCAAGAATTAGTTAACCACTAGTCGTGAATCGCTATGTAAGGTGACCAAATTTGTTCCCAACTTATTAGCAGTCATAGCCCCAAATATAGTCGCCTCATATTCTGCAACATTGTTGGTCACTTGGAAATCAAATTTGACTGCATACTCGAAACAGTTGTTGTTGGGGTCTACTAAGACTACCCTCAGCCCTACACCATTGAAGTTTTGTGCTCCATCAAGAAACACCTGTCAAATTACCCCATCTTTTTTATCTATCCCACATATTCTCTTTTTCTTTTCGTTGATAATAATCTCTGGCTTTTCACTAAACTCAGCCACAAACTTGGCAACCGCTTACCCTTTGATGACCGATCTAACCATGTATTTAATGTCATACTTCCCCAATTCTATGGCTATTTGTGTCAACCTCCCCGTTACATCTGATCTCGTCAAGACATTCTTGAGCAAGTGAGAGGTGAGTACCAAAACGGTGTGTAAACCGAAGTAATGCCTGAGCTTTCGTCCACTAACTTTGAGAGCAAATGCTAGTTTTTCAATGGTTGGATACCTACTCTGGGCATTCGTCAGAACCTGGCTGACGTAATAGACAGGATGTTGAACTTTATGTCTCAGCCAAATACAAATAAAGAACCTCACCAAGACGAGGGCTAGCTAAGACAAGGGGTTACTTAAGTACTTCTTGATCCCTTCAAAGGCTTCATCACAACTCTCATCCCAATAGATTGATATGCCTTTTTCAACATTTTGAAGAAGGGTAGACACTTATTAACGCGTTTAGAAATGAACCTGTTCAATGCTACTATTCTTCTGTTTAATTGCTAAATTCCCTTAAGGTTAAAAGGTGGTCTCATGTTTATCAAGGCCTGTATTTTGTCTGGATTGGCCTCAATTCCTCTGGCTGACACAAGATACCCTAAAAAATTTCCTACAATACACCAAATATGCATTTTTTGGGGTGGAGCCTCATACCATATTTTGGGATTATCGAGAATATTTCCTCTAGATTTGTAATATGGTCCATGAGTTAGCTGACTTAACCACCATGTCATCCACATAGGCCTCCAAGTTCCTCCCCAATTGTTCTTCAAATATTTTGTCGACTGGGCATTGATATGTGACACCCGCATTTTTCAACCCAAATGGCATCCTTTTATGACGCAACATTGATAAAAAATAATATCTTTGCACTTGACTATAGTCATTTAGGCCCTATAAACATATTTAGTCCATTAACTTTTAAATAAAGTCAAGTAAGTCCAAATTTAAAAAATAAAAACCACAAAAACTCCATCTTCTTTTAAAAAAAGTACCAATTTTTCTCTCTATTATCCTAATTTATCTTGGTCACTCTCTTTTTAGTCTCTATCTCCTCTTAATCTCTTTCTCTCCTCTCCATTTATCTCATCTCATTCTATTTAAATGTCTCTAATTCCTTCTTACATAAGTATTATAAATTTTATTTTTAACTATAAAGTTGTTTGAATTTATAAATTATAAAAAATAGTATTTTTAATGTAGAGAAATAGAGTAATATATAGGAGAGAGATGAGAGAAACTCAAATTAGAAAAATTATTTTTATTTGAGAACAAAAAGAATAAAAAGTGGGCATTTCTGGATTTTTAATGTTATTCTTAAAAATATTTTAAAGAAAAATCAGATTTTACCCTGAAAATATATCGTTTTCAAAAAATTAAACTAGAATGATTATCTCTAAAAATTTATTAGACTAAACCTACCTAAATTAAGGACTAAAGTGCCATTATCAAATACCATATTCCCTATCTTCTCCATTGTCACATCCTCTACAAAATAATAAACAAAAGAAGAACGAAAAAATAAGATAGGGAGTACCCGAGGTAGGACGAGAACGATACGGAAGAACACTGAAATAGATATGGTGGGTTTTCTCCTTCTTGTTGGCAGAGAAACACCTAACTAACGAAGTTGAAGGTACTCTGTGAATGAGCGAAGGCTTCCGGTGGAGAGGAACAGAGCCTGGAGGACTAAATGAATGAACCAAAGCCACTGACATCATCACCATTTCCAACTAATTTTGTTATCAGTAAATTTTCTCGAGTCGTTTTACTTATTAGCTATTAGGGTTTCTGCGGGAGCTCGACGAGCGAAAGAACATGGATGAAGTTGATGACACTATAAAAGCAAATTACTTTTTCCTTTTATTTTAGTTTTTTTATTTTCAACAGCTTTTTAAGGAAATATAACACACAACTGTTCATTGATAAAAATAGACATTAACTCTTCTGTGAATGTGCGAATATTATTTCAAAAAAAAAAGCATTAATCTAATATTATTTTTATAATTATATATTTTAAAAATAAATATTTGTTATTTTTTAAGTTTTATTTCCAAAAACTCCCTGTAACAGTAGGAAGGAAATTTACCATCGCAACTGAAATACATGAATTTTATTTTATGATTTAAAATTATTTTTATAACATATGTCTTGTGACAAATAGGAAAGAAAAAATAAAAAAAACTCATACAAAGATGTTAAGAATGGAAAAATAAAAAATTATAAATAATGATTAAAAAATATTATATATAAAACTAATTCATATTAGATTTTAATATTAATATAACTTGATCATATTTTTTAAATTTTTATTTTTCTTTTATTTTTAAGGTAAAAAGTAGAAAAGATCTGTTACTTTTGTAATAAAAACATTTTAATTCTCTAATTTTTAAATATAATATTTTAATCTTATAACTTTAATTTAAATATCACTTAAATCCTACATTAACGTTGACAAGAAATTAAGGGCTTTAACAAAATTTATTTTGGAAAAATCTATTATATAATTTTTTTTTCTTATAATCTCACGGGAATATGTAGCAGTTTTCTTTCTAATTTTAATTCTCCTGAGACATTTATAGTATGTCAATACACGCGTCCCTAATTGAAAATGTGTATCCTTGAATATTATGTTTATGTACTTGTTAATAGTTGACGGTAAATAAAATTAACATGTCAAAAGTGGTATATATTCTTTCCTTAATTATAATTATAAATAATAAAAACAAAACTATTTGATCTCTGATATGTATTGGACACATGGGTAAAGATGTTAATAATATTTATTATATAATTTATTAATTTTTAAATTTTATCTTATTTAATTTTTAATGAGATGATATGATAATAAAATAATACTAATTGAGATATATTATTTATGTTTAAATAAAAAAATAAAAATATAAGATAATATAAAATATGATAAATGATTATTTGTAAAGTATATTTAATAAGAAAAATGTTACATATATTTAAAATTATGTTTATTAAAGTTACAATTTAAATAAGATAAAAAGATATGAGATTATAGTTAAGTAAAATTAAACAATATTATAACATTAATCTATTAGAGATCTTAAATAAAATATGAGATGAAATGAAATGAGATAATTTATTTTACATGTAAATGATTGAGTTACTCTTTTTTTATTTATTATTTATTATTATATATAATATGTTATTAAATTACGTTAAATATATAATAATTAATGTAATATTTAATTCATTGGGATAAAGTATTGATTAGATAATACTAGAAATATTTAGAGATTTTCTATCATAGTTGGGTTCATATTTTTAATATTTGTTATTTTTAAAGTATAATACAATAATATTTTAAATTATTAAAATATAAAATATTTTAAAAATTAATAAATAAAAATATATATAATTAGTAGAGAATATTAATAAATAAATAAAAAGAAGTACATCATTTTCAATGTGCTATCAGATAGGGAACTTTTTTTTTCTTCCACGAGTACTATGTATTCATTGCATTAATTACTTCAATACAACTTTTACGTTATTCATTTTCATTATCAAATAGGAAGCTTTTTCTTTTTTCTTTTTTCTTTTTTCTTCCAACAGTACTATGTCCAATTCATTGCATTACTTTAATACAAATTTTACATTATTTTAATGGAAAAGTTGTAACATCGGTGAAGGGTAGGAGTAATTTAGTTTGATAAAAAAAAATTAATAATTTAATTTAAAAAAATATATCACTTAAGGTTATTTATTTTAAAAAATATAATTATATAAAGATAATATTAAATTTTTGTTGGATTTTTATTAAATATAACAAAATTAGACACATATCATATACATATTTATAACAGGTAGATATACAAAAAATAATATTTAATTAAAAAATTATTCAAAATTTTAAAAAAAAATTATTTCAAAATTAACAAAAAATTTAATAAAATAAATAATTTTTTTATTTATTAATATTTAAAATCACCAATTATATAACAAAGTTTGATCAAGATTAATTAATTATAATAAATTGAATACTAAGTAGTAATAAAATTTTAAGGTTATTTATTTATTATGTAATTAAATTTAAAGTATAAATTTTAATTACAATTAAATTACTTATATAATCAGTTTAACAATTATTATAATAATTTACTTTTATATATTATAATATTAAATTTTCATAATTATAATATTTATTTATTTACGAAAATATTATTTTTGATAAACTATTTTATTTAACTATAAAATTTTATAAATATATAATATATTTTAAGAAAACAGGATTCGTGATTCGTGGTTAAGCGGAGCGGAGGATAATTTCCAACCCCACTCTATCACCCAACGGGAATTTCGACTTCTTTGCGGGGAGGAAAATTGAGATCTACGTTCCCCCGAGGGTAAGGGTTTGAGCTTGACGCCACAAAAGCGAAACTTTCAGGTCGTGAGACTAATGAATGGGAGCATTCACTATCGATGTCAAAATTAGAGTTTTTCCACAAATTTTTGTTTTTACTAAATAAATTAACATCTCTAAATGTATATCCCTCAATATACTTATTTGATAAATTTCTTCATTCATAATGTCCATGTTCTTCTCCTTCCTCTTTATCTATGAATCTTATCAAGAGTTATAGACGAGAATAATTTTAATCATATGTTAAAAACCAAGTCAATTTTTTATTTAATATAAAATTATAAGCATAAAATAACAAATAAATTTGTCTTTTTTTCTCCACATGTTCCATGTGTGTAACTGGTCGAAAGGAACCACCAACTTATCAGAGAACAAAAAGAAAAAGAAGACACTTAGTTTGCAACCCACTTAACCCATAAACTCATCTTTATCTTTACGTGAAAATGTCAAAACATCATTTGTTACTTGGAGTGATACTATTGAGATTTTTTTTAAAAGTAAGAAAAATATAGAAAATAATGAATTATCCAAAAAAAATTAGCTAATTTTTATGTGGGTAAGTAATTCATAATTTTATTTATATGATGCAAACTCTAACAAAAAAAAATAATGAAAAATATTGGATAAATAATAAAATAATATATAATTAATGTCTTAATTGAAAGTATTCATTTGTAGTTAATCTGCTAGTTCGACAATTGTGTGCACTGTGCACGAGTGACTGAATAAGAGGCAAGAAGAGGCAGAGATAGGCAAACAGGGAAGCACAATTGTTTGATGAATAATAAGATTGAGAAAAAAAAATAAGAGGGCCATGAAAACATGTAAGCAAAATTTTAAAAAATAATTATATAAAATAAAAATAATAAATAATAAATAATTTTGTTGATTCAGTTCTTACGATCTTTAAAGAAATGAGAATCAACTAATCTAATATAAATTGATTTTTTTAAATTAAAACTAAATAAAATCTCAAAACCAAAAAGTTTGAATTAAATTAATTGGAATAGTTTAAATTTGATTAGTTTATGTTAATTTTATACACAAGAAAGTTTCATCATTTTTTGGAATGTATTAGAATAATTTTTCAAAAAAGAAAAAAAAAATAATAGTTTTGTAAAATGTTCATTTAAAAAAAATTAAAAAAATGAAACTTAATCATATGTAAAAACTAAAAGTACATTCATTTAATGATGAGTCTATGACCGACGTTGATTAACTTTTTGTTTGCTTGTTATCTGTCTGTTGGAGGACTCATGAAGCCTAACTTCATATATCATAGGCTCCATTTGACGACGTCCCTCTTTTCTTTGTAAAATGAAGGGATTATTATTATTAAAATGAAACTGCTGCACCTTTAAACAGGATTAAGCGAATTTAATCTGATTCACTTTTCATCTAAGCTATATAATTTAAAGTTGTTAGATTAAATTTGATTAAACTATGAGCAATAAAATTCATTATTGTGAACAATAGTTACAGGAAATGATTCTTGTTCACTAAATTATTTTGGAAAACAAAGAATACTCTATTTTTATGCTAATTGTTTTTTATTAATTTTAAAAAATTAAGCCCTACTTTTAATTTCCATGTTATCATAATTTTGGAGGTTTCTATCATGTATTTAAAAATACATATATTTTGTAACTAAGTTAATTAATTTTTACAATCCTAGAGACTGATATAGGGAGATTGTACTCTCTTTTTTTTAATTATATGGAACTCCGTGGTATTTCAAAAGGTATACGATAAATGAAAACTGGTGTATACGATATTTATTTGACCCTCTTGCGATAGTAAGGGTTTGTTTCCAAATCGATTAAACCTACCTATTATAATACTAATATTTCAATTAAAATATAACTAATTTTATGACAACCATTTACAGCACAGGCGAAACTGCATTGCGGCAGGAGGGGCACTGATTATCTTTCATCTCTTAATAACGAAAATTTTATAAGTAATTTTTATAAAATTATAAATAAATTAAATGTTTAAATTAGTTCTATATATTTTTTAAAAATTTTATTTTAAAATTTTCACCGCTTAAAAACATACTATAAATTCAATAATTAAAAATATTTATATTAAAATAAAATATGCATAATTTTTCTGAATTAAAATTCAAGATCCACCGGCAAGCATATAACTCCATCTATATGTTACTTAATTGTTGCACAATATTTTCTTTTCCTAAATAACAGTTACAATTTTAAGCATCTTTTTATTTAATAATTAAAATTTTAAGCATACATATATAAGTAAATTTATAACACTTACTATAAATATATGACATGTTATAAATGTTACCAATATTCGAATAATGATATGATATACAGATAATAACAATTTTATTATCAATAAATTATGTTAATTTCTAAGTTTATGAGCACCTCAAGGTAACTAAACGTGTTTTTAGGCACTTGAAAGGGAGTCAATGAATTATGGTATGATATTGATAAAGCTTACTAAATTAGATTTGTTGGGATATATTACTAATATTGTAAAAGAAAATAGATGTATAGTATTGTAAGTCTGAACATCAACTAACAAATGTCTTAACAAAACCTCTTGCTAGTCCTAGTCATTTAGGTTTTAGAAGCACACTTATGGTTCTAAACAAAACATAAGTTTGAGGGGGAGCATAATATAATACAGTGGATAGACACGTATTCACTTATGGGTATAAGACATATAATTCTGTTATAATAGAAAGACTCAGTAAGCCATTTATCATGTATAAATATCACACCAAAACATCAATAATATTCACTTTTGGCTTCTCGGCATGATCAGTTACAATCTCAGCGTAATTACAATATTAGTAATATATTCGTATATTTATTAATAGAAATGATTAAGTGGGCAATAGTATTCTCTTACTTTAATTAAATTTTAAGTTTAATTTTTAAGATTTATGATTTACTTTTAACATTCTTTTATAAAAATAAAATTTATATTTGTAGGGAGTCTCACATTATCAATCAAAAAAGTGTTTGTTATAAGTCTACACGATTCCTTTTTAATAAGTACATTTTGAAAGAAAAATCATAATTATGTAAATTTAAACATGAAATCAGAGCAGTTATTTGGGGGTCACGATGTGCCCAACCGATCAACCCCCAATCATACATACGGTCATCCCCGGTAGAGGATACTCCGACCGATGTGAGTGGGAGTGTTGAAAGTCTCACATTATCCAGATAAACTAACAAAGTGTTGGTTATAAATCTACGACAATTTCTTCCTAATAAGCATGTTTTGAGGAAAAAATCATGACTACGTAAATTTAAACAATATTAATTAATTAAAATTATAATAAATTAGATAATTCGAAACAAGAAAAATAAATAAATAAAATGGACAAGCCTTGAGAAGGATTCTTGAATTTTAACATCATATTAATATTTTCCATAAAGGGTATAAAATTTGTTGATTTTTGGTAACTTTAAAAGATGAGAACAATTTGTCAATGAAGGTAGCAACCAGATGCATCTAAACATTTAAAATAATTTTGTAGTATATAATTTATTTAGTTAGTATAATTTTGTTAAAGCCTACAAAGTATATATATATTTTTGGGTAAATTAATAAAAAAAATTGTTACTTTTGTTGTAATTTTATTCTTATTTTGATATATATTTTTAACTGATATTTTTATAACACTTTTATTTAGATTATTGGTACCCATTTTAATCAATTTTATAAACAATCTTAATGAAATTGGGTACTTTATAGGTAATGTTATGATTAAAATTAACAAAAATAGATATTAACAGCTTAAAAAAACCTAAAAATATCAATTGAAAGAAAAGATAAAAAAGGATATCGAAATAAAATAGGGGTACCATACCCATAAATAAATATATCACTAATTTTTATTGTTAATCTATAGTGGATGTTACTTGAATGTTATTTTTTTCATTTCATAAAATTAAACAATAAGCACTTAATTTTTCAAATAATTTAGTGATATGTTTATTAGTTTATTCAATATTTTTGTATTTTTGGTAAATGTTTATTTTGATACTAATGTTATGTAAAAAAAATTAATCTATTACTTTTAATATTTTTTTTATTCGATTGTATGTTTTTATTATTGAAATATTTTTTTATTTACTAATTTGACTAAAAATAATTAGTTACTTTAATCGAAATATTTAATTCATATACGCGTAGTGTGAAGTCATAAAAGAGTCACGTAAATAATATAATGAAGTTATAAGTTTATGTGTCATATACATCATATAAATTTTTCTATAAAATTGATAATTTTTTGAAAACTAGTTAATTGAAAAATATTTTAATAATAAAAATAATTAATGGCATCTTTTTTAACACTGTTAATTGACGAATGAATGTTTGCCTTTTTGTTTTTTGGTCGGGCTACTGGGATATCAATTACAACGTTTTTACATGAATGTAATTCAACAAAACTTCCTAATATTTGTATACATTAAAGTAAGAAGAAAAAGAATCCAACATTTTTTATACCATGATGAAACAAAAAGTCAAACTTAATTTGGATTCTATGGGCTGCCTTTAATTTATGGGTGTAGTAGGTAGGTTAACAAAAATTGTGTTTTTTACAAACAGATCCGAATTTTCATTAAATAAGATCGTAAAGACATGGATTATGAAAATGTAAAAATTTGAAAATAAAACATGCAAGGCAATTTAAAGAGAGAAAAAGAAAATTATAAAAAATAACAAAAATTTAAATAATATTAAATGAGATTTAATTTAATAACATTTACGTTAAATTAATTTAAATAGTAATAATAATTTAATTATTACAGTATTTAATATGAAATGATGTGATATATTTTTTTAATAATAAAAATATATTAGTTGAATAATTATAAATTTTAATAATATTATTTTTATTATGGGAAGAAATATACACCATAAAATATAATATATAAAATAAAGAAAATATGTTGTGATTCAGAAAAGCATTTAATAAGTTTCGATAATATCAAACATATTATTTGCAAACTTCTTTTTGTTAATTTCTTTTTCCTGATAGATAAATCAAATTTAATTATATCTGTAGCAAAATGAACAGCATTATAAACCGAGGACCCCGTGAGACTGCAATCAGTCATATATAGCAGCGATTAAAGTATTTTTTTCCTTTTTTAATAAGCATTATAATTTTGGTAGGATGCATTGGCATTAAAAAATTGAGAGTATATAGAAATAATGACCCATTAATTTCTTTTATCAAATAATATTTATGAATATAAACTAATTATTACTAGAATAAATGTTAAAACATTTACTAAACTGTATTAAAATGTGGCTCCAGTGACACATTAATTAATGATTAATGGATATAGTGATAATAAAGAAAATGTATTTGTTATTGAACGATAATATATAAGATAAATAAATCAACATTGAGAGTAGCAAAAACAAGCAAATCCAGGCAAACGAAAGTGACAAGCACCTTGCTTTGCCTCCTCCCATTCCCTACATTTCTTGCTGCAGTGTCCGCTACTTCTACAAAAGCCTGACCATGTCATGCTTCGCGTTTGGCACAGTTTTGCTTCTGTCAATCGTACCATTTATTAGAATTTGCATTAATTCTTTTAGGGGCAAAATAATCAATGGTTTTCAAATTTATATTCCTAGTATACATATAATTTTAAATATACATTTTGTAAATATTAATTATTAAATATCTGCGAGATCTGATTCAAAAAGTGGTGACGGTCATTATCATGAATCAAATCATCAATAAATAACTGAAGACTAATAATTACCATGAACTTCAAAGAAGAGTAGAAGAAGAAGAAGAGCACTCCAGGCTGCAAAGTTACTAACGGCAAGATACAACTTAGCCATTATTATTACTTATTATTATCGGTTAAAATTGTGCGACATTTACTGTTTAATTTAGATGATGATCATCAAGTGCGTATGAGGGTACCTATTTATAACAACAAAAAGTCAGGATGCTAAACAGCAAATAATATTAATAATAAAATAAACAAAAAAACGAGGTTACTTCGGTGATTAATCTAGTGGGTATATTAATTATAGGTGAGACTTGAGAGGCTTGCTTGCTCGCTCAAGCTCTTATAAAGAAAAAATATGAAAGGAAGTCAAAGATCCGAATAACGATGAAGTTTATTAAAAATTAACGATTTTATGAACTGACCCATTTATAATACAAATAATAATGCATTAATATTTATGCTTAGTTGAAAAATCATAAAGATTGTGTCTTTTAGTTGAAAATTTCACAATACCTCCACCAATATTTTGGTAAATTTTTGTCAACAATATGTGTTAGCAACACTCCTTATTACATTTGTTATCTTAAAAAAAATATTTTAAACGAAAAATACATTTTTTAGAAATTTTACCAACAGGTCAACGAAGCAAATGGAAGAGTGTATAAACAATTCACAATTTTCTACACAAAATAGTCTACATGTGAAGGTTCCTGCACAGAGTACACTTTCTGCATAATGTTCTGTGCTTTCTCTCTTATCTTCTCAACTGCGTGACTTGTCTCAATGACCTAGTGACCTAGCCTCCTCTCAATACACAGGTTATAACACATTTCTCTGTTCCATTATCTCACCAACAACTAGTGATACTTCAAATCGTACTTGTTCTCAACCTGTTATTAACTTATTGTTGTCCACGAAAACAATAAATATATTAAAATGGTAAAAAGACACAAACAAAATTTACTTATTTTGATAATTCGCTTAGGTTCATGAGAGATAACATATATCATTAAACTGAGTAAAAAATATACAAAATACAGATACAGATTTTCTTACTAATAATATATATTCAGTGTTTTTCCAAACTCATAGAAAAAATTCTCAAACTCACTAAGTATTTTTTTTCTTTGAGTTTGCTTATGCTCTCTGATTTTTCTTGATTTTTGCCTTGTTCTTCAATGCATGAACTCCTCCCTATTTATATATGAAGCAATACTCATTTTTCCTAAATTGTGTAATGATTTAAGCCTTAAATTAAACCATTAATTTTTCTAAATTATGTCACCAATTTGTTACTTTTAGAACCAATATTCAACAATCTCCACCTTGGCAAAAAAGTTTATAACACTGCCTCCAAATGCACCCTAGTCGCTCTAAGCTCGAGAGATATTCATCAAGTTCAAGCAATGTTGAAACTTGATCCCTGTAACCACTTTTGTAAGCATATCTACAGGGTTATCTGCAGTTCTAACTTTCTAGAGTATAGCATTCCCTTCATCGATGATTTCCCAAACAAAATGAAATCAAACATTGATGTGCTTGGTGCAACCATGATGAACTTGGTTTTTTGCCAAACAAATGGTACTTTAACTTTTGTAGAAAACCTCCACGTTCTTCTAAATAATACCCAAATCCTTAGTCAACCCAAGAAGTTAGATAGCTTCTTTGAATGCTTCTCTTACAGTCATATACTCTGCTTATGTAGTAGACAAAGCTACAGTTAACTGCAATGTTGATCTCCAACAAACTGGTCCTTCTGTCATTGTGAACACATAACCAATTGTAGATCGATGCTTATCTAGATCTCTAGCATAGTCAGAATCCACATATCTGACAAGATGTTTGCCTTCAGTCTTGACTCTCTCAAACTTTAAACCAATATCCATATTACCATAGATGTACCTTAGAATCCACTTCACTGCTTTCCAGTGTCCTTTATCGAGATTATGCATATACTGACTCACCATACTAACAGCGTGGGAAATATCAGGTCTGGTGCAAACCATTGCATACATCAAGGAACCAACGACATTTGCATATGGAACACGCTCCATTTGCTTTTTCTCATCGATGTTGCTAGGTGACATTAATGCACTTAACTGAAATGAGGAGCAAGCGATGTGCTTACTGGTTTGGTTTTTTCATCAATGTCAAACCTTTTGTAATACTTTCTTCAGATACTGAGTCTGTGTCAAACAGATTGTGTTTGCAACTCTATCTCTTATGATTTTCATCCCAAGAATTTCCTTAGCTTCTCCAAGATTTTCATTTCAAATTCTGAACTCAACAGAGCATTCAATATGTCGATCTCCACCTTGCTCTTAGAAGCAATCAAAATATCATCAATATATAAGAGCAAATAAATAAAGGTATCGTCTTGGAGTTTCCGAAAGTATACACAGTGATCAAACTAACTGCGTGTGTACTTTTGCTCTCTAATGAAGCTATCAAAGTGCTTGTACCATTGTCGTGGTGATTGCTTCAAACCATAAATTGACTTTGTTAGCTTACAAGCCCAATTCTCTCGTTCTGGAATTCTGAACTCAACGGAGCATTCAAATAAAGCAAATTTTGAATTCAGAATTTGAATCCACTTAGAATTCAATAAGGAAATATTAAATAAGAAAATATCTAATGAGAAAATAGATTATAGACCACCTCTTGAAATTTTGAAACGTCTTTTCCTATACTAGCATCACTTCGTCTCTCTCTCTTAATATAGTTCGGTTCTCTCTCTATATATATAAAATATATAGAAAACAGAAAATAGAGAGAAGAATTAAAAGAAAAGTTGAATACATCTATTTAAGAAGAATACAAATATTAATAAAAATACATTTTATAAAATGAATTAGTACATCAATAAAATTTGTTCTATTAGATAATAGAATAATAAATAAAAAATATATTTTATTAGGAATAATACATGAAAATCTATGACACTAGAAATTAAAATTTACATCATATATTAGGCTATTCGTTAATATTAATGATAAAAGCCTAAATCAAGTATTAAGTTTAGCTTATAAATTTGGAATGGAAGATTTAATAAAAAAATTAAAATCTTATATTATTAATCAACTACACATTAGGATATTCATTAACAAATAATCATAATAGTTTAATATATTGACAAAATGAATTTATAGAAATAGATAAAAAAATTTAAGAAATTAGACAAATAATAAAACTATAAATAGTAATAAATTTTGAAATATAAGAAGAATGAAACTTAGGTGTTAAAAAAACATTTGATATCAAGAAAAAAAAAATATACCATGACTAACGTTTATAGATTCAGAAAGAAAACTTCTAACAAAGAAAGAGATGTAACAGATATAAAACAATAAGTTAAAATAATGAAAATAGTAGCTCATGGCATAATATTAAGAAGAAAATTATTTCATTACTATCCCAATAATATTCAAAAATAAATTATAGAATATAAAATTATATTATAATGGAAGCTTAACAAGCATGTCAAAAAATTAAATAATAATAATGAAAACTTTAATTTTTTTAGAAGAAGGAGTAGATATGACACAATAATCAAACATGAAGTCCTTACAAGATATAAATGAACAATAAAAAAATTCTTAAAAATAAGAGAATATAGTTATAATAAATTATAATAAGACATACATAATTAAGAATTAATGTAAATAACATACCTAGAGACAATTAAATTATAGATTATAAACTTGATTTATTTGTATGATTAAAAAAAGAATTATCTATTAGATCATATGAATTAATACAAAGTCCTAGGAATAAATTGTAATATTTAATAAGATCTCAAGTATTTTATTTAATTATTTTTGATTATGTATCAATTCTCAGTTTTAATCGTTGTATGAATTTGATTATTTAAGTGTGTAATTAAATAATCAAATTAATTTAGTTTCTTTAATATGTAATCGCTTAATCAATTTAAATAATTAATAATAAATTACTTGCAACGATAATTAATACTCAAGATAATTAAACTGAGTTTATGCTTTTAATCTTGATCCAATTTACTTCTTTAAAATTTAATATTTTTGATAGATGAAATTTAGAGACCTTATTATAAGTTGTCTATTAAAAAAAATTTAAATTAAGAGTTTATTTAGTGTAGAGATTTTTACGTATATGAATTTCTCTAAGTTATATAATCAAATAATAGGAGAATATTATATACTTTTGTTGATTTGCAATACATGTTAGTGGTGGAAAACGATCATGTAATTATTTTTTTGTTCGAATCTTTATCATAATCTTTATTAATCTTTAATTCTTAAATTTAATTTTCAATTTATAAAACCAAAATCCTCCATTTTCAATAAGTATAAATTAGTTTCTCAAATCGAAAAAAAACCTTACTTACTAATTTATAATTTAAAATAAGATTTAAATTATTCTTCTTTATATTTTGAAAAATTATAGGCAGATATCTTAAACTTTTTTAAAGCTATCCATGAAAAGTGGGTTCAAGAGTTCACCATTCTTAATATTTCGCCTTAGAAGTTGTCAAATACTTGTAATTTAGTAATAAAAGTTGTTTGTATTTGAATATAGTACCTTTAATTTTCATACAAATTTAGAAAATTATTGAAAAACAGTTATTTTAAAATCTTAAGATATTAGAATAATAGCTAACAATATTTTTATACAAGTTAAGCTAAAAAATATGATACCAATATATTAAGAATGTTACAAACATATCATCTAAATGTTACAAAAATATAATCCCAATACAATTTATAATAATTTAATACTATATATTTAATACAAAAACATTACAAAAATACCATTTAAGTCATACAATGATACTTTGTAATATTTATATTATTTCAATATTATATTTATTATTAGTTTACCCTTTTTATACATTTATTATCAGTAACTTTTAACTAAGACAACCCTCTTTTGAAACTTTATTTTCGCTTGGAAAATCCTCAATTGCCATCATATTTTTTTTTTTAACAAATTCGACCAAGGATTAGTTCACTAATGTCAACTAAGCCTTGCACTTTTTTTTTAAGCTGACCAATTATAAAGCAAGCATATTCTTCTTATTCTTTTCTGAATCATCTTTTTTCATGTTTAAGAAAAAATAATAGATAAATAAGACAGGACATGACAATGGGGAAAAAATATAGTAGTATTATATCTTGGGGATATTGATAGTAATAGATGGTGATCGTTAATAATAATAATAATCATAATGATGCGTCCTTGAGTCTTGACGATGAATAAAAGTACTAATTATGTTGCTGGTTAAAAGCTAGAATATCAGCATCATTCTGAAAAAGGAGCATATCATTGGAATTCAAAGTAACCCAAGCTTCGACACCATCACCCAAATTGGTATCAAAAAGCATAACCATTTCCAAAAATTTATTAACGCTACTCACCCAAATTGGCTTTCCCCAACCAAAATCAGCTTCATAAAATGGAAACTTACACAAACTTGTGAACAAGTAGACATGAGCATCAATTGTTGCAAAATTCTCTTCTTCAACAATGACTTCTCTCCAAGACTTGTGCACCATCAAGCTCACTTGTTCACCATTTTCTACCTTTCTACAAATATCATTGCAATTCCTCACTGCTTTCTTAAAAACACAAACCAAATCATGTAACTGTACTACACTCATGTCTTCTTCTTCTTCTTCTTCTTTATTTGCAGGTTTACGCAAAAAATAACAAGACAAAAGCCTATACAAGTTCCCACAAGAGTTTTTAGGGATATTATCTAGAGAGATAATTTTACCCCTCAAATTAAAAGAATGGATAGCCAAAGATGGTCTTCTACTTGATTGTTTTGGTCTTGTTTTGTGCTTCACTTGTGACACTGCCATTAGAGCCTTCCATATAAGTGCTGTAACCACTTCAACACTTGAAGGGTAGTAATCATCATCAGCTAATTTGGCTGCAACTTTTTCTTTAAGGATTGATATTGCTTTTCTATTGAAAAAGAACCTCTTAGTCACAAGTTTCAAATTTGGAATCTTAAGGCGTGGAAGATTAATAGGTGTTTCTAGTCTCATTGCAGCTGGGACTGGGGGGAATATTGAAGCTAAATTGAAGCTTGGTTTATTTACTTGATGGACCCCTGCTTTTAATGCAGTAGCCCATCCATTAATGAATGAAACAACAGTGAAACCATCAGCTATTTTATGTGAAATTGCTACACAAATAGCAATTCCACCGCATTTAAAAATGTTGATTTGAATCATGGCTACTAAACGAGAAGAAGAATTGATCATAACAGCCATCTCATTTCCATATGGAACTAGATGGTTCAAGTGCTCTGCTGTCATTGTAAAAGCAGTATCAATAAATTGATCAAGTTTTGCATCCACTCGGACGTTCCAATATTCCAAACCTTCATCATTACAATCAATTACCAAGTCATTATTTTCATCAATATTGAATCTGCCTGCTAATGGATAAAAACAACTCAATGTCTCTGATAGTGATTTTTCCAATCTTTCAAGACTAGTGGACATGGGGTAAAAAGAGTGTATCATTTTGTCATTATTATTAAATTCATGATAATACAATATAATAGGCTCATATGCCGGTGGAGCTACTTCATCAATGGCTGATAACTTCATCTTCTTTTCTTCCTTTGCAGTTGCCTTTGATGGTTTTATCAATTTTCTTGATAGAATTCGAATCATCTTCGTTTTACTTTTTTGGGATCAATGTATATAATATAAATCCCAAAACGTACGCAATTTTGTAGAAATATACTTTTTTTTAACCAATAAATTTCGTAGCCTTTTCAATCTCTCTCGGATCTATCTTTTATCATGCTCAAATATTAGTGTGTGATATATATTTAAATAGTGTAACGGGTCAAATTTGTTGCTAATACACTTGGTTTAGTATTAGAAAATGCGTTAGTAGTATATCTCTCTCTAAATGTATATGAATTAATCTGGTATTAATGGCAAAAGAATGAAAAAAAATCAAACGTTTAGAAGCTAAAGCAAAAGACTAAAGATTAATTAGCCTTTATTGCATAATTTGATAAGACTTAATGGGATTAAGACCCATTTTAAACGTGGGGTAGTTAAAAAGGTGTCATGATATATATATACACTAACGCATTTTCTAATACTAAATCAATTTATTAGCAATAAATTTGATCCGTTACACTAATTAAGGATTTGATTGCACGGTTTATGAAATAAAGTTATGGAATAAGTCTCATTCACGAAAAGATTAACACTAACAAAAAAGAGTTTACTCATTTGCAACAATTAGACTTAGATGAATAAGATCAAATTCATTGCACACCTCTACAAAACCAATGGGAAGAACAATTGATTCGTTGAGAAATCATTTCGAAACAAATGTGACAGAAGCAAAAAAAAATTCCATCTTTCTACTCTTTATAGAAGAAGGAAAATTTATAGAAGGAAAAATGCAATTTGGTCGTTACAAGATAATAATGGTAATTGGTTACAAGGCAGACAAAATATAACAACCGTATTGAACTACACTTCCAACAAATGGTTCAATCTACTAATCCCAATAATTTCTCTATTTTGGATAATCTATGTCAATCTTTCATTTCTAAAAGTGATAACGTGGAGCTCTGTAAAATTTAGGGATAAAGAAATTAAAAAAAGGTAATTTAGAATATTCATAGTCTAAAATCATCGGATATTTACCTATGAAATCAATTTAAACGTATGATTGATTCCTAAATAGTCCGTGATTTTCAAGAGATAGTTTCATGATTGTCAGGATATAATGAACCCATGATTTTCATGATTTGGTGTAAGCAGTTACAAGTTTTTGATACAGATGTGACAAAATCACGAGCTTTGTCTATTAGTCTAGCACAGGCAATACAGATCAGGTATGTTATCATTAAAGGAGATTGCAAATCAATCGTTAATTATCTTTTGAATCAACCTAGTCAGACATCTTGGAATGCTAGGCAATTTTTTCGGATGAAGTTACCCTATTATTACAAATTTCAATTGTTTTTCAACTTGTTGGATACCTAAAAATTGTAATTGTTTATCATATAATATAGCTAAGTGGGCTTTCATTGAACATAAGGAGGGTAGTTTCCAAATATTGGATCTTCCCCTTATGATTCATAATATTGTAATTGCAAAAGCTTTATGTTAAATAATACTGGTTCGTTTCTTACCAAAAAAATCATACAAGACATGTGAGTTCCAGCCTGACCCATTAACTTCTTCTTATTCTTTTTCAATCAGAAGATATATATATATATTTAATAAGTATAATGCTCACTTGAATTTCACATTTTCTAATAACTGAATGAACTTCATGCCATTCAGTTAAAGCGGGTTGAATTTTTTTGGCAGAATTTTTTTTTTCTCTGACCAAAAAGGAGTTACTTATTAAAAATGTGTTTCAATAAAAGTTGGTTTTATCATTTATGGTCGTGTTTAAACATATGAAAGAGGCTTTTGTTTAAAGGTTTAAGATCTAATTAATTCATCAAAATATATGCTTTATTTTTCTATATTTTATGGCATATATTAAGAATGTTACAAACATATCATCTAAATGTTACAAAAATATAATCCCAATACAATTTATAATAATTTAATACTATATTTTTAATACAAAAACATTACAAAAATACAATTTAAGTCATACTTTGTAATATTTACATTATTTCAATATTATATTTATTATTAGTTTACCCTTTTTATACATTTATTATCAGTAACTTTTAACTAAGACAACCCTCTTTTGAAACTTTATTTCCGCTTGGAAAATCCTCAATTGCCATCATATTTTTTTTTTTTTAACAAATTCGACCAAGGATTAGTTCACTAATGTCAACTAAGCATTGCACTTTTTTTTTTAAGCTGACCAATTATAAAGCAAGCATATTCTTCTTATTCTTTTCTGAATCATCTTTTTTCATGTTTAAGAAAAAATAATAGATAAATAAGGAAAAAATGTTTATACTCTTGTACTAATTTGATGTAGAATGAGAAAAATTTACCGTCGTCATTATTTGTATATGTTGAATTTGTTTTCGACCAATAACGTTTGATTTTACGATATCCTCTTCCTTCTTTCTTTAATTATCCCTACACTCTCGTTTAGTCTCAAGGCTCTCTATCATTTTTGTACTTTTTTTTCTCTTCATTTCATCATTTCAACCATAGCTCTGCGCATGGGTTCTCTCTTCTGTAGTGATTCAATCACATTTCTAAATTATTATTACTACAATATAAACGAGGTTAATATTGATCAGTTATTTTGAAGTACAAGCACGAGAAACTATTGAAATTGACATACCAATTCATTAAGGTCAATACCCAGCTAAGTATTTTGAACTCAAGTACTCTGATTTTTATATAACTCGATTATTCACTTAGTTTTTTACTTTTAACCTCTTCAAAAACATTTCTTTTAGACAATCCAAGAATCACTCGTATGTCAATTGCAAATGATAATGAGACAATGGGGGTTGCATACAAGTTGCCTCATTCATTGGCTTTAGCAATCCCTATCCGTAATGCCTAAAGGGAATCCTATGATAAATCATCGTCCAATTTGTAAACCAAACTAGATTGGCCATCGTGGTTTGTTCTTGAGCACAAATTGGACCAATTGTTTCAAAACTAAATGTTTCGTGCTAGTCTTACTTGTCCAAGCTGCCATCTATATCGCACAGATCAACTTTCCACATCCTTATTACTAAACTCTTTTACTTGATGTTCTTTAAGCATATCATTGTAATCTTTTCGCCACATTCATAATCATCGTATTTCATATAAACTCTCATTTAGTCATCCCAAATCTTGTCTCTAAACTTCCGCAAGACAAACAACCACAGCATATAGAAGCTATAATTTTTCAGACATTAATTTTTTAATCAAAGGCGTGCAAACAAAAACATAACTGGACAAATATTAGGAGATAGCATTTCAAATTCCTTGCACATTTGCAAACAAAAAAGATCTTTGTATTACTTTTCCCATAAAAACAATACTAAGAATTTGAGATGGCATGTCATCAGCGAGTGATCAACAGTTGAATGGTCACTCGACCACATTTGGGAAACAGATCAGCAAAATCTTAATGCGTCCACCAGAAGAACAATTTTACCAGCAAAACTTCTTTTTCTAATAACAATAGGGCAAGCAAAGTTTCAGTCTTAAATAGTGCAAATTAGACACAAAAATACGTGCAATCACACGAATGCAAGGGGAGGGAAGAAAGGAGAGAAAGAGAATATCTCGTCAACCTACCTGGTTCTTAGCTTCTTCTTGTCTGTCTATATAAGCTAGCAATTCTTCTTGCCTCATTAAAGCATCATAAAGAGCCTGCTTGCCGTCAAAGCAAATTCAATCAACACATGCATTTTAAGAAAAGGGGGGGTTTCAAGTTAAAACTTAAATGCACTCTCTTACCATCTGGGGTAGCCTAATAATTAACACAAAAAGTAAAACACTGTAAAAGAAATGCAAGTCGAGCTCAAAACACCAAAATATTGTCAAAGACTAGCTTAAACCATAAAAGAAAGAAAAAGGAAAAAAAATGTTAATGTACCTCTTTTGTTTGATAGAAATCATACCAAGTTAAACTACTCATGACCTTCAAAGTGCAAAGATTCAATTCAAAGCAGACAGTTTTGCATTTTCCCAAAGTTATGCAAATGCTCCAACGCAGACAATATTGAATTTTGGTGTTCATAGAGTGGGAAAAAAAGACAACTCACATTTTGTTTTAACCCATAGCCTAAGTACAAACTTGACAGTCAATTCCATAAACATAACACGTGAAAGTTTAATAAGTTAGCCACACCGAAACATGCAAAAGTAATTCATACCTTCTTTGTAGCAATCAACTCTGCTTCTAAGGCATCCACACGACAGACAGCAGCATTCAGCAATTCTTCTTTCTCATAAGGCATCTCAGATGGCTTTGAATGGAGTAAATCAACCTTCTCCTCAAGCACCCCTAGCTTTTTCAGAACAGAAGAGAGGACATCAGCTTCTTTTAAAGTTAGAGTTGATGATGGAGGTCGACACTCTTCCTTATGTGCCACAGCAAAGGTATTCTCAGCAATATTTTTATCACCATTAGGTGATGTTTCAGGAATCTTCCGTGTTAAACGATATGCCATTGTACGCAAGAGAGTGAACGCAGTCAAGAAGGCTGTGAGAACCATCAAAATTCGAGCACAAATTCCTTTTGGTGTTTTCAGGGTTTCAATGTGGGGAACTGTTCCTGCAATTGCAAAATTTGCATTTGATTTAAACACATGACAATGGCTAAAAGAAAAAAGCTCAATATAGCATGCCTACAAATTGATGCCATAAAAAATTGAAAGGAAACTAATTCCATGTATAAGGTCTCACATATTGTAAACAAGCACTAGTTTAGGCCCAAATGACAAAGGTCACGCAGGTAATAAGAGATTCCAATTTCAATGCACAACATAAAAACCTATAGAGAAGATAATATAATGAAACAGTACTCAAAGCATAACAATTCTAGAGACGATTAATGGATCCATTCAACTAAAAATATCATTCCAGCAAAAACGGTATGACTTTCTTCAAATATAGATGGTCAATGACTGCTGGAAAGGCCTGTAAAAACAAAAACTTAGAGAAAACATTAGAATGAAATAAAGAGAAGTGGACTACATTAACAATAACAAGCAAAACATATTTACTCAGACACCAATATAAAATGCTATGTTTGGACCTTAGATTTGTATGGAAAAAAATGAGAATATGATTAAAAAAGAAAAGGAAAAGAATCAAATAATACAATATATTATTTAGGATAAACCTACAAATATACCACCAAACTATTGCATTGTTTTATTCAAAATATCGAACTATTTTTCGTCTCCTTTATACCACTCAATTATTGCATTTTGTTCTATTTATATCATTCCGTTAATCTTCATTTAACGGCATCACACATCAGAGGTAGATTCAAAACAACTCAAATAATTAAGCTATAAATTTGGAACAACTCAGATAGTTACGAGTTATATTTAGAATTAACTCAGATAGCTAAGCGATATATACCACTTATTTTTGACCCCTCGTATTTTTCTCACCATTTTTTTCCTATGTAAATTTGAGATCCAAACATAGCCATAGGTATTATCCAAAACTTTAACATAGGCCAATTATATTTTTGACACACATCTGTGCTTCATGCATTCTAATGGGAAGCATATAACATTCATTTAAACCATGTAACAAACAAATATCACCATCATCATCAGTTTCATAATAACAATTTAAAAATCAATGAAATTCAGCTCTTCACAGGCGGTCTGCTGAAAGCAATATAACAGAAAATATCATCAGGTATTGACGCATAGAGCATGAGATGTATTTAGAATGTCACATATAAGTTTGAACAACCTTTAGAATAATTGGACTTTTGGAGAGTTGCTTCCTTCTTCCAACCAGCATCCACAGCTTTGTCAACCATGGGTACATATTCGTCATATCCTGCTAAGCCACCAACATAGTTTACCTTCCCAACCACCTTAGCCTGCAATTACACTTAAATGCATTACAGAACGTATAATATAAGACACTTTGAGAAAAAAATAATGTAAAATATAAGACACAAAGTCATGAAAGTTCTATATGGGTAAAACAAATGTTCCACAATATCATCATTCAAAAACAATTTTAATTTCCCTTTCTAACCAAAAGCTGTATATATAAGCTACATTCTAATTTTGTTCTCCGACAAGGACCAGAATATATACTAATCCTTCCAGAAGAAAACTCGGATACCAAATTCAACCATCCATATGGAGATAAATTCATCATATAGAAATTCAAGGTTCACTATGTTCAATTGATTCATACATATTCAAATATTAACGTTAAAAGATACAACCAACCATACAATATAAAAAAGAAAGGGTGGCAAAAAGAGCAAGAGAGAGAGGATCCTGGATAAAAGTACTTTATGATACAAAATATAGATTTAACCAATAAATGATACAAAATACAAAGCATAAGGTTGAACCGTACTTCTTCACGAACAGGAGTCAACCGTAGATGTGAGTAACTCTTCAATGCTTTTGGAGAAGCAATGTCTTCAGCTTCTGATCCTGATTCAGCTGTGGAGGTATCACTGCCTTTTACCTGCTCATACATATAAGTCAATTATATAGAGATAACAAGACTTTTTCCCAACTGTAATATAAACTTACAGTGTTTTTGATGTTTTTACCATTGGGTAATGTGGCTTGGCACAAGAAATAACCTTTCCCTCATTGTTTAGAACTTTGACAACCTGCCTGGTGCGTCGTGCTTCACCCTTAAGAACCATCTGCAATAAAATGAGAAGGCAATTCTTTTAGTTTGAGAGAGAGAGAGAGAGAGAGAATATTTAAAAAAAAAACTGGTGCCACACAGTGCTATAGAGACACAGCCCAAAGAAATATTAAGCCTAGTAATGACCTTCAGTATTTCTGGGTTTTTCCAAGGACCGATATCAGATCGAAGGCAACCACCCTGGTCAGTACATGTACAGCTGCCTCCAAGAAATTCTGGCAACTCACTACATACGTGAAGACATCCATGTAATTCAATGAAGAAGACAGAACTTTGAACGAGCGACAGAAAATAGAATGGTTATGGAAATATCAGATACTAGTAGAAGTTATAAGTACTATAAAACATAGCATGGTCAAACCAGACATATCAGAAACATTGCAGAACCTAATATTACCTGGCATCTATAATCTCAAGCAGTTTGCTCTGATATTTGTTTCCAAGGACCTAAAAAGTTTTTCATGAAACCATGGAGAGATCAATTTTTTAGCACGACTGGCTAAGGAGAAATCAAATAACTGTTCTCATAATGTGAATCAATGCTGCATACATGAATTTTGGAGGTTGTCCTAGGGTCAAGAAATGATTTAATAGTGTTCCATAGAAGCCTAAATCCTGGACCAGCATTGATGATAAACATTTGGCATAGAGTCTGCATCAATCAAGAAGACGGAATTGTTATAAAAATAATATTCGATAAAGAGTCCAGGGTCGAGATTAATACAAACTACAAAGTGTAGGTTGATATAATCACATACCTCAGGATAATTATCACCATCAATCTTCTGCAGCCTCATTATTAGTTCTCTAGCAGATTTTGTAAAGTTCTTAAGGCCCTTATCAATCACAAATTCAAACGAGCAAATAAAGAATTATGGGACACTTTAACTGTATAAGATATGCTGGGCCATTAAAGAGACAGATGGTTGCAGCCAACATACCACGCCTTGGACATCCAAGATTGTAGTGCTTGAATCAATGTGCTTCTTTGCAGCAATTGTACAAGCTGGAAACTTTATTGCAAAGCTTTTCTCAAACTCCTGAACATGGTACTTTACATAACGGTCCAAAGTTGTGACCTGCATTAGTTTATTAGGATCTACTTTTCCCAATCTTTCAATGTAAACAGGTCTTCCCTCCTTATCCACGCCATGATAGCCATGAGGATAATGCTTTAGTACTTCATTCAGCTCTTTAAACTCAAAATCCTAAAAGAAATGTCACAATTGAACAAATAGTTATAAGTATTGCAAATTCAAACAATCAATTTAGCAAGCACTTACCTCCAAAATAGATTCAGCACCAAAGTCCTTTCTCCATTGAAGCATATCAGCCCACATATGCTTTGCTTTTTCAATATCAAATTTTCTTGCTTTCAAAAACCTGCAAGTAATGAAATCCATA
Source organism: Hippophae tibetana (assembly GCA_037013495.1). Taxonomy (NCBI): domain Eukaryota; kingdom Viridiplantae; phylum Streptophyta; class Magnoliopsida; order Rosales; family Elaeagnaceae; genus Hippophae; species Hippophae tibetana. Next base: position 46,863,690 of record CM072808.1, on the reverse strand, counting down.
AAGCACAATACTCTGAATGAAGACCCAGGTGTCAGGCAACATCTAACCAATATGAAAATCTAAAAGCAACACCATAACAAAACAGTGAGGCCTTTCTCAACCATACTGCTGAATTCCTAAGCAAAATGAACCATGTCCATGTTTGGAGTTTACTAGATACCATCATTACCACTCTTTAAAGCAAACTTCCCAAGCAGGTACATCATTGCTTCAGATTGAATCATCTCCCAGTTAAGCTATCAGGTCACCTTTCTTCAACATAATTCATTCAAAAGAACACTCTACTACTGTATTCTTTTTCAAGCTCTACTAGTTTTCTAGATGCTTCTTCTTTTCTTTTCTTTTCTTTTTTTCCCTTTCTCATTAACAGTAGTATTCTAGGCAGCTAGGTAGCATTCAAAACCCTGAAACATTATTTCCTTTCCTTCTCCAATTCAACAAGAACATTCTAACATGAAAAGTATAACTTCAACAAAAGTTCTCAAAAATAAAACATTGATCTCCATTCTTTCAAAGGAAATTATCTCTCCTCTCCCAAAAATCACACTTCACATCTTAAAGAGAAAACCCCAGCCACTTCCGAGCCCAACAAATGGGCAAAAAGCCACTCAAATGTTAAAGCCTCATGTTTGATCATAAGGTATGGATAGTACCTGATAACGCATGACTTCCTAAGTCAGTATCTCACACAAAGGCCTTCACCTAGGACCTATGATCAGCCTAACATTGTTCCTTAGCCCACAGGAAAGCTAGAGGCTTCACTTAAGCCCAAAAAACCAGGATTACCGGACTCAACCAATCTCAGCTTGTTCAACCAAGAATGACGCCCAAGGGCTAGGCCTAGGAACTCAGGCCGAACCTAACCCAACCCAGACCACTCCTCCAGCACGACCAAGTCTTAGACCAAAATTAACCAAGGGACCACGAGGATTACACGTGACCACGCATGCTGAGTCCTAGACAAGTGCCATTTATCCACATAACCATGAAGCATATGGAGGGAACATGGCTCAAGAAACGCATCCCTAATGAATTAATGCCACGTACTCCGCCTCTGTATACATATGGGAACAGTGAATGCACACTTCCCCAGTTGATACCCATCAATCATTGTAACCCTCAGTATTGGACACTCTCTAAACACTTTGTAGTTTGTATTTGACAAATCATAAAAGAATATTTTTTAAATACCACTAAAAGCTGTTATATTTCATATATATTCAAAGTTAAATACAAAACTTTGCAATGCATAAATGGCCACCCCTACATTTGTGTCAAAATGTAATGATTTATCAGTTCACCTTAAAAGAAATCTAATAGATCCACATCCTCAAGATTTCTTCATTTCAAACAATGGTCTCTAAATACCAAGGCATAATGAGTATGCAAGAAAATACATATTCCAGAATAATATATATGCATGAAGATACATGATGAAATAAAGTAATAGATTAATGACCTCAACAGCTTATGGTAATCATCATGTTTTTCTGGTAGCAATTCATCCAACAATAGTGCTTGACGAAAAGCATCGACAGCCTGCAATTCTTCGACATCACGTACATCCTCAATAGAGACAGAGCTGACTCTACCATCACTTTTTCGTCTACTGCTCTTTTTCTTGAGAGAGTGTTTGAATTTCGTAGATGCATTTATTGCTTTCTTTTTCAGTGATCCAATTCTAGTTTTCCTCTCATCCTCGGAGTTCTCAAAGTCGGATTTCCTTTCTCTTCTTTCGTCACTTCCAGAGGACCCTTCAAAGCCTACCACAGAATATTGCTAAAAGATTAATTACAGATGGCAATAATAAAAATACGAATATACGATGACATGACAAGTTATTTCTTAAAACAACAATGTTTTTCCCAAAAATAAATATGATAGACATTGTAGAACAAAATTCTGGAATTTCAAAATTCAGGTCATTAAGTAAGATATCCTTTTTCATTACCATTATAAAGATAAATAGAATGAAATTATGTGGTTGGGCCATGTTTTAATACCATCTGCAATGCCTCACTCCAAAACATGGTATGATATTGTCAACTTTCGACCTGATATGCAATGCTTTCTTCTTGGGCTTTCACCTAAAAGGACTCATAATATTTAGCGTGAAAGCCATACAAACCATTACAATCATCCTTTCCCAAACAATGTGGGATTGCACAACTTACACCTTTTTCGCCTTACCTTGTCTTGCCAAAGCTCAAGGGATTGTGACTCACATACTACACAAACGATTTGGCAATTGTTTTAACTACTCAAAGTAAAACCTAACTTGAGCAGCATGACGCCCATGCAAAACAAAATTAAGTTATTGCACTTGCTTCAATAGAAATCTTACATGGTCAGGAAGTTATAGAAATTCAACGCAACATGTGAGAAAATTATGGCTCATTTTTCTTATCCAAAATATTGTCTAGAAATCTTAAGGCAATTAAAAAAATATGTTTTACAAAAATTTTGACTTCTGTATTATATAGCGAAATAGAGATATCCTTCCTAATTTTTTCTCCATTTCATACCATCAGAAGAGAAAATAAACCCAGTGACAGGTATCATCCTTTAGCTAAACAATGATCTTAATGGACATTGGTGCCCTTTCCTAATAACTGAATTTTAAACTACATCATTTTACAGCTATGAACAAGTAATTTTTTTGAAAAAAGTAAAACATTTTTTTTTAAATAACTAAACTACTCACACATCCGTAACTAGTAATTCATGGATACTAACGAGTCCATATAACAGAGCTTTAAACAAGTTCACCAAATTAAAGAGCAGGAAAATTAACAATTTACTTTATTTTTCTTTTCCTTTACGTTTCAGTATTACTATCTGATTCCAGATTTACAAGGAGTGTCCTTATTTTCTAATAATAAAAAAACAATTTTCTAGATACAGAAGATCCCTCACAAGACAAAGAATACCATGCATTGAATGAGCATAAACCCAGAAACATGCATTTAAAAACAACAACAAAAAAATTAACCGAATTCAGTTTTATCTGAAACTCGACAGAAATCCCAGTGAGACCGCTAGAACCAAGCAGATGAAACGAAAAACAAACCCAGAGAGCAAGAATGAAAAGAAGATGAGTAAAGAAGGAACTCACATGGCCTGGTAAACAGGTCTAGTGGGCCCGACATTATCCGATCCGCATATAAGAAAAATCAGAAAGCAGTGTCTCTCTCTCCCTCTCTCTAATCGGTGAAAGATCAACCACAGCAGCGAAAAGCTTCCAACCCTAAACACATCCCCATCAGAAACCCTAGAAGACTACCGATAGCTCCCCCGAAAGAAAAAAGAAGAAGAAGAAGATATGTACATGAAAAAGATGAATGTACCTACTCGTCACGAATCACGAGGAAGATGGCGAATTAATACAACGAAAATCCAGAGATTTTTCTCTAACGATCGCTGAAACTGACGATGAATGTGAGAAGAAATTTTGAGAGAGAGAGAGAGAGAGTTGTAGGCGATGGGGCAGCTCAGTAGTAGCTGGGGGGAGCGGCTAAGCAAGAAGGTGGGACCCTGGTGACGTACGAATGAGTTTGCTGTATGCATAAAACAACGAGAAAAAATGTTTTATCATATCAAATCTGTCATTAATTTTTTAAATTAAAAATTGTGTTATTTGTTTTTTTAATTATTATATTTAAATTTAAAAAATATATAATAATATTAATTATCAAATAAAAATTATTATTATTTTATAAAAAAATAAATTTTAAAATATAACTTGTGTAACAAACATCCGCATTTTTTATATATAAAGATTAAAAAATAATTAATTTAAAATAAATTATATTATTTTAATAATTTTTTTAAAATTTTAATTTTATTAAATGATTAAATACAATTAAAATATGATTTTTTAATAATATTAAAATTAAAAACTCATAAAATAATTAATTTAATATTTTTTTAATTACTATTATTTTATTTTAATATTTTTTAAATTTTTAAATTTTATTAAAATATATATTTAATAAATGTTTTGTTTTAATATTATTATTGATTCTTCTTAAACAATTTATATTAAATTTTATTTTTATTATTGTTAAAAATTCGTAATCTTTGATATAACATTATAATATTTTAATAAAAAATCATAAAATAATATAATTTATTTTTAATTAACATCTTTTTCATAACTAAATAACTAAATTAACATATTTTTAAATTAAAAAATTAAACAACATAAATAATCTAATTTAAGTGACCTATATATCACGTCATCCTTAAACAAATTATTAATTATTAATAATTTATAAAATTAAAATGTATGATATAAAATATTATTCTTTTAAGATTAGGATAATTTCTTAATTATCGAAGATAATTAAATAAGATTAGTCATAACTATTTTATATCGATATTATTTTAAATTTTAACACTTGTAAATATTATTTAAAACAATAATTAATTCTTTCATTTTAAAAATAATTCTAATACAACTCGATATATAAAAAAAGTTTAGAGAATAATTAATGTTATATAAGAAGTGATAAATGTTTATATATTGTTTCTAATGGGTAGGGTTGCTTTTAAATATATATTAAATTATACGCATGTAATTGATTTATAAAATAACACTCTTCTTGAGGTGTAACATAGGTTGTCTTGTATTAGAGCTGATCATGTACAAACATGCCTTATATGATATACTGCTTATATGATATACTTGAGATCTTACATCGTTTAAACAAGTTGGTTTAATTAGATTGCATATTAGGAAATTGATTTCACTGAATAAAATATGATCAGATCATCGCTCATTCGCACACTATAGATCACTTACTCTAGGTTGTATACTTTAGGTTATATACTTAAGTCTACGTACTTTATGGATATGAGATTTATACCAAAATATTTTGTTTTAGTTCACTTAATTTAGTATGCTCAATATATCTATGTTTTACACTCAAAGGTAGTTAAAGTTTGCAACATAGTTAGTACCAAACAAAACATATAATCATAAAAGTGGTTGCAAAATTAAATAAGATTAGCATTTTTTATTATATTTAAGTAGACATTGTTATTGGAACATTGTTCTTCTTTATTGAGAAAATAAAATTTCATTGATTAAATATAAAAACTTAAAATTTAAATTAAAAAACTATCAATTTAAATAAATAAATAATTAAAATTGGTAAATAAAAACTAATTTTTGTAAGTATACAGGAACAAAAATAAAGACTATCTATTTTATTATTTGATTGATTCAATTGATATATTAACAAATTTTAGAAAATAAAATCTTGATAACACTTCAAATAAAAAAAAGAGCTAAAACATGCATATTTTTCATTTTTCTTTTTTTTTATTGGAAAAAAATTAGCATTTTGGTTCATAAATAATTTAATTATTCAATTAATTTTATTTGAAATTTTTTTGGTTAAAAAAATATATACATTAAAAACATAAATAGGTATAAGAAATTTTTTTTTTTTAAGAATATCAAAAATAAAATTTAACGTATATAAAAGAAGTGTTGAAATATAATTAATAACAAGTGTGATATAAATCATATGGTATATAATATTTTTCCTAAAGTTGGAGACCCATGTGGCAAAAGTAGAAAAGTTCGGCATAAATAGGAGTGCATTGAATATAAGGGAGGTGCCGACGTTAGGCATATCAAAACAACATCATAAGGAAGGGATGGCAGGCGCGAAGCACGGGACCAATAATGGGATTATCCTAAAATGCAAATCAAATCAAAGCCCAATCGCATGATTTGGTTGATCATGGTCTGGTAATTCCATTTGTAATTAATTAATTAAAGGTAAAGTTGTTAGGCTTGTCTCCTCGTCTTAGCTGGAAGCCTGGAACAAGTTCACAATCATTAAATATTCCGCGTTCTTTCTTCTCTTTTTCTTTAAAAGAGGTATAATTTAATCGTTTAAAAATTTAAAATATAAATTTTAATTATTTGTAATACTATATAAATATTATTCAAATAAATATAATATAAAATACATACGATAAAATTAAGAAAATATATAAATATAAATATAAATATAAATATAATTAATTTAATTTAAAAAATATATTATTAAAAATACATTAATAAAAAATACATATTTAATACACTATTAATATATTATTTAATTTTTTCATAATAATATAAAATATAAATAATAAATTTAATATAAATAGATCGTAATATTGAAGATAAATTAATTGTTAACATTAAATTTAATTTAATTTTAAAGTGATTCACCTAATTATTTGACAAATAAAACTCATCTCGTTTATTTCAAATCAAAAATTTGAATACATTAATTACGGTTATTTGATCTAAAAATTCATATTTATCTTTTTTTATTTTAATATTTATTTTGTAATTAATAATTTTATTATTAAATATTTAATATATATATATATATATATATATTTAGATTTAATTATATTAAAATTTTCATATTTATTTTATGAATCAATAAACTAAATTTTTAATATTTTAATAAACTATAAAACAATTATAAGATAATTACTTTTATATGTTATTTTATTAATAAAATAATAATATATATATACATATTTAATAAAAAAATTGTTTAATAAAGTATTTTTTATTTGTTATAGATGAGAAAAGTATTTATTTTTAATATAAAATTTTTTAGCTCAAAAAAATGAGTATTTTTTATATATTTGAAAATTATTTCAAAAATAAAAATATTTTTTATTAAATGTAAAAATATAATACAACGTTATATTACATAAAATTTCTAGCTAATATTATAATATGTTTTTAATTTAATTATTTAATTTATTATTTAGAATTTTAATAAATAGTTTATGTGTGCTTTCTTTTTCTATAAATGGGGTATTCTGTTTTTAGATTTTTAACTTTTCAATTTCGTTTCTTATTATAAAAAAACTCATCATGTAGGTTTTTTTTTTCATTTATAAACACTTAAGTTAAAACTTATACCACATATAAACAACAATAACAAAAAAGGAAGATTATAACAATAAAAATAATACATATATTTTATTATTTATTTTGAGATATATTTGACTCAAATAGAAGTGACTAAAGCTTATTCTAATATTGATGTTATAACAAAATAATATTTAGTGAAAATTATCACCTAACAATAACTTAAGAACTTTTATATTATATAACCAAAAATCAAATATAAAATACACAAAAGTATGCTCGAATTCATAGCTATTAATTAATTTTGTATATGAATGGTTAGTCTTTTAAATTTCATGTTTTCCTTCAAGAATCCTTTAATTTTCTCTCTTTTCTCTTTAACAATTCAGATAAGAAGAATAAAGTACGTGTGATCTGAAGATCATAACTACTATATATATATAGTTAATAACTATATATCTATTTTAACACATTATTAAAATAGAAATTAATAAATTCAATATCTTGGAAGGAACTTATTTAATATTTATGTATAAAAGTTTTCATGCAGGACTAATAGAAAATATATATCTAGAACTTAATTTAAGTGAGTTAAATTATTTCCTATAAATTTTTAAAAGAACAATCAAGAATTTTAGAAGAAAAATTAAAGCATATGATAAACCTATTTATCTTAAGTTTTTCAGTTCATTAATGAACTAAAACGAGAAAGTGTGTATTAATCCCTACCACTTCATCAAGATAGAAATTTCCAACACAAATAGAGAAATTCTCAAACTTAGGACACTTTCATAAAATGAATTTAACATAGAAGAACTATGTGTACTAAGAGGTTAAATGTTAAGCCAAATTTACTATGAACTCAAGAAGATTAAAAATTCTACTGAGATCAAAGTAAATTATTCAACTAGTAAAATCATCATCATTTCTTACAATAGCATGACTTTGTCAGAAGAAAATGGTGAAAAAAATTATCAAATACAAAATCAATTTTAATTGCAACAATTTAGAAATTGGTCAAGAAACAAGAAAAAAATTCTGTTTTTATGCTAGAAAAGTCACCAAAGACCACATATACATTCTCTGTATCAAATATGGAGAAGATGAAAGTGTATCATCATCAACATCATAAAAAAAACTATCAATAAAAAATGACAAAAAAATAAAGAAAGAAACTGTAGGCAGAAGACGACAAAAAAAATAATAAAGATGTAGATTCCACATCTTAATCGGCAGCATGTGCGAAGGAAAAAACAGTGACTATCCTTTAAATTAAAAAAAGTAAAAAAATTATTAAAACAAGGATAAAATAATAATTTTAATCTTGTAAATAGGGATTCCTTGTGATATAAAAGGAACCCTTATTATCATTTCAAAACACACGAATATACAGAAATCTAGAGTTTTCTACTATGAAACACACAAAAAACTCTAGCATAGAAAACCCGTCTATATAGAAATCAATGTGATATCCAGTAATTATGAGCGGCTAAACACCTCTTCAAGGTTCTTAGTTGACCTTAAGTTGTAATAATTATTATCCTATGAATAAATATAGAGTTCAGTTACTCTTCTCTAGTAAGTCAACTATTGTATATCATTTATGTATGAATGTAGAAGGCTCACCATTGCCAAGAAGGCGTTAAAGTTTGAGTAAAGTTGTGGCATAACAAGTGTAACAAAAGAAGACGAACAGAAGGGAAGACCGTGGTGGATGAATGAAATTTAGTTATAATAATTATAAATTTAAGCTAGTTAAGAATGTCAAATGTTTAAATATTTGCTTACAACAAGACATAATAATGCTAAACACAGGAAAATAGAAACTGTTTTTAGAAATAAACAACTAATAATTTCAAATAAAATCAAATATAAAAATCTAATTTTATTCAAAACTTTTGATAAAGGTTATCTCTATCATTTAAATGAATATTTTAAATATGAGGATTATGAAACTTGTCTTGAAAATTTTAAAAGATTTAACAACTTATTAGATATCTATACATATTATATTAAAACTATCATAAGCATCATAGATTATCTTGTTTCAAGGACATTAAAATACTATTTTAGTAAAAAATATGTAAGAATAAAAGAAAAAGAATTCAACAACTTAATATATTTAGGATTAGAATTAAGTAATCAACATAACGAAGAACATAATATGCTATGTAATTGTAATGAATATAGAAGAAAATTATATTAATATCAAAAAAATAATAAGTTTTTTAAACAAATTATTGTCTTTAATAAATAGACAAAAACCATCAATTAGGTCAATATTAACCTCCGATTAAAAATTGTATCGATTCACAAAAATTAGTATGAGAGCCAATGAATAGTATTCTAAATAGTAATTGATGAAAAATTAACATCATTAAAGTTTTAAAAGGAATTTTTGATATTTTATAAACCTCGAGGGCATAAGTGAAGATATGACAAATCTTAGGGGTATTTGAGATATTATTCCAAACTAAAATCATCAAATTTAAAAATACTAAAATTATCATAAATTAAAAATATATTCGATTATAATGATTCAACATGAAGAGGTTCTGATACTATTTATTAGAACAAAATAACTTTTAGTGAAAACCATCATCTAAAACTAACCTAAGAACATTCATGTTGTATCACAAAAAATCAAAAATAAAATATATGTAAGTGTACCTAAATTCATAGCTGCTAAACAATTTTGTAGATGAGTAGTTAGTCTTCTAGATATACACGTTTTCTTTAGAGAATCATTTAATTTTCTCTTTGCTCTCTCTAACGATGGAATATCAGATAAGAAGAATAAAGTAAATGTGATTTAAGGACTATAACCATTATATATAGTTAATAATTATATATCTATTTTAATCAATCATTAAAATAGACATTAACTTTAGTTATCTACACACTAAAGACTCATATCATATTAGATATATTAAAGTCTAAATTACTTAAACCTTAATATATCACTTTTAAATGAACTTAACCTTATATGATAATCTACAACATATAATTATTCACACATAAGTATGATGTTGAGTTAAGGATCCAATAATTAAAACACATGATACCTCTATTATTCATTTACGAGGGTTCTTTAAAGGGAAAGGGGTATCATTTTTTAAACTTGGTACCTCTAGAGTACCTAATTTGCTTTAGAGCCTCCACACATTTTATTTTTATTTTTTCATAGATCTTTTACTTCCTCTTTTATAGTTTATAATTCTATTTTCATGGTTGAATTAGGTAAAGGAGTAGGAGGTGTTCTTTGAGGAACCCTATTCTAACCCGATTCTTTGTCATATTTGATTCTATAAAAATCAAATTTAGTGTATTTTTTTACCTTAGTTTATTGAATTTGGTTCCTTTTTATAAACAAGTGATAGTATATTTCCATAATCTTTAGATAAGCAAAAATTTATCAAGATAAATATATTTTGTTTAATATGAAGTGTATTGATAAATTTATTCAAGTAATCATAATTTGTGAGAGATATTTAAAAATAAATAAGATGAAGAAGTTTATAATAATTTAATATTAATCCAAATGGATTTATATTTAAAGTTGTGTGTGATTTGTGATATTTTAGTTTTTAAAACGTGTATTAATGAGCCTGTAAACAAATAATATTATTGTTGTATTTTTAACATTGAGATTTTTGTTTTAAAGGAAGAAAGAAACAAAGAAGAGGAAAAAAAATGGGGAAACAAGAGGGGAGTGACCGGACTAAAGTTGGACAAAACACTTTTGGAATAAGGGATCCGAATTCCGATCCACTATATTGCTGTCCCTTCTTTTTTCTTAAAATAAGAAAGAAAAAACAAAAAACAAAGTTGGACCGGATTTCACTCTCTTTATATAGGCTGAAACTTAGTGTTTCACTTTTGACTCTACCAATCGATGCCTGATGTGGTAATGGTTTTCAGATTTTTTTTTTAAAAAGTATATACATGTTTACTGTCTTTTTATTTTTTTATGAATGATGTAAAAGTTTTGAACTTGAAGACTGTTGATGCACATTTCCCAACATCTATTTTTTAATAAATTTCATCTTTTTTTCAACAAAGACAATCATTATCCATCCAACATGTTAGTAATCGGGATCATAGGAAGGAAAGGTATTTTAGTTATTTTTTTGTGTTTTAAAAACAATATCTAACCGTCAGTTTCTTTTTCTTATTTCTTATTTCTCCTTTCTACTAGGAGGAAATAAACAAATCGTTATTTATTTGTTTATTTTAAATAAATATCACACCACTTAATATGTGATTTGATAATTTCTTCATGTAAATATACTTTTGGATGATGTTAAACATATTCCGATATATATTTGATAAGTTTTTTCTCGTATACAAATTAAAAATGATATTTTTATTCTATGCTTTTTTTACGGTTCAAAATTTTAAAAAAAAACTCAACCTTCTTGAAGATTTAACACTGAAAAAGTATTCTCATTTTTTTTTTGTAATTTGGCCTACAGATATGTAGTTATGGTTTTTATAATAATTTGATTTGGGATTATAATCTATATTAATTTATATAATCTTTGATGCTTGATGAACATAACACAAAAGAGAATTGGGATTCGTTGCTCAGTGAATTTTTTAGGCTATCAATGAGATGGATCCCTCAATAATTCTACGTGCATGCTCACGACTTGATTATTTGGTCTAGACATACAATGTTAGTTAGCAACATTCCTATCCAATCTTTGCTAGCCTTCGTACAATAAATTTTTTCTATTATTTATTGTAGCAAAAAAGAAAAAAATCTCAATACCAATTGGATAAGTTCTTTTATTGTTCTCAAAAGGGGCGGTTTTCTCTCCTCATTATTTCAGATGAGCATCTAACTCCTTTTGTTTACTAAAGTCTAAATGAACATAGAAATCCAACCTTTTCAATCGTCTATTAACGTAATCTTTCCAATTCAATGCAATTCAATAAACTTAATATAATTCTACTAACTCAAACAGCGTTATTTAGTTTATTGAATCAACAAAAGCTTAAAATTTATTTGTAATTTTATAATAATTGGACGCAGTTGAACCTTTTTGTAACGCAATTGAAGTTTTTTAAAATGAATATTTTACTATAAGGAATTGCATTAAACATTCACCAACCATAATAAAAAGTGTCTTGCAACACAAAGGGACCTGATTTGCCTCATTTCATAACAAGTGAAATGAAGTGCACTTTTTAAAAGCAAGTTCTGTATTTCGCCGAAATTAAATAAAATTGTACCTCTACTATAAGAAACAATCTCTTCTTTTTCTCCACCCACGTTACCAAAAAAATAAAAATTGTCCCATCCGAACTTACATAAATAAGAGGTCCGAAATGGCCAAAGGAACAGACTGGATGAAGAGACCAGGATTAGAATTCCCTTGATGCATATCAAAATATTACATGGCATCAGTCAGCCATCCTCTTCAACCATCAACAGAGTTAAACAATGTCGAATGACAATAAATGAAGAGCTCCAAAGATAAGCAAAATCAAGTTACATAATTCACGCTAGCAAATACATTTAAAGATGGGGTAAGAAAAAAGTACCATATCTAGTATGTTTTGATCCTTCTAATAATTGTAGTTGTTCCATCTATCTGGGTCGTCAAAAATTTCTTCAGACTCCAAAGGACCCTGAGCTTTAGCAACATCTGCTTCCACGTTTTTTATTTTTTCATCTACCTCAGATTTTGTAGCTTCATGCTGTGAACATGCAACTATATTGTCAGCATTGTATGAAAAAATTAAAAAGGGAAAGCTGATTTTATTAGTAGAAAAGAAAGATTTGGACACATGTATTTTGGACACATGACGCTATAGCATGCAAGTATGATATATTTTCAAGCTTGTGCTTTCTGGTGCATCTACTTCCAAAGGCTTTATGCGACTAGGAGCTGTAAACCATTCCATAAATTGAAAACCATTCTTGTACTGTAGATAAGCACCAGGGAAACACAATCCAAAAAATGGAGATATACAACCCAACCGATGCAGAGAAACTATTGAATGAAGAAAGAACTCATCTCATATTACCAATAAATTAATTATTCTACTGTATAACATAAGCAAAAGGTAAAAACATAGCAAAAAAGATAATCATACTAGACTGGGTAGCCAAAAATATGTCCATCTGAGTTTCTTAATTTGCAATATAATTTCTAAAATTTGGGCTAAAGGACAAATCGATAAGCCTCAACCCAAATAGCATAGAGATAATTCCAAGATATCATGAAATCACTCACTTGTCCAATAAACAGTAATGAACAGGAGATATTGAGTCATCTAATTTGTATGTCCTAGATTTGCCTATGAACGTCAACAATTTGAATGAAGTAGTCATTGGGTCATAAAAAAGAAATTAGAAAGAAAGGAGGTCACCTATGTCCCACTTATTTTTTGATGGGATTAGGATGGTAATGATATGGTACAAGTTAAAATATTCCGTAAAATCCGCCTATATGAATCCAAAATAGGCTTAAATGTGACAAGAAAAAAATACAAAAACGATAGAAAAATGAAACATGGTTATCTATAAAATGAAACTTTAACAGAAAAAAGAAGAATGAGATTATTTTTAAAGTGAGGCACATTAGGACTACAATCTATATGGGATGGAGTGAGATGAAATTTATGTAACGAGACAACTTTAAACTATGAACCCATTAGAAACATTAAATATGAAATGGAATGGTATGGTATGAAGCAATCAATTTTACATCTCTACCTATGATATAATATTAGTAAATGAATCCAAAACCAATTATTGGACAGCCACTACAGATAGATTATTTATCAGTAGGAAAAACGGCCTTCACCTTCCTAAAAACATGAGCAAGAAATAAGGTACTTTTATACATGAGATATAAAACTCAAGAAAAACGTAGCAGATAGTATTCAGAAAAGAAACATCATAAAGAGGAGATTTAGAATAGAGTTCTTTACATTAGCATCATGCATCATCTCTTCTATATCCTCTTCCCCTGCAACACCAGTTGACTCACTCTCATTTTGTTCTTTGGCTTGAGCAGCAGCTTGTTGCAGCCGTTGCATTACATATTCAAAATGAGAATGATCTGAAAGCAAAAAACTAAATTACAACATGGTGTCCAAACATATCAACTCATGAGAAGCTTAACACATTTGATTGTGACAAAAAAGTAACTTCTAATGCACTTTCGATACAGACATAGAACCATAATAACTGATGCTTAAATTCAACCTTTATTTAGCGTGTAGTAAAAAAGCTGAGGATTTCTACAAATAAAGGATGAACAGAGTGAGGCGGATATTGAAACTAGGTTTTTGACTTCAAGACAACAAAAGATGTACCAAAAGTTTATTTTTAATTTATATGTAGTTACCGAGTTTGACATAACCACCTTTCACGGGGCAAAAGATAATTAAAGATGTTTCATGGCATGTACTCTAATATTTTAATTGATATAACAAACAAACAAATACGACTAGAGAAATGTAGATGGCATGATTAATAAATGCATGGATCTTGGTCTTGGATATGCCAGGAAAAAATTCCGGCAATGACTGCCACACAATAGAAATAACTGATACTGGGTCCATAGAAATCAAACAAGAGAAGACCAAGAGCTAAAAGAAAATGTAGAATTCAATTGTACTAGACGTAATACCATTATTTTAACTAGAGCCATCTTAATGTAGACCAAACTTCTAATACCAACCTATGTACACGTAAGTGAAAACAAGGGAAAAGAAAATGATAGATTCTTAAATTTCATTTGATTTAAACTTATTATAATGGACTTTACAGGAAATAAAATTCCTTAAATCCTTTGAATTGCATAGAGTTTCCGGATGTAAGGCATCTAACCATTTTGGTATTGGCTCCCATACCAATTAATTTAGACCGAAATTGGTTATGATACTAACTGATGTATACACAAGTGTGAAAAAAAAAGGAAAATAAAATGTTATCACATTACAATAATTTTGGCTACACCATTACCGAAATAGATCGAACTTGACTCTAACACCAATCGATGCAGGCTTGTGTGAAAAATAGGGAAAAAAAAGAAAATGATAGATTCTTAAATTATGTTGATTTGAACCCATTATGTAGTTGAGTATATTGAAAACAAGACTTCTTAAATTCATTGAATCCCACACAATTGCTAAATTTAACAAATCAAACCATTGGTTGATTCATACTAGAAAGGAAAGGATTTGATCTTATATCCAACAATTGTGCAATTCAATAGATTTAAGAAGCTTATTTTCAATACAATAAGTTATTTAACGGGTTTAATCAATGAAACTGAAGACCTATCATTTTCTTTTTTTTCCCTTTTTTTCATGCTTATGGCTAAATCTGAATGATATTTTGAAGTATGGAGTTTCATATATTCTTGCTTGAAAGAGATATTCCCTTGGAATATTTGATAATTCAAAGCTTCCAATTTTTTATATTATTAGTTGCAAAAACAAGCATATTTAGAAAAACAATATTGTTGCTTTAACTACCAAAGACTTGTTATTCTACAGACATATAGGTTCGTAGTCACACAAGCCATGAAAGAGTTCTTGAATTTAATTACAAATCTTTTCAAAATGGTTTGATGTCTTGTATATGATAATGAAATGCAATTCAACATATTTAAGTAGTCTTATTTTTGATATAGTCCGATAAATAATTCAAATCAACAAAACTAAATTATTTATCGTTTTCTTACTTTTTTCTTGTTTTTCACACCTCCACAACTCCACCTATATCAGTTCGTATTTAGAGTCGGCTTATGCTTACATCTATTGGTATCAAAGTTAAGTTCAACCTATAACATTTAGTATAAGAACGAGATTAGTTGCTATGTTAAGCCTCCCAAAATAAATTCTCAATAAATACCTTTTGCGGAGGTTTATAAACATGAACGGTGAACTAATAGTAGAATGCTTAGATGTATTAATGCAACAAGTGATTGCCTTATCACTTATGAAAATTCCTTATGACCATCTATTGATAGCCAAGGAATCTAAGATGGAGGAAGTTTCAAGGAATAGTTAGTTCATCGATTTTGAAATCAATATAAAAGATCCTAAGGTGTGTGACAATAAGACATTTTTTACAAGGAACAAAGCCCTTTCTACGATTTTGAAGAAATTCAAGTGTCCAATCTTATGATTGATATTTTTTTGCCAGGAAAAGAAGTGAAATTTTACTACTTGGATGACTCCAAATGGCCTATCTTCAACGATGAGCCACAAATAATTGATGACTACTTGGATGATTTCAAAGTCCCATTCTTTGGGAATGAGGCAACAATCTTTAGTGACAATGTCAATTGTTAAAGAAAAACACAAATTTGAATGGATTGAACACATTGATATTATCATTGCATGGGATTAAGATTTGTCTTACTTAAGTTATGAGTTTCATTTGCCAAATTTTATTTGGACTATTAAAGGTTTGTATGAACAATAATTTGATGCCATACTATTGAAGAGATCATTTGAACCTATTGTTGAACAAAATTTGTATGAATATAAGATACATGAAGAATGCATTCAACCATCGAAAATTTGACACGTTCAAGACAAAATCAAGGACGAGTTTTTTAAGAAAATGAGAATGATATAGCAAAAAAATAAAAATATTATAATTTTGTATTTTATTTTATTTTATTTTCACTATTATTTAATCTTTATTCCTAGTATTTTAATTCCTTAGTGCTAAAGTTTTATTAATTGAGAATCTAGTTTAAGATTTTTTAAGAATTAATTTGCTTGGAGGTTAAGTTTTAGATTGTCTATATAAAGTTCTTTGCCATTGTATTTAGAGATATCATATATAACTTTTCATAATTCAATCAATGAAATTTGAGACCTTGTACTCTTTCATTCCCAAACTTCTCGGTATTCGGTCGAATTAATGAGCGGTTTCATGCCTTACCTTACATATGATAATCATAAGTGATTCAACGAAATTAAGTCTTATATATGGTATACATGTTATTTAACATGATCAAATCAATGGAAATTAAGAACTTACTACACAGACAAGCAATTGAGTTGGATAGTGAAATTGGGAACCAAAATTTAATTGGCTTTATAAACAATCACCAAATAAAGATGTTCTCAACGGTTGACAACAAGGTCGTGTTTTATGTTCAGCAGCAATGCAAACAAGTATACCAGTAATTTGGGCAGATAGTAGAAGATTATTGCTTCCAAAACAGAAGAAAAAATATTACCAACCAGAAGTTGCTGTCAGGCCTAATATAACAGCAAATAAACCACACTACGCTAGTCCCTACAATTAAAGATAATCATGCACTAAAATGCCAACATTATGGTCAAACAAAGAAAACCAATCTGTTGATAAGTGCTTAAAAAGCACTAAATATAACGTGATTTACATGCATTTTAGTGCAAAATAGATTTGTATTTGCATAATTTTATGTATTTAGAACGACGGATATGTTTAGTTATGTATTTGCTCCAGCCAAGATTGTAAGGGGCGAAACAAAAAGAAAATGGAAAACTCGCAGTTTGATGCTTGCCATGACGGAGGAAAATTGTGTGCCAAGGCGGGAGTGGTTTGGGTTTAGATCACAACAAATACGAAATCATTGCACGCCACGGCAATGGAAAATTACATACTGCAACGCCCGATCTTATGATCCACTTTTTCTCCTTTTCACCGTGTATTCCCAACCTATAAATACCTCCTCCCCCATTTCATTGTAAAAGCATCCCAGCTTCTGCTTCCTTCTCTTTCTCTTAGTTTCTTTGTTTAGTTTAAAGTTTTTTCTTAATTTGAGAGAAACAATTTTAGTTTATGTTTAGTTGTTAAACAATTTACAATAGGTAATCTCAACAAAAGAGACACTAATCGGGAATTATTCCAGATCAAGCTATAGGAAATCGTTAACTAAAATATAGGAGATATTGTGAAGTTTTACACTTCTGTGGAGCAGGACGCACCCATCCATCTATCATTTAGGTATACATATAAACTATATTTTTATTTCTTTTCAGTAAACAATGTTGTATTACTTGAATTCGTTAAAAATAATTTACTAATTATTTATTATTTTTAACATGTCTAGCTGATTGTTATAATGAGAATTTAGTTATGTTGATATGATTGCGTAAATTATTTAAGGGACTATTTTCAATAATAATTAAACAAAGACTTTTCTGTTCAAGAAATTTTACAAAATTTAATATCGAAAAATATATTAACATATTTTTCATAATAAATTTAAAATATGAAAATAAGATTTCGGATAAATGAATCTGGATCTAATTTACAGTTATATTATATTTCAAATATTTTTATAAAGATTTATTATTGAAAAATACCTTGAGAACAAATTTTTCATAATAGATCAATATCATAAAAGTTAGATTTCAGATAAATTAATCTAAAAACAAATTTAGACAAACTTAAATAGAAGTTAAATTGTTGGTCCTACCAAAGGTGGTAAGTTAAATGGTTTGTAAATTTCTAAGAAAAATAAGCATAATATAATTAAAAATTAATTGTCGGTCTGACCGAAGATAGTGACTTTAATAAACAACGGCCCAACCAAAAGATGTTATTTATACATATAAGAAAAAATCAATAATTTGAGTTTATATTTCGTTAGACTAATTAATTCTACCAAACATAATCAACTGGTTAAATATCTCCTTAATTTTTTATTGATTTATTAATTGCAGATATGCCTTTGCCTTTAATTTATGTGAATCTATCTATCTTTTAATTTTTATTATTCTATGTTATTAGTTTAGAATTTTCAAACCAAAAAATTGTACATGATATTTAGGTTTATTTTTTATTTTTAAATTTTTTTGTAGAATTATTTAAAATCCACTTAATTTTTCTTTAAGCTATCCTTAGAAGTACATAAAATTTTACAAAATTTGACCATCAAGTTTTTGGCGTTGTTATCGGGAAGGACTATAATTTTTATTATCAAAATCTTAAAAAATTTTGTATTGTAAATACTCGTGATTTTTATTTAAAATTCAATTATTTTACTTTAATTATTTAATTAAATAAAAAATGTTTTAAATTAAATACTAATAATAATTTTTGAATAAAAATAAAATAAAAAAATATTTCTATTTTCTTATTTTCTTATTTTCTTTTTTTAATTTTTATTTTATTTTAATTTAATTTCTTTTTGTAAATAATTTGTTAGTATTTATGTGTATTAACATGTATATATTATATGATATACTCTATATTGTATGATAATTTGATTGTATCATAAGTTGTATATATAATAAACTTGTATTATAATAAATTGTTTATATTATAAAGTGTTTGTATAATTTATATTGTAAATTCATTTTAAGTTTTTAATTTTTCAACTTGATAGGTGATTTGAACTTGTGTTTTCATAGTTTATGCCAAGTAGGAGATCCTTAGGTTACCCTCTTATCGAAATAACTATTAAGAATGTTGGACACTGAGGTCCAACAACCTTTAATTGAACCAATTTTTGAACAAACCCTTAAACCAAACCTTGAATGTGTACCATTAAACATGAGGAAACCCAATAACCTAGGGAGTAACTGCTAGGAATAAGAAATATTCATTTTCTCATGTTACCTTCTTTTCATGAACTGCCTAATGAAGACTCTGTCATTCATTAGGGACTTCTAAACAACAATCCAAACATCCCCTCTCGGTGTACTCACCGAAGACCAACTTAGAATATGATGTTTCCCTTGCACCCTTAAGGACAGGGCCAAAGCTTGTATGATATCACTCCACCCAAATTCTTTGATAACGTGGGAGGATGTATATAATAAATTCATGGAAAAATTCTATTCTAATCAAAAACATTAGAGGGAGAACCATTCCACGAAACACGGGATAGGTTCAAACTCTTCCTCACTCAATGCCCCTTACCCTTTGTAGTAGCATAATCAATTTTTCTACGATGGATTGACACAACAGTGTCAGTTCATGTTGACAACTCTGTTAGAGAAGCAATGGGAGAAAAGACTGTCTTAGAGACGTACAATCTCTTTGAAATATTAGGTACTAATTCTCAACAGAAAAGCTCCCTAGTGAGAAAAGATGGAGTCCATAAAATAAACTCTGGTACAAAAGTATCTATGCAACTTACACAACTGACCAAGCAAATTGCGTTTCTCACTACACATGCCACAACCAATAGGGCTAGCAATACCACCAACAAATGCCTCGGAATCCTCCCACAGGCCAACTCTTGAGAATAACTTATATGCTTTCATTCAAGTTAGCAGATACAATCAATCTAAAACTAATCAAAGATTGAACAAATGGAGGCTTTTATTAAAAAGGTGGAGATATAAATTGAGCAACTAGCTGAGTACTTGTAGAAGCAAGGTAAGAATAGTTATCAGGTTAGAACAATTGAATTCAATAACGAAGGGACATTGAATTTACTAAATGATGAAATATCCCAAGCAATATCTCACTAAAAAGGATAAATATAGTCTTGTAAGTGAGGTAACTCATTATTTTCCTTTGTTTTTGCTTTAAACTTAATTTATTTTCGTTTCATAGTTATAATTGTTTTTATTTGTTAATTATTGTTTATTATTAAACTATTTAGGTATAGATTTTTGTAGTTATTTGTTATTTTTGTTGTTTTATTATTTAAAAATGTCTATTTTTAGTTATAATTATTTTTAATTGCTTAGATTTACTTTAATTAGTAGTAAGATAATTATAAAATTTTAAACATTTATGTTGTTTTAATTTTTCTATTTAATTAGGTGTGTTTTTATATAATATAATAAAAGAGAGAGAGTCCCATCAAAATTGAAGTGAAGAAAATGTATGTTCACCACGACACTATATTTACCCTGCTACTATACAGGTGTTTCTGCTAAAACCTGGTTGGAAGTTCAAAGGCTCATGCCGCGACATGCATTTTTAAATGTTATAGACCGCATATAAAATTTTCTCACAAATACCAACCCTAACGCGTTTTACACCCATTCTCAAAAAAATTCTTCTTCACAAACCTTACAATTTTCTCTTCTACCAAACGCCAAATACCTCTCAAAAATTACATCTCTCTTCCACAAACCTTCAAATCTTTTCACTAAAATTTCATTTCTATCTATATCCTACTGATTCCATTGAATTTTTTTAGAAAAACCATCAACAAATCAAGAAAACTTCATCTTCTTCCAAAGGGTGTTCTTCAAATTCATCGTCCTCAACAACACATAACACAATTAAGTAATCAAGGATTTTTAGAATTTAGGTCTTTTAATTAAATTTGCAAATTTTTTTGTGAATTATTAAGAGTTCTAAACCATATTGTACAAAGTCAGGGTAAGAAAATTTTTGGATTAAATTTATATTGTGTCATTTTTTCTAGATTCTATGTGAAAACCTTGGATTTAGATTTAGTTCATTTTCATAAATAGCACTAAAAATGAGTAAAATTGAAAGAAAAAAAAGAGATAGGAACTTCTGGTGATTATAATAAGACCAAATTCTCTACTTATGAGGCCAAATTAAGATTTGATATGATTGTAGAAATAAACAAAAGTTTTGTTTTGGAGAGAAATGGATTTTGATTTAAGACCAAATGTCAAATTTAAGGGATTTCTAACGAAATTGCAGATTGGAAAAGGTTCGTTAAGAAACTGGATGCCACTATTGAATAAATAGTTCAAGAATTTTATGCAAATCTTCCCAACATTGTTGACAATGAAGTTAGAATATAGGATGTGCTAGTCTCGTTTGAGTCGTTTGATACTAATGCTCATTATGGATTAAGGAACATAAGCTAGGGTGAGTATGAGACTTACCTAAGTAATGTGAGCTATGGTACAATAATATAATGCCTCGCAGCAGAAGTTGCTGAGTGGAGTTATGCTAATGGAAAATCTAGGGGTTTTGAAGCTAAATACTTGGGTATGATTGCCCGCATATGAAAATACTTTGTTTGTTCAAGACTTATGCCCACCACTCATTAAAGCTCTGTGGATAGAGAACATATAATATTACTATATGTTATAACATCCCACATGTCTATGGATGTTGGAGTAATAATTCACAACCAGATGAAGTTGTTTGCTAACACCCAATTGAGTTATTTCTTCCCTTAAATTGTAATTGCTTCATGTATTAAAGCAGGAGTGATTTACCCAAAAGGTAAAGTTATGCTTCAACCTAACGAGTTATTAAATATAGCATATTTCGACGAACTCACCTCCAGTACTAATATGCCCAAAGGGGAAAACAAGTCGCTTCTTCATCAAGAATGACATTAATGAATGAAGTTTAACATCTAAATGAAAGGGTAGCCTATATGGAAAATTATAACCAAGCTTATACAACTCAATATGTTGCATTTGCAAATCAACAGCATCGTGATCATATGACTTATAATCATATGTTCTTTGAAATGTATATATTACAACTTAACTATATCGAGGTGGATACAAGCCATTTAAGAGAACCTTATCAAAATTATGATTTCATATTTACCACTTGAACAGTCACAACCACAAGATGAAGAACAAGGACTTGATTATATGTAGGATTAAGCTCCAAACTTGTTCCGTGATTTGTATGAGTTTTTATTTTCATGTATTTTGTTTTATGTTATTTTACATTTCATGTAATTCATTTTCTTTTAGTGTGTTTAATTTCCCACCATATGAATAATGTTTATTATATTTGAAAATTGTTGAACTATATAACTATGTTGTGATGTGTAAAAAGTATACAACAATTTGTCTGTGATTTAAATGTTTAGGATGATAAATGTGCCTGCATTTTCACATCAATACTTAATCATGTTTAGCAAATGGGTAAATTTTTACTTCTTTACTCTATCTTTAATTTGTAATTGTTACATTAAAGACAATATAAGTTATAAGTTGAGGTGAGAAAAGTTACAATTACATAAATTTAAGTAATCTTAATTTTTCCATTCAACACATGTTTACATTTTCATTTATTTTTGTTTGCTTTTATTTGTTTTTATTGGTTGAGGGACAATTAGGGTATTTTTTTTAAAAAATTATAAAATTATCATACTTTTAGTTAATGTTAAAAAAAGAATCAAGTCTTTACACTATTAGATTAATCTCTAGAACATATCATGGAATAGTGTGATAATTAGTTTGTTATAATTTATATTTCATAATAAAATAGTGAAATTAAAATAAACTCAAAATTTGTATTTATGAATCAAATAGTGGAGAATACCTTGTAAGAATATTTTGAGATCTTATCTTTCCATCCTGAGTGATAGTATTTTTTCTACTCTTTTAAACTCTTCTTATAATCTAAATTGCTAGATAATCTCTATAGATTTTTGCATTGAATGTTAGGATCTTTACATCTGATAAAGTGTCTTATACTTGTTTTTATTGCTTAAATTGAATGACTAAAGTAGAAACTGAAAGTGTCTTCTTCATTCATGCATGACTTTTACCAAAAAGAGATATATAGGGTTCTTTTAAACTAATACACAAAGCAAACCAAAATTAGCCACTTTTTAAAATCCTACAAAAAATTTCTTACAAAAATATCTTATAAAAGAAGTGAGAAAAATAAAGGAAAAGGAAAAAAATCAAAATCAAATAATATATACATATTATGACCCAAAAAATTACTACAATAGTAAGAAATGGCTAATACAAAATAAAGTTAAGAAATAATCCCCATAAAGTCATTGCATTTTTGCATTTATCTCTAAAGTCATATATTGGATATTTTTATTTGATTTTAATTAATACATGAAAATAGTATTTGATTTCTTTATAAATCCTAACAATTGATTCCTTTCGTAAGATCAAATATTACACACTATTTTTGAGCATTTTCTTCTTTAAACACATGTGAACCTATTAGTTCATTTCTTTACATAAACTCTATTCATATATAATTTTAAATGAGTGTTTGAACCCATAAATCAGTGTGATACTAAGTGTATGACTTGCGAGGTTTAGAATTGAAGCGAATTCGAATTTTAAATACTGAAATTGGGTAAATTAATTTTAAAACATTTTTGATGTGTGATATGATTGTGATTTTCAACTAAGTGTTACAATAAACTATGGATGTTAAATAAACTTATGCATTGGATTTTAATTATGAACTTAGAAGATACTAAAAACATGAGAAGTTTTGTATTTTTATTACCTTTTATTTTGTCATTTTATTGAGTCTTACTTTATTAATTTTAGTTTTGTTTTGTTATTTCTTTTAATTCCTACATTTAGTTTGATGTTTGTAGGTATCATCACTAAAAGCCCTCACAAGACTTGAACTCGTCCACTAAGACTACTTAGAGATTTAAGGGTTTGTTGCATACGCTAAATGTGACCGTGTCAATCTACGGAAGTTATTTAAGATAGTTTAATTTTGTTTATTTTAATTTATGTTTTTAGTTTTTCGCTTCATTGGTGAGAAACTAACAAGAAGCTAATTAGAGGTTGTGATAAGTGCTTAAAAAACACTAAATATAACATGATTTACATGCACTTTAGTGTCAAAATAGATTTGTATTTACATAATTTTATTATTATTTTGGCAAATCTATGTTTTCTGAATCACGGTTATATTTAGTTTTTTTCAGGTATTTCTCATATCAAAATGATTCAACTTAAAGAATTGCACATGAAAACACTCAATGCATCTAGAGAAGAATAAAGACTAAACATATGTAAGCCTTACATATGGTAAAGCCAAGATTGTAAAGGGTGAAACAAAAAGATGAAAAACACACAATTTGATGCATGCTGCGGCAAAGGGAAAAAATTGTGCCGCAACGGGGGTGGTTCGGGTCAAGAGTACAACACATATGAAATCATCGCATGCCACGACAGTGGAAAATTGCATGCCGTGGCACTCAATCTTATGATCCATTTTTTTTCTCCTTTTCACTATGTATTCCCAACCTATAAATACCCCTCCCAATTTTCATTGTAAAAGCACCCATGCTTCCTTCTTTTTCTCTCAGTTTCTTTGTTTAGTTTAAAGTTTCTCTCAATTTGAGAGTTGAACTTTAGTTTATATTTGGTAGTTAAACGGTTTAGAATAGATTACCTCAAATAAAAAGGTAGTAATAGAGAGTTATGTCGGATCAAGTGATACAAAATTGTTAACTGGAATCTAGGGGATATTGTGAAGTTTTGTACCTCTTCTGTGGAACAGAGCACACTCGTTCATCTATCTTTTGGGTATAAATCTAACTTATATTGTTATTTCCTTTCAGTGAACAATCTTTTATTACTTGAATTTGTTATAAATAATTTATTGATTATTTATTGTTTTTAACATGCCTAGTTGATTGTTATAATGAGAATTTAACTATGTTTGATATGATTATGTAAATTATTTAGGGGAATATTTTCAATAATAATTAAACACAAATTATTTTCTATTTAAGAACTTTTACGAAATTTATTATCGAAAAATATATTAACATATTTTTCATAATAAATTTAAAATATGAAAATAAGATTTCGGATAAATGAATCTGGATCTAATTTAGAATTATATTTTATTTCAAATATTTTTATAAAGATTTATTATTGAAAAATATCTAATTTAGACAAGCCTGAATAGAAATTTAAATTGTCGGTTCGACTGAGGGTGACAAATGATTTTAATTGATAAAGAATAACAAACCGACCAAAGGTGATATTTATACATATAAGAAAGAATAAATAATCTGAGTTTATATTTCATTAACCTAATTAATTCTACCATACATAATCAACTAACTAAATATCCCATTCACTCTCCATTGACTTGTTAATTACATATCTGCTTGGAATTTGTGTGAACTTATCTATCCTCTATATTTTATTATTCTATTTTATTAGTTTAGAATTTCAAACCTAACAATTGTAACATATGTTTAAGTTTATTTTTTATTTTTAAGAATTTTGTTGAATTATTTAAAAACCACCTAATTTCTTTTTAAGCTAGCCTTAGAAATTAACTTGTCACTTTTTACAAATTGATTCATGCACTTACAAGTTTATTATTATAAATTTTACAAAATTTGACCATCAAGTTTTTGTGCATCACCTACCTTCCTTGAACTATTTGAACACAAAAAAGATATCATACAACATTTCTTAAAACAATAAACTAAAAATTGTGGAGACAGATACTTACATCCATATTTTGCTCATGCATAAAGAAATATAAAACGATAAAAAGATTTTACCTTTAGCTCGATTAGTGACTGCTTCATCAAGCTGTAAACGATGTTCACGTTCTTCCCTCTTAAATTTCAACATGACTTGACGACGTGTTCGACCAGGAAAACGCTGTTGTATCATGGAAAAATCTGTTCCAAACTGTCGTACAGCCTAAAATTACATTTCAAGATTAGATACTAGTTGAAACACTATTTATTGGCAGAACTACGAGGTAATCAAGCTTAATAATATCTCTTTATCAATGTTATTCGGACTCGGATACGGGTCCATGTCTATGGATTAGACTTGCTAAACTTAGAACTTTAGGACATTTAGTAATGGATATAAAGTGTCCAATTTTTAGACACATGCTTAGACACTGCAATTAAATATATATATTTTTTGAATTTTTATGTATGTAAATATATTATTAGATATACTATATATATGTCATGCATTAAAACAGTTAAAACATGAAATATAAAATGAAAAAAATTAAAATCCAGATTATCATTTAACATTATGTTAAATTATTGTTTTTATTTTTATTTTTCTATGATATGTTTTGTTCTAGGGACAAATGCCGCAACAGTCAACTAGTTATTGCAGTAAGAACATTTAAGTCTCGTAACTTTTTTTTTATCACACTGACAGTTCAGTTCACTGTTTCCTCAAAAAAAAATTAAAAAGTTTCTCTTACTTTTTTTATCCTAGTGCCCAAATCAAAATTTATAAGGCTCAACCCAATATGCAATAAAAAAAATCAGAAATGCATATCGAAGAGCACGAGACTCTGATGCCCTAAGGTAAGGTATTAGGTTTCTTCTTTGTTTCGCTTCTTCGCTGACCATCTAACATCCAAGTTTGACATATTAACAACCCTTCTTCTTCATCATTGTCATCTGAGTTCAATATATCAATAGCCAATTGATCATGTCTGACATATATCCCATATCAATGTTAGCGTCGTGTCGACACTAGTACGGCAGGACAAATGGGCAAGTCGAAGTAAAATAACTCTCTATAAGAAGAAGCGCGAAGACTTTATAGGATTTCATGGAGGACCAAGAGTCACTGATAACCAAACAAGTTACAAACGCAATGCATATCCACCCATAAAAAAACAAAGTTAATACATTTTAAGTATAGAACACCAAAGGAACTCTCAAAAACTAACTCACCTCCTTGTTTCTGCCCGGGGGTAGATATAGTCAAAAGTATTCTTAAGTTTTACTCAAAATTTTGAGATGGTAAACCAAACGACTCATCGAACTAACCAAAATTTATGTGTCAAATTGTCTCAAACTTTTCTACTTAATCTGAAACTTTTGATTAGCCTCACCTTACCTCAATTTCCACTTTACCATATTTGGGAGTACAAAACACACCCTAATTTCATCAAGACTGAGTTACTTCTACTGACTAGTATACATCATATAGAAAGGACCAAAACTAGGGTTAATTACGATTGGAGGGTTTTAGAGAGAACTTATTTGTAAAAGGACTATTTTAATGGAATTTGTCAACTAAGAGAGTGTGTGTGAAGCAACTAGTGATGACCTTAAGGCCCACCACCTCCACCCTTAGCCTAGCCTTTCCTGTCCTTTTTCCAACCCACCTTGCCATCTCAGTTTGTCGGCATCTTGCCAGTGATGCTAATTGTTTCTTTTCAAACTCAAGAGTCTCTCTCATCAAATTGGCACTACCCTGCCCATCACCTGCCACCTCCACCCACTCCCAACCATCTTAGCCTAGTCTTTCCTGTTCCTTTTCTGACCCACCTTGCCGTTTCTGTCTATCGAAATCTTGTCTTGTCGATGGTAACTAACTTGGTAAGTTTTTTTTTCTCGCAAGAGTTCTATCGTGTTTATCTTAAACCATCCCTTACCATCTACCATCTTCCATCTTCCACTTCCACCCATTCATAGCCTCCATTGCCCTTTTCCAATCTCTTCACCGTCTTCGTTTGCAAGAAATTCAACTCCGACAATGACAAGTTGGGATTGGGTTTCTATTCTAATCCAATCTCTTCACATCCAAACATTTCCCCTTTTCTATCTAATCCCGCTCTCTCTCCTTGTCGGAAAATTTTACCTAAAATCCTTTAAGATTTTTTCTCAACTTTGTTTTATGCTTTCTAATGAGATTCAAAATATTAAACGGTATGGTCATCTAACGAGAGGTTCAAATTGCGAACAAGTCTTTTATTCTTGAAATAGATTAATCTTCTTTTGACTCATTGGTTTTTGTTATCAAGAGGTCTAGATTTACAAGTCATTGCTTAAGATGTGATCTGGAGAACTAAAATGGTTCGCAGATTGTTTGAAGGAAGTATATGCTTTGAAGGATTTTTCTAGGTTTTTCAATCAACTTAGAAGAGAGAATTCTTTGGATGAGTTTTACAACTAGTATAAACAACGGTGGATTTTTTGTAACTTTGTCTAAATGGTTGAAAAATGGGAAAAGGAATTTAATCATTATCCATGCCAATAACGGGAAAAAAGGGTAGAGAGTATCAACAAATTTGGTTATTGTTTTCTTACATGGAAATCTTGGGAGGAAACAAAGAGACAACAATTATTTAGCTTAGAGAAGTTTGATTGCTAAAAAATATATTCTTTGAAATAAAAGTTCTTTTTTTGGAAGAAGAGACTAGAGTATGACTCTTTTGTGTGTTTGAGATGATATCTGACATACTTTGTTCCACATTCGAAAAAGTTAGAGAAATGATTCTTATGTAGACTTAAGCCCTTTGTGGTCGATAAAACTATATTGTTTTGTGAGTCTGCGAAGAGTTTCAATAATTTGAAGAAGCATATAAGAGTTTGTTTTTGAACTTAGAAGGAACACAGGGTTGAAAGAAGGTCTTTGTACAAGTGAAAGTTTCACTTGGAACTTTAGATCCAATCCGATTTGTGGCAAAGTTGATAGATTTTTATTCTTATTCGAGTAAGGAGCTACGGTGAGGAATAATATTAAAAGTGAGGTTTGTCAAAGTCATTTCAGACCATTGCTCGGTTCTTTTTAAGTACTAAAACAAAAGAGTGGGATCCAATTCCTTTCAAATTTGAGAATATGTAACTTGACCATAAAGATTTTTTTAATAAAGTGCAACAATGGTGAGGAGAAACTTATGTCCCGGGTTGATGTGCTTACAAGTTTATGAGCTTAGAGTTTTTGAAAGGAAAGCTTAAAAGGTCAAACAATGAGGAGTTTAGTGATTAAGTGAGAGAAAGAAAATTTTAATATAGAGGATTTCTTCCTTGAATAGATGTCAAGAGGATGAAAGTTTCAATAATTCTATGAAAGCTGAGCTAAAAAGGTTGAAAATTCAAATTGAATATCTAATTGTAAAAATCTTTTGGATACAAAAATCAAGAGCCAAATGAATTAAGTATGGTGATATAAATTTAAAAAAAAAATCATAATATGACCAACAGTAAGAGAAATGGTAGCATAATGGAGGATGATCATCAAATTGTAGATTTTCAGAGAATATTATAAGTGTTGTACAGGCTCTAGAGTTAGTGTAAATCAAGCTGTATTTTCATTATTATTACCAGCTGTTCTATTCCTAGAATTAGTGGACACTTTGTATTTCTATAAATAGATTGTATTATAGTGTTGTAGAGAAGAAGAGAAAACAGAGAATACATACTCCATATTATCTCCATCTTATCTCTCGGAGTACATTTAACATGGTATCAGAGCATTTCTGAAATCCAGAAATCCAATTTTATGTTATATCAATTCTGTCCAAGGAACACTGTAATTCTGAAATCCAGAAATCCAGAAATTCTGAAATCCAAAAATCCAGAAATTCTGAAATCCAAAAATCCAAAAATCCAAAAATCCAGAAATCCTAAAATCCAGAAATCCAGAAATCCAGAAATCCAGAAAGCAGAAAGCAGAAAGCAGAAACCAGAAATCCAGAAACCAGAAATCAGAAATCTAGAAAGCAGAAAGCAGAAAGCAGAAAGCAGAAAGCAGAATCCAGAAAGCAGAAAGCCAGAAAGCAGAAATCCAGAAAGCAGAAATCCATTTTCTGCAGCAGCTTGCATTCCAGAGACAAGTAGAAATCCATTTTCTGCCGCTTGTTTTCCATCTCAGTCATCGTCGCCGTCTATAGTAAGTCTCAGTCTTGCAGTCACATTCTGCTTTGTTTTTTTTTGTTTCCCGTAGGAGTAAGCTGTTTTAATATATAACAACCCGACCCGGTCAAACCATACCCGACCCGATCAAACCATACCCGACCCGGTCCAGCAGATTATTCAAAAAAAAAAAAACAACCCACAAATTTCAATCCACGTATAATCTACAATTGCAACAAATGGCCCCGGGAAAACCTATAATTTTTGGTTCCACGGACAATAGTCTTATGCCCATCACCAGTCACAAATTAAATGGGCACAATTATCTTCAGTGGTCCCAATCCGTCATGATGTTTATATGTGGAAAAATGAAAGATGATTACCTTACTGGCGATGCCGCAGCTCCAAACAAAGACGATCTACAATACAGAACATGGAAATCTGAAAACAATATGGTAATGTCTTGGTTGATCAATTCCATGACAAACGAAATTGGAGAGAATTTTCTTCTCTACAAAACCGCCAAAGGAATATGGGATGCAGCCAAAGACACTTATTCCAGTTCTGATAATATGTCCGAACTATTTGAGATCGAGAGCATCCTCCATAATCTTCGCCAAGGAGAGTTGTCAGTTACACAATACTTTAACTCTCTCACTCGATGTTGGCAACAATTAGATCTCTTTGAGGTTCACGAATGGACCTGTCCAACAGACAGCATCTTGTAAAAACAGATTATTGACAAGAAACGGGTTTTTAAATTTTTACTGGGACTCCATAAAAATCTTGATGATGTGCGCGGCAGAATTCTCGGCACAAAACCTTTGCCCAGTATTCGTGAAACCTTCTCTGAAGTCCGTCAAGAGGAGAGTCGAAAGAAAGTAATGATGGGTCCTCAATCTACAATGATGGGTTCTCAATCTACCATTTCCGTGACTGGAGAAGGATCTGCACTTGCCATTCGAGGCCATCAGCACTATTATAATACAGACAACCGTCCTCGTCATGGAAGACCTTGGTGTGATCATTGTCGTAAACCTGGTCATACTAAGGAAACCTGCTGGAAAATTCATGGTAAGCCCACTGATTGGAAACCACCGTTCACACAGCACATCAACAAAAAAAGTCATGGAAAAATTGTCTCTAAATCTCAAAGCAATGAGTCACCTGAATCTGCTCTGTTTAGCAAGGAACAGATTGATCTCCTCCAGGAATTATTTGGACAATCCTTGACCACATCATCTGCCACTATAGCTCAATCAGGTAACACCCTCAATGCTCTTAATGTGAAACAGGTTATGAGACCATGGATTGTTGATTCCGGTGCTTCAGACCACATGACGGGTGATGCTTCTCTTCTCATAAATCTTAAATTCTACCAGACTGGACACACGGTCCGAATTGCCGACGGTTCGGTATCCAAAGTAACAGGAATTGGTTCAGCCAAAATTTCAAACTCATTTATTCTAGATTCTGTCCTTCTTGTTCCTACACTTTATTGTAATCTTGTATCAATTACTAAACTCACCCGTGATAAAAATTGTATGGCTAAATTTGTTCATAACCTATGTGAATTTCAGGAACTGCATTCGGGGAAGATGATTGGCAGTGCTAAGGAATGCTCGGGACTCTATCTCCTCAGCAGTGAAGAGCCTTCAACAAGACAAGCCCACCAAGTTGTATCCGAAGTTTCTAATCAGAATACAGCTTTGTTAAACCTTAAGTCCAATAAAGATGGTGAAATCATGTTGAATCACTATCGTTTAGGTCATCCTAATTTCAAGTATTTACAGAAACTTTTTCCTTCATCATTTAGAAATAAAAATTCAGAAGTTTTTCAGTATGAAGTATGTCAATTTTCAAAACATGTTAGAACTTCATATCCTCATCTTCCACATAAAAAATCACATCCTTTCTCATTAATTCACACTGATATTTGGGGACCTTCTCGAATCAAAAACATCACAGGGGCACGTTGGTTCATTTCATTTGTGGATGATCATACTCGAACCACTTGGTTATTCCTAATGAAAGAAAAATCTAAAGCATGTCAAATTTTTAAAAATTTTAATACCATGATTCAAACTCAATTTCAAACAAAAATCCAGGTATTGAAATCCGACAATGCCAAAGAATACTTCACTTTCACCCTTACTGATTATCTGTTAAGTCAAGGGATTGTCCATCTAAGCTCATGTGTTGACACACCTCAACAAAATGGGGTGGCTGAAAGAAAGAATAGGCTTCTTCTCGAGGTCGTCAGATCCCTCATGTTCACAACTCATGTCCCTCAACATTTTTGGGGGGATGCTGTACTTACAGCTACCTATCTTATCAATAGGATGTCATCTCGTGTCCTCTTATTTAAAACACCTATCAATACTCTACTTGAGTCATACCCACACACCAAAATCGTGTCCCGTGTTCCCTTTAAAATTTTCGGATGTTCTGCTTATGTCCATGTACATCATAGTGGCAAACTTGATCCTCGAGCCATCAAATGCATATTCCTAGGGTATTCATCATACCAGAAAGGATACAAATGTTTTTCTCCTATCACAAAACGATTCTATAATACAATGGATGTCACATTTTTTGAACAATATCCGTACTATTCCAAATCTGTCATTCAGGGGGAGAACATAGGCAATGAATACCAGCTTTCGAATATCATAAGTACTCAGTCTCACACAAATCCTATTCCGCAACCTCTAGAAAGTGAATCAATATCTCAAATAAATACTCTTACTACTCCCAATGAATCCTCAACTTCTCTACCAACAGATCCAAACTTCCTTGTCCCAAACAATGATCTCCTTGTCTACTCTAGAAGGAAAACAACTCAAGAAAGAGCAGAGAACCGAGCATATCTTGAGCCATTCCAGGAATCCAACCCGAGTACAGGCCACTCCGATAATTCACAAGGTAACACCACTGAACCTCATATTATTGAATTACCTCCTAATGATTTGAATTTGCCAATTGCTATAAGGAAAGGTGTAAGATCATGCACAAACCACCCCATCTACAACTTTATTTCCTATAAAAATCTCTCACCAGGGTATAAGGCATTTATCAGCAACCTCGATCAAATAGAGGTTCCAAATTCTGTTCATGAAGCATTTCAGATACCTGAATGGAAGACAGCTATTCGTGAAGAACTCAGTGCCCTAAAGAAAAACAAGACTTGAGAGATCACAGAACTACCATCGGGAAAACAAACTGTTGGGTGTAAATGGATCTTTACAATCAAACACAAAGCAGACGATAGTGTAGAAAGACTCAAAGCTCGCCTTGTGGCTAAAGGATTCACTCAGACATATGGGCTTGATTATCAGGAGACTTTTGCACCTGTAGCAAAACTCAACATTATTCGTGTTCTTCTCTCCATAGCATCTAACTTGGATTGGCCTCTCTACCAATTAGATGTCAAGAATGCATTCCTTAATGGTGATCTCGAAGAAGAAGTCTACATGGACATTCCTACTGGAATTGAATCTCCTGTTCCAACCAATAGAGTCTGCAAACTTAAGAAATCCTTATATGGATTGAAACAGTCTTCACGTGCCTGGTTTGATAAGTTCTCTAAAGTTCTGAAGAGATATGGGTACAATCAATGCCAATCAGATCACACACTATTCGTCAAACACTTCTCCAATGACTGAATAGTTATCCTAATTGTGTACGTAGATGATATTGTTCTAACAGGTAATTCTACAATTGAGATGGATAAACTCAAAGAATTCCTTGCCAAGGAATTTGAGATCAAAGATCTAGGCAATCTCAAATATTTTCTAGGGATGGAAGTAGCACGAACAAAAAGGGGCATATCTATATCTCAAAGGAAGTATGTACTTGATCTTCTCAAAGAAACTGGAATGATGGGGTGTAAACCAGCAGAAACGCCGATGGATTCTACAATAAAACTCGGAATCAAAGAAAATAGTATACCTGTGAACAAAGGTCGTTATCAAAGATTAGTGGGAAAACTCATTTACCTATCTCACACTAGACCAAATATTGGTTTTTCAGTAAGTGTTGTAAGTCAATTTATGAACAGTCCTACTGAAGAACACATGGAAACAGTCTATCGTATACTCAGGTATCTCAAGATGACACCAGGAAAAGGATTATATTTTAGTAAGAATCTCACTAGAAAAATTGAAGTCTTTGCAGATGCTGACTGGGCAGGCTCTATAGTGGATCGCAGATCTGTCACTGGATATTGTACATTCGTATGGGGAAACCTTGTAACTTGGCGAAGTAAAAAACAGTCAGTAGTCGCTCGAAGCAGTGCAGAAGCTGAATTTAGAGCCATGGCTCATGGGATTTGTGAAGGAATGTGGTTAAGAAGGCTACTCAATGAACTGAACTTCACGACTCTCGAACCTATCAGCATGCATTGTGACAATCAAGCTGCAATAAGAATTGCGAAAAATCCAGTTCATCATGATCGAACCAAACATGTAGAAATCGATCGTCATTTCATTAAAGAAAAGATAGATGAAAAAATTGTGGACCTACTATATACATCTACTAAACATCAAATTGCAGATATCCTTACCAAAGCATTACCTCGAACAATCTTCGAAGAATTGAGTTGCAAGTTAGGAATGATTAATATCTATTACACAACTTGAGGGGGAGTGTAGATTTTCAGAGAATATTATTAGTGTTGTACAGGCTCTAGAGTTAGTGTAAATCAAGCTGTATTTTCATTATTGTTACCAGCTGTTCTATTCCTAGAATTAGTGGACACTTTGTATTTCTATAAATAGATTGTATTATAGTGTTGTAGAGAAGAAGAGAAAACAGAGAATACATACTCCATATTATCTCCATCTTATCTCTCGGAGTACATTTAACACAAATTTAAGAGGAAGTGGTGAATTTTTACGAGAATCACTCTAAAGTTGAAGGGTAAAGACATTGAATCCATGTGCCAAATTGGGGTTTCATTATAGAGGAAATGGATAGTTGGTTGGAAAGACTTTTTGAAGAAGAAATTTAAAAAAAATCTTTGAGTGCTCTAATGATAAGGCTCTTAGTCCTGATGAGTTAAACTTTGCTTTCTCTCATAAGTGTTAGGAAATGGTTAAAAATGAGTTGTTGAAGGTGTTTTGTCGATACTTTAATGATGGCATAGTTAATAAAAAAACACTAATACTACTTTTGTTCGCATAATTCCAAAAAAAAGATATTGCCTTCAGAGTCAAGGATTTTAGGCCAATAAGCTTAATTACTATTTTATATAAGATCATTGCCAAAGTTTTAAGGCTGAGAGACGTTTTTGAGTCTACTATTTTAGTTAAACAGGTGGCTTTTGTAAAAGATAACCAAATTTTAGATGTTCTAGTAGCAAATGAGGTTGTGGAAAAGTATTGGAGAAGTAATGAAGAAGCTTTGGTTTTCAAGCTTTTAAAAAACGCTTAAGGTTATATTCATTGGGATTTTTTGGATTTTGTGTTGAAAGATAAAAAGTTTAGGGAAAGATAGAAAATGTGGATCAAGGGTTGCTTAAGTCCCATGAATTTTTCGATAATTATTAATAGGAGACTAGGAGAGCTCTATAGGGCTCCAAGAGAGTTAAAGCAAAGAGATCTACTTTCTTATTTCCTTTTCATTTTGATAGTTGATGGGTTGAGCAGACAGGTGAAAAGAGCGAAGAGGTTTAACTTGATAAATTGTTTTGAGTATAAGGAGAGAGTGTTTTTAAGTCTCACTTGCAATTTGCAGATGGTTATGTTACTCCAACTCGCCACTTTAGCCTGCCATACTAGTGTCGATATGACACGATACCAACATCGGTACGGGATATGTGTCCAATACGTCGAATTTTTTTTGCATACGGTGGAGAAAAAAATCAAACAGAAATGAAAGAAGAAAAGAAAAAAGAGAGATTAATTTAGGTTTTATTTTGGTTAGTGGGCTCAAAGAGGCTTAGTAGTTTTTTTATAAAGACTAATTTTTTTTTTGGAATATTATTAATTAGATATAAGAACTTTGGCTTCCCGATTAACGAAAAGTTCTTTTTGTTGAACTTTTCCTTTCTTAATTAACTACAATTTTTTTTATTATAAATTTATTATTTTTGAGGAATTTTAATAGTTGTGACCGAAAATGGCATATATTTTTCATTATTTTATTAGTTCCTATGTTACTTAAACAATTTGATCATTTTATAACACATTAGTATTAAAACTTTTATGATGAGAATAATCAAAATAACTAGTATTTTTCTTATTAAAAGTTCATGAGTTTTTATTAATATATTTAACAAAAAAAAATAAGAAATTTTTGAAAAAAGAGAAAAAGAAAGACAAAATTGAAAATAATGAAAAGAGAATGTTAGCAATATATATATAAACCACAACTAAAAATAGGAGAACAAATTTTAACTATTTCAAATTCATGTTTTAACTTTTAACTATTTGAATCCATGACATATATAGTATTAGTTTATATCTAATAATATATTTAGACATAAATATAAATAATTTAATATATATATATATATATATATATTTAATAGCTTAGTCCAAGTGTCCGTGTCCTAAAAATTGGACATTTTATATCCATGTCCAATTGTCCTAAACTTCGAAGTTTAGCATATCCAATGCCTAGACTATACCCATATATGACACTTGTATCCAAGTCCGAATAACATAAGTAGATTATACTATCATCTTTTCCTTATGCAATGAAGATAAATTTTTAATTTTCATAAAGGTGATCGAATTGTTTGGTCATGTGTCAGGCTTAAAGATAAATTAATCCAAAAGTTGCATTTTAGGAATCGATGGTGCCAAAGACAGTAACAACATTAGCAAATTTA
Organism: Hippophae tibetana; assembly: GCA_037013495.1. NCBI lineage: Eukaryota > Viridiplantae > Streptophyta > Magnoliopsida > Rosales > Elaeagnaceae > Hippophae > Hippophae tibetana. The sequence goes on along the minus strand of CM072808.1, from coordinate 46,826,711 downwards.
TTGGGTTGTGAAGTTGGAACTTGGCCATTGAAAGAAGGAGTTAAATATTGGTAACACCATCAAAAGAAACAAGGCATTATTAGAAAAGTGGATTTAGAGGTTCCCTTTAGAGGAATGTTTTCTATGGCATAGAGTTAAAAAATAGATATGGGTTGAAAGAGAATAGTTGAATGGTTAAGATGTGGGTTGTGATTTGCACCGAGAGCGTTCTAATCCTTGGAAGTCAATTTGTAAAAAGAATGGTTCTCTATGGCATAAAGTTATAAAAGTAGATATGGGTTGAAATGGAATAGTTAGGATGTGGGTTGTTTGCACCGAGAGCGTTGTATTCCTAGGAAGTCAATTTGTAAAGACTCGGATTTATTTTTTCAATTTGAGATACATAATAGAAGATGAATATAAGATTCATTTTTGGAAGGATCTTTGATTGAAAGGAGGTTCTTTCTCAAGAAGATATCCAAGCATCTATAGGTTAAGTTTGGAAATGAATACTCCTATTAACAAGTTACACTCACTCTAAGGATGGAATTTCATGTCTAGAAGGAACTTGAATGATTAGAAAGCTGAAGAATTTTTGAGTTTAATATCAGAGTTGGAAAAAATCAATATAATAGTTAATAATAATGATAGAAGGATGTTGACTACAGATCCATCTAGATATTTTTCTAGTAAGTCCTATTTTGTGTTTCTTGTAGATGAATCTAATGGTAAATCACTACGCATCTATGTAAACTACTCAATTCCAAGTAGAGTCAAATTTTTGAAGTGGTTGATTAGTCTTGAGAAGGTGAACACAAATGATCATATTCAACTAAAGCTTTTCAAGTTTTACTTTTCTCCTAATTGGTGTATGCTTTGCAAGAACTCAGAAGATATTGATCATTTATTTTTACATTGTCTAGTTACTTAGCTTCTTTGGTCAAAGTCTCAGAACAATGTGAGAATACAATAGACTTTTCCAAGATCTTGTCAATCTTTATTTCTGGAAGCCTTTAACTCTTATGGGAGGAGCAATAAGGCATCAACGGCAAGGGTGTTGTGGAATTGCGAGGTTGAAGTAATCCTTTGGGTGTTATGGATGGAAAGGAATAAGATAATTTTTTATGATAATGAGAATGATAGCACTTTTTTGTAGAAAAAAGTTTTATTTCTAGCATCTTCTTGGGCTTCAAATTTCAAAAAAAATCAAAAATTATTCTCAATTTCTTATTAGTTTTAATTGGGAAGCTTGTTTATCCTAGTTAAGTTTTGAATCCTTGTTTTGGATGGGGATTATAGCCTATTATTTGGTATAATTTGGTGCCTCTTTTTGTAAGTGAATTACTAATCCTTGTTTTGGATGGGGATTATAGCCTATTATTTGGTATAATTTGGTGCCTCTTTTTGTAAGTGAATTACTGATACACTTCGTACTTTTGTAATTATTACTTAATTAATATCATATATTGTTTCTTATAAAAAAAAGAACGAACTTGATCAAAGAAAGAGCAAAATATAAATATGGCATCTTTGGCGATCATATCTATCATATTTGTCAACAAAGATTAATAAGAGTATTTTGCTAGCTCACCTCATAGAAAAGTTCTGTATCTTGTTTTGACCATCTTGTACTAGGCGTTTTATACATGAATGATTGATAATTAACATATGTGCCACTTGTTGGTCTAGAAGTTGTTTGCTCGTCATCGAATTCTTCACCCACACCCATATTTAATGAGTCTTCATCATGAGAAGCTTCCTTATAAAGAGGATTATCAGCACTGCACAGAAATATTTTCAAAAAAGTCAAACGAATCAAGTCCATCTGATTTGAATTTTTCACATTACTTTTCCATAGAATGAAAAATCAAGTGCAAAAGTCAAAAATTAAAAGAGCCACATTTAATTTTTAAATATCACTAGTAATGACTAATGCAGGTGAATAATTATAATTTTCATAATATAATATACTTGTGAAAAAAGCTTATGTTAGAATTTTAGTATTAGTTTTCTATTTAATTTATAAGGTAAAACGAAATATTGTTAATTAGCTTGACATTAAAAGAATTATTATAATTAGTTTGAATTAAAACGAAATTGATAAAGAAAATTTAGTTCCAATTGCAGTGGTATATATATTCTGTTTTAATTTACGTGCATCACTTATAAGCCATCTTATTCTTTTTTTGGGGCTAAAGAAAACATCTACATTTATTAGCTAAAAGTATATAGTTAGAATACCTATTATAATTGATTCTCTAGTTATATTTTTGAGACTAAGATAATTTATTATAGATAGAAATAACATAAATGATTTAAATTGAAAAGAAGTTACTTGTACGATTTATTAGCTAATAATAACGTATATATAAGTGTCATATTCTAATTTATTCTCTTATTATTTATAATTTTGATTAGAAGTGTGCAACGGATTGAGATCGCATATTTTGTACCAATTCATATCGAATTTTAACATTTTCAATCCAAATCAGATTTAAAGATTTTCAATCCGATGATGTAATCAATCCAAACAAATCAAAATCTAAGCTAATCGAAATTATTCGGATCGAATAAGATCAAATTGATGTTAAAATTTATTTATGAATTATTATCATATAAAAAACATGATATACATAACATTCAAATTTTAATTTGATGCATTTCTAGCGAAAGTAATTATTTATAATCACAACTAAGAAAATAAAAAAAATAAGAACTATGCTTGAACAATTATTAAATTATTATAAAAATTTAACATTTAAATTTATTTTTTAAACTAAAATAATAATTTAATGTAATTGTGATATGTATAATATTTAAATATAACACATTAAAAAATAAAATATGCATTTAATTATAATTTTAATAGTAATTCGATCCGTATTGGATTGTAGCAAATTTCAAAATATATCAATCTGAATCCGAATGAATATTATACTTTTCAATTTAAATCCGATCCGAATAAAAAAAACTGTCAATCGATTTGATCTAACTTGACGAATCTTATTAGATTTATCAATTTAAGCAGACTAATCAAATTATTTGCTCACACCTAATTTTGATACTAAGATAACCAACCATATGGTTATAGATAAATGAGGTTGCTATTGTCATATTCTTAATATATAAGGGCATTTTTGTCCAAAACTATTGCTGACGTGACTTAAGACTTTTATATGTAGTATAGATAATAGTTGCAACGGAACATAGACTATACATCATTTAGCAAAAGCTTTATCATTATGTGTGCACAACTAAAATTAGCAATCACTCATAATGTCTAAGTATTGTAAAATCATACTTCCTAGAGGCTCAAATGATGATATATTAAATTTCCAACCACCAGGGTGAGATGCAAAATCAGGAAAACTAAGATGAGTAATGGACCACAGAACCTCAATGGTAATCTGGACGTTCCTTACTTCAGAAGCATCAGATTAGACTGCAACTCTGAGTTTTCTGTACTCCTTCAAATTATTTGTATGTTTTTATAAAATAAAAATTATTTGAACTTCTTATATAAGATTTATACGAAGTGTCATTCATGGCACACAAATTAAGGGTAGCAAGTATGGATCAGAAAAGAGATTTAACTGGATATATTTTTGGAAAGTACCTTTGATTGGTCAGTTGTGACCTGGACTTTAATGTCTCTTTAGACTGCATTAGTGGCAAGATTTTGGACCATAGAAAAGCAACATAGGCAGCAACCGAAACAAGAAAATTAGATGTAGAAACACCATGCGTCATCAAAGGAAATATATGTTTTCTATAGAATGGGAAATAAAAATATGAAAGCCTGTAACCAGTTTTACCTGTAACCGCTTCCTATAGTCTGCAAGACGGAGGAGATCCTTGATAGGCACTTTTAGAGGATCAACTTCATCCTCTGGCGTGTCAAGCAAAACTTTGTCCACTGAAAAGTAAATAAATATAGCAAATTACAAAAACATACATGAGAAATAAATAAATGTTGGCACCCAAAATAAGTTGCAGTTACCGCTTCTGTTTTTACAAGATGAACGGGCAAACTTTTTGGGAGGTTTTATTGTTGAATCATCAGGTGTGTCACTTGCACTTTTACGCTTTTTTACAGATTTTTTATTTTCAGATACAAGTTTCTTTGGCTTTCTTGGAGCCCTTTTCTTCTTTGATACAATGTCCTCTCTAAATTTATCATCATTATTTTCACATTCATCAGTATCAGCACTGAAAGGTTCATCAGTGGAGGCATTTATATCATTGAACTCAAAGGATAGCTCATCAACCAGCTGTTGAGCTGACCGCTTCCTTAGATGCCTTGTTTGCCTGTCCCCGACCTCCTGCCAAGCCGTAGATGTTTTGTGTTTCCTAGGAGGATCTGATGCTTTAGATTCATCAACACCACCCATGTATATTTTGGCACAAGTATTGGGAGATTCATAAGTGGAATCATTTACGTCAGTACTTTTCTCTCCAAGCTCCTCCAAAGGTTGCTGAACTAACTGCTTCCTTATCTGCCTTGATGTTTTCCCATCCTCAACTGCCTTGGAAAATGTGGAACATCTTCTGCGCTTCCTTGGCGGAAGCAATGATTTAGATCTACATTCATCAGTGTTATCCTTGTATTTGTTTAACTCATCTGTCTCATGTGCTGGCTCAACAACAAGCTGTTGAGCAGACTGCTTCCTTAGCTGCTTTGACATTTTTGCACCTCCAACTACATTAACTGTAGATGTTGGCTCCTTAAGAGGATCTGATGCTTCAGAAGCTTCCTCTGCACCACTCTTTCCATCCTGATTGGTCAAATAAAACAATTATAAAAGAGAAAAGGATGTTCAACAATGGATAGAAAACATTATGTATTTTACAAGTAAAAATACAGGGGAAAATTTTCAGTCAAGAAACTAACCACTTTTCCTGACATGCTGATGTCTTCTGAATACACTACATCAGCCAACACAGCACTATCTAGGCGACTATGTTCTACAAGGTCTGTTTCTTGAGCATTCCCAGCAATTATAGATGGCTGATTCGAAGGAATAGCACCATAACATCTTGTAGATGAGCAGCCAAGAACATCAACACCATGGGAACCAGGAATTGAGCCCTCTTGCACATATGCAGTTTCACAAGAAACCATATCATCAGCTTGCAAGGGCATAGATGATGCACTCTCCATATGAGGAATGCCTGTACTTGGTTTCTCCTTTCCATTTTTCATTTTGGGCTTGGGCTGAAATTTGTAAGCGCGTCCTTCTAAAATTGATTTCATGATGTACATCAAAATTGAAATACAAATGTAAAACCAAAAGAAACGTATGAAGCTGATGTTTACATACCAGATGCAGTAGCAATATCAGATGTATTACCCAAATGCTCATTTGCATCACTTGATCGAGTATGAAAATCATCAAGAGATTCTAGGCCAGCAAATATGTCTGCATTCTGAAAATAACAGAAATCAAAAACAAGAAGAAACATAAGATAAAACCAAAATGAATAATATTAAAGATTTAGTTATGTTTACCTCACCAGCAGATTTTGGGAATTCTCCATTTTCTTCAGGAACTACAAACTCTAAATCTGGAGCAACTATGGCAACTCCCAAGTTGCTGGCATTGTCAGAGAACGGAACATAAGATGTGAACTCGTTATCTTTTGATGGCTCCCTGCTTCCAAGAATCACGGAGGTAGTCAAAGGTAAACCAACCTGATCAGTTCGTCCATGAGCTCCAACATAAAAGCACTCCATACTGATTGAGGTAGATGGGTGCATAGTTGGCAAAGTTGAAGTATCAACTATGCATGTGCCCTTTCTGTTTTGGGGCTTTGTCTTGGGTTGAAACCTCTGACCAGCACAAGCTGGAACAGTCCCAAAAACAATCAAAATAAATAAACTAAAATCACATACGATGAGCTGACAATTACGGGACTTGTACTATTAAGTACGAGCATAATATGCATATTTGTCACAAAATTACGAAAATTATTTGAGTACGAGTATAATTTGTTTAATTTTGTAATATACGTTGGTAGAATACATTATACAGTAATCATAGGTATAATATTATAACAAAATCTTAGGTTGTTATTTTTAATTGTCATAATATAATAAAGTATCACTGACAGATTAAAATAGATGGTTCATAATTCAATATAAATTAGTAATGAATTTTGAAAATTTATTTATTTTTAGCCTATTTTTCTTCTGAAATGTGGTTTGTGAAATAAGTAAAGATTTTTTTTTTTTAAATGTTATAGTTTATAATCAATAAGTTATATTGTTAATATGCATAAAGTATATAGTAAGTAGTATACCCAATATATGTCATATAGTCTGAGAAAAAGTCATGAAAAATATTTTTGATTATTACAAAAAAAACTGTTAGACAACAATAACTTGATATATATTTAGTCAATTCTTCTATTATAAGTTGTTACATTGTGAAAATAATAAAAATAATTAACAAAAACAAAATTCCATAATGAAAATTTATTGTCTGTAAACGTATTTTTCATTTATTATTATTATACAATAAAAGTATTATTGTATAACTATTTTTCTGTAAGTTTGAAAATTATTTGAAAAGCAGGAGTATTTTTCTTTTTCATAAATTTGTCCGTATGGATATATTACGAGTATTATATGTAAGCTTACCATTGTGTGCAGCAGACTCATAAAGAACATCATCAAATGGATCCAAATGTTGTATCATGTCTACCTAAACAAGCAGAATTTCTAGACAGTAAATTTCAGAACAAAGGTTCATATTCGTGCCATAAGCCAACGTTAGAATAAAGACTTTCAAATCTCAACCTCCACTGCTTTTCCTGCATCACCAAGCTGAAAAGATTGCACAGTGTCTAAGGCACTAGCAAAAAGGGTACAACACTTTTCCTTTGTAGAAACAAAAAGATCCGACTGCTTTGATGCAGAAATTTCTTGGGTGCTGCTTATCCTAGCTGTCATGGAATCAGTTAAGTCATGATATCATATACGGATTACATGAATACAAATGCATTACTTACTGCTAGCTATAGCAGGGTCTGGTTTGCTATCAATGACAGAATCCACATCAACCCCAGCCACATCAGCCTAAAAAACAAAACACATACAAGTAATAAACCATGCTTCTCTTAGAGTATTTTGTTTATTTCATGAAATCTTTTACCTCATTCTCTGGTTTTGTTAAGCAAGAAAATGCAACCTCCTGACAAGATTCACCAATAAGGGAAAGCTCCACTCTGGAAGAAACAACTTCAGAAAAGAAAGCTTTGGAATTTCTTACATCCTCTGAAACTCCTAGTCGATCTTCACAAGCTTTCAATGACTGTTCACCACACTTTATTGCTGAGATAGCTAAAATAGAACCAACTGAATCCTCCAATTTATCATTTGCCACATCATGAGGCATCACGAGTTGTGCTGTATCCACACTTGGAGAGGAAAGTATACCAACCTTTTCCTTCGCTTCTGTAAGAACTGGTTGAGATGTTCCTTTCTTAGAACGAAATTTAACCTTGGGTTGAAATTTCCCCCTAGCCCGAACAGCTAAAGAATTTAAACCCAGAAACACAGGTTTATTAAAAAGATAAAAGAAAAGAAAGCATCTTAGCACAAATGTGACAAATAACAACTCTCAAAGCACAACTCACCAGAGGTGGTGGAAGTCTCAAAAAGAACATCATCATCAAAAGGGTCCATCAGGATTATGGAATTTGTCTCAATCCAAACTCTGCTGTCTGCGTTCATTGGTCAGAAGTTCACTCTTTAGCAAGTAAACTAAGGACTAATACATGATAAATGAGTGTCCAAATCAAGTTCCAAAATACTGAAAAGGAACCTATTAAAATAAACTAAAAGGAACTTGAATGATTGGGAAGTAAAAGATTTTTCAAGCATGTTGTCAAAGCTAGAGGAGTTAACATAAGAGCTAATATTGGTGATAGAAGGATGTGGACTGCGGATCCATCTGTATGTTTTTCTTGTAAGTATTATTTTGAGCTTCTTGTAGATGACTCCAACAGATAACTTTTTAATCACTTTGATTCTGTGTGGACTTTCTCAATTCCAAGTAAAGTCAAATTTTTGAAATGTTGATTAATCTTGGAAAGATAAACAAAAATGATCGGATTCAACTAAAATCTTCCAAGTTTTGCTTTTCTCCTAATTAGTGTATGCTTTGTAAGAACAACTCGGAAGATATTGATCATCTATTTTTACATTGTCTAGTTGCATATCTTCTTTGGTTAAGCCTACAAAACAATACGGGAATACAATGGGTAATTCCACGAATTTGTCGATCTTTATTTCTAAAAACCTTTTACTCTTATGAGAGGAGCAGTAAGGTTTCAAAGGCAAGGGTGTTATGGGATTGCAAGGTGGAAGCATCATTTAGGTGTTATGGATAAAGAGAAATATGAGAATTTTTAAAGATAGTGAGAATTTAGGTGGGATTGCGGGGTGGCATCCTCTTGGACATCAGCTTAAAAAAAATTCTTAATTTCTCATTAGTTTTAATTGGGATGCTTGTTTATCCTAGTTAGGTTTTGATTTTGGTTCGTTGTTTTCTATGGGGTTTATGGCTTTATTTGGTATGGTTTGACGGCTCTTTTTGTAAGTGGATAACTGATCCACTTTGTGGTATGAGGCGATCGGATGCAGGGAAGCCCATTCTTGATTCAATTTTTTCCCAGATTGAGATAGATGGCGAAAGGGAGTTCATCTTTGTAACTATTACCTAATCAATCTAATATATTGTTTCTTATCAAAAAAAAATTAAACTAAACTTTGTGGCCACATGCCTATCAAGTATATTTGAGTATTCAAGTAATAAGCCTTCTTAAGCAAATTAGTTGCTTGCAATCCATCTTTCCGTCAACATCATCCCATTCCAATACAAAGTTGAATCTTTGATGTACATAGTTTAAACAAACTGTACAGAATAACACAAAACGTTCAAAAGTAATTGCTGACAAGACAGACCCTGAAAGTTTAAAATAAATATATTCCATATGTATTGCCTGTCAAATTGGAATTATGGTATCAAAGCAAATTTGATTCCAATAATGACGCAATGCAGAGGAAAGATAGGGATAGGGATAGAGATAGAGATGTTTTTATACAATACAATTTCATGAAAAATGAATCACATACAACATAGATGGACTATTTAAAGCCTACTGGTACCACCGGTGCTAGACTAATCTCTGCAAAGGACATGGACCTTAATAAATCATTCCAAACCAAACCCCACCCATGATATAATTTCTTCTTGCAGTAAAATTCCATTAAAAAGTACTAAAAGCTAAAAATGACAGATAATCTGTTAAGATAATTATTAACTCACTAGCATTGTAAATTGCTTTATTTCTGGAATTAAACAGGGGACACATAAGTCCTATCACTTATGGAATATAATGAAATACATTTCGAAAATGTCTTTGCTTTTTCTAAGTAAAATTCATAAAGTATGAGAATGGAAAAAACATAAAAGCTGCATACAAGACGTCAAAAAAGAAGATATCTTGGCAACAACAAGCAAAGGATAACGGGGATTGATACTTTAACAATACCCATATTTCATCAAAAGCTTTACAAATTGACTATGTTTTAAAACGGTTCCCGTTTAATACCCATAAAAAATTTCTCATTTAGTACACATAATATTTAAAAAGTTTCGGTTTAGTCCTTTATGAACAATAACGGGCCAAAAAAACCATTTTAAACTATTTGGACAGGATAATTCCCATTTTATCCTCAAATTCCCTCTTCTTCTCACTCAAAATAATTAATAATCCCACTTAATGCCTTTTTTTTCCTTAGTAAAATCTACCTCCAAATCCATCCTTCAGTATTCTTTTCACTTTCAAATAGGATTGATTCGAGTAGCAAAAAAAAAGGGATCAATTCATCATTAAACATAGAAAGGAATCCCATAATATATTACTGGGAAATCAAACCAAAAAAAAATTAATTTTATCTCCTATGAGATTGAACAAATTCTCTAGCCGATTTTATAGCCGTCTCTGTTACTAATCACTAATACTACTACCAAATTCATCTATAGAATATAATAAAAATAAATACTATTGAAAATTAAATCATAGTTCACTTGATCGGTTTAATTAATCAAGACAATTCTAAGATGAGATAAGTTACATCTGTAACAGAGTGGGTGATTGTATTCTGCTTCATACGTCACTATAAGCATTAACGGATCATCAAGAGCTCTCTCTACGTGTTTCCAAGCTAGGCAACCTCTTTTTCTCTATTGCCTACCTCTCACTCCCATTTTACTCACTTGGTGTGAGTGAGAAGAGAAGGCAATAAAGAGTGTGAGTGAAAAGAGAAGGCAATAAAGAAAAGAGGGAATTCGATGGTAAAATGGGAATTATCCCTGACCAAACAATTCAAAATGGGTTTTTTGCCAATTATTGTTCAAAAATAACTAAATCAAAACTTTTTAAACATTACGGGTACTAAATGATAACTTTTTTCATATTATGGGTATTAAACGAGAACCCTTTTAAAACATGATAATAAATTTGTGAAACTTTTGATGAAACATTGTTACTGTAAAAGTATCAAGCCCAGGATAATGCATTAAAGATAAATATAAGGGCATCATATATATTTAACCACAATGACTGCGCTATAACCTAATAGCAACATGGTGAAATTTTGAGTTGCATATTATGGTAACATAAATCTAAATGAAACCAATAGAGATTTTCTTTGATTTGCAATAATAATATAATGAAACAGACATGTCTTTAGAACAAAGAAATCATTTCAAACAACGGACCAACTAATAACCTAAAATTTGAGAATTAAAAAAAATGAATACCTTACCTATAACAAAGAGGGAGACAAATTCGTGGATCATGGAGAACGACCGAAGGGGGTGAGAGTGAACTATGGATACTATTGGCATTTGGAGGAATGTAATTAGGGTAATTGAAATTGAATGTATTGGGCCATTGGTGGCTTTTTTTTCAATCACAAATAGTTTCTTCCTATTGTATTGGGTTATTAGGGCCATATATATAATGCATGTTTTGAATACATAATCATATATTTAAGTATTTTAATATGATCATTGATATGTTAAATTCAAATTAATTTGTTATACGATAATTATATTTATATATTAAAGGAATTACAAGAAGTGGCATGAGAGGATGAACAAATCAAAGTCGATGATACTATATGCTTTCTTATAGGACAGTCATTGACCGTCTTATTTACATGAAAAGACTATCATATATACTTTTAATAAGACATTTAATGACCGTCTTACATATACATATAAGACAACCCTATATTTTTTTATTTTTTTAAAATCGATATTTATTATTTCCTACTTTATGAATACATGTATATATAATATCGCATACCACAAATTCCAAAATATATACCAATATCATATTTAATTCTCAATTCACTACAAGTACTTCATCATTCATTCTAAATTCATCATCACAAGAAGTCCATCATTCATTCTCAATTTATCACAACAAATTTATCTTTCAAACAAACACACGCACACATATATATATATATATATATATATATATATATGCTTGGAAAACATATACATACATATACATCGAAAAATAATTAATACATGCACCATTCAAATCAAGTTAATTAAAGATCACTACATAGCTTATAATAATTATACTATAAATTCTAAACCTTAAACACACACATATATATATAAGTACATACACAAAATGTTATAACTAGTAAGTGGACATGCACCAATATATGGATCCTAAGAGAAATCATGAAAAAGAGCTTCCAGCTTATTTGAACAATATCACTGTGGTGCAGTAAACCATTAATTGTTCCTCTTATCTCCCCCAAATCACTGGTTCCCAATAAGTTTCACCAAATGCTCTCTAAACGTATATAAACAATAGATAAAGAGGAGTCAAGAACATGCACCAACAGAAGAGAATATCTGTTTCTATTAATGCATTTTTTAGAGGTACTTCCTGGTAAGCTCATAAGCTGACAATTTCTCCCAAATAAGGAACTCAAAAAATAAATAATACAAGTTAGTAGATAAAGAAAAGCTTTGTTTACGTGGAAAAATCAAGTAAAAAATAAAGTGCTTTAGTGGCAGGCAGGCAGCATCTAATACACACCTAAAAGCTTATTTTTTACTTAAAGAAATACACTTTGCAGACCCTGATACCTACCAAAATATATAACTAAAGCAAGTCAGAGGGACACACAGAGGTAGTTACCGAGATCTCTACAAATCACTTAATGTTTCATTCTTAAATGTGCCTTAAGAAACATAGAAGATAAAACTCAACAAGCAATTCTAACCCACCCTCTAATTTTATTTTGGATAAAGATCTCCACCCCGTCTTTTAGTACACCTTAATGATCAATAAAATAAAACCTTCTTGCCTCAAATTTGAATTGCAAATACCAATCACCCTCTAAGAGTGGTAAAGGGTAGTTACTTTTCAAGCTAATACATTGGTTCAAATCCCTCCACCTCCATTTATGGCCTCATTTAAAAAAACAATTGTGGCTTTACAATATGGACTTAGGTAAGGGTACTCAGTTCGAAAATTATCTTCTTTTGCCCCAGATTATCTCATCAACTAAATAGAATCGAACCGATGAGTACTTAACTAACTTATCATTTATATCCAGAAATCACTTTGACCACACCCCAAATCGAAGAATCAATGAGTTTTTTTTTGCTAGAAGAAGAACCCATGAGCTTAGAACACAATTATACATAATAAAGACTGTTAACAATGGTTTCCACAATATTTACGCAATTTAATAAAGCATGTTATAGCTAGATATACGCAAACAGCAACAACCACGCACTTTAGTCACCGTATAATTTACTTGCTCTAAAGCTGTCAAAACACGAGAAATAATGAAAATTGAAATTTTCACCGTATATTAACCAAAACAGATCTAACGGTTGAAAATTATTCTGTATATTATAAATCATATCGAAAACCCATCATGGTCAAACAATTAGTTCGAAATTTAATAACCAAATAAACCCAAAAATCTAATTGAAAGCACTCACTGAAAACATCGAATTGGCTGAATAACAAAGCAGCAGAACGAGAGAAACACCACGAGAAGAAAACAAAGATGAACACGATCTGGATACGAGTTAAGCGTGTAAGATACTCACCTTCCTGCCAATTCAATTCCCAAGTGGAAGAAAGAATTTTCCGGAGAAAGTGACGGAAACGAATGGAGTTACAAATGATATACTAGATATTAATACGGCTGGCGAACAGCGGCTGGCCTGAGGGAAGCGAACAACGACGGCTGGCGACGGCAGCGGCTGGGACGTGACTAAAGACGAGGGGGTCGAGAACGTCGAGAGGCTGAAAAGGGTACACAATAGGACGTTTCCCACCTATAAGAATATTCTTTAATACGATTAAAAACCATGACTTATAGTACGGACACATATATTGCCAACAAATTTATAATAATTAGATAAAAAAATATCAAATTAATCCTAATTATCTTTAGATAAAGCGATGATAATATTATTAATAATTGTTTACGTATATAATTTTATTGTGTAATTTGAAAGTTATACACCGTACCTATGTTAAAGATAAAGAAGTTTAAAAATAAATGAGTTATAAAACATAATGTGAAATTGTTATACAATATTACCGTCTAATATATTTTTATTGGGTTAATATTATTTTATATGTCATTCAAATATTATTTTCTATGGTATTCAAATCAAGTATGGGCTACTTTTTTAATATAGTTAAATTTTAAATTATTAATTTTTTTTGTAATTATAAATAAAAATTAATGAAACAATATATTTGCACATGTTTTGGGCAAAAACAAAATTTAGATTTTATGTGCCAATTTTTAAAAGATCTAAAAACTAAAATATCATCAGTTTTAAAACTTATTTTAAAATGAAAAAATTTGTGGTTTTAAAACCATTCTAAAAATTTAACATTTTGTCGCTTTTAAAACTATTCTAAAAATTTAACATTTTATCGGTTTTAACCCATCACAAAAAATTGAAATTCTATAGATTTTAAAATCAGTCCAAAAATTTTAAAAAACTTTTGCCACTATCTAATACATTGATTTAAAAATTGACAAAAAATTATTTTTGACATTAAAAATTAATAATTATGATAATATAACAGTAGTACTTGTATATTTTATTTTGAATATAGAGTCATTCACGTAATTATAGGTTTCATGCATTTTTATTCTATAATTATTAAGGTATATTCAATTAATTATTTAATTTAAAAGTATGAAAAATTAAGTCAATAAAAATTTAAATTTTTTAAAGATAAAATAAAAATTATATATTTTCTTAATTAAAAAAAATCTCATTTTTTCAATGTTTCGTTTTCTCTTATAATCTCTCTCAATTTTTTTTTATTTTTTATTAATAAAATATGATGAGAGAGGGAGAAGGGAAGGAAGAAGGAAAGAGAAGTAGGAGAAAGTGAGAGGTGAGAAGTAACTTTTTTTCTTTTTTTAATATTTTTATAAATAAAATATATAATTTTTCATAATTTATTTTAATTATTCATATTTTAAAAATACAAAACTAAATAAGTTTATTTCAATAATTACATAATAATAATATATGATAACTATAGTTAGATTCAAATGATTATAGATTATTTTATTACATTAAAAGAGTTTATTTTATGTTGTTTTTAAAGGTTATTATGTGCTACAATATTGTATTATATTTTTTTAAAGTATGAAACTCTATACATTATGAATAGACGTGGAGACAAGTGATGATGGTTATATTAATAACAATAATCATTATGTATTAATTTCAGGTACATTCATTTAATAACCATTTGTTATGAGTTGATAGTAGTTTTTCTATAATTTAATCACGTTTTTTTTATTTTTTAATATTTATTCAAAAATATATTTAGTTTAAAAATTTAAATGTTAACTTAATTCTTATTTTACTGTATTATTTAATATATTAACATTAATTTTTATTTTTAACTATTTAGTACATGTTTTTATATAAAGTAAAAATAAATAAAATTTAATCTAATTATATAAAGTATTTTGTATCTTATTATTAAAATTATACTTTTATGTAATTATATGTATATAAAATGATAATATTAATATATGTTCAGTTTCAATTAACTATAGTTTCGATATTGCAATAACTATTATCGTTCCACGTCTTATCGATTACGATTATTTTCGAAAAAAAATATTATTTTTTTACGAATAATTATAATTTAATTATTCATAATTAAAATGACCAACCTTAATATGCATGTTATCATTTAGATTATATATGTCTTAAGTTGTTGTTAAAAATTCTTTTATATGATGTACGTTTAAATGTAGTTATTTAATTATTAATGAAATATTTTACTTTATGAAAAAATGGGGTTTATCTCTCTCTTACTTACTTTAGGAGTATTGTTTATCAAATTAAAATGGTAGAATTTAAGCTTATTTAATTTAATCTAATAATTCAAAAAATTACATAATTTTTATATCTCTAAAAATGATCAAACAATTAATATTAAATTAAATAATATAATTAAATTGAAATTACAACTGCAATAAAATATTAGATCACCACGTGTATAAAGTTGGGTTCAAAAAATTCTTAAATTAATAAATTAGTTAGACATAATTGTATCAATAAATCTCATATTTTTAAAAGAAAAGACATAAAAATTAATAAAGAAATAAGGAATAATAATAATACAATCAATCTCTTGAATTATAACATCAACCTCCTCTTCAACATCTACTAAAATTGTATCTCTTTTTAAACTTTTTATGTATTTTTCTTCCTTATTGGTTCCAAAAACTAATAAAAAATGATAATTTTGGTTCATTAAGATTTTTAGAGTTAATTAAGGGGTTAAATTATGTTCAAATGAAATCTAAACCATAATATCAACTTCAAATCAAAGACTAAGATAAAAAAAGAAATTAAACAAAGTTGACCAATTGGATTGCGACATGTGACACAAGAGAATCACTGGACGAATCAACGCACACCCATGGTGGGAAAGATTGGTCATAGTCAACTCGTTCTGAGTCATTACTACATAGTGCGTTGTGACTCGAGATACTGATTGCATGGCTCCATGTCGAAACAAACGCATGAATCGCGTGATGACGTATGGTATAATTGTTAACCGCTCGACAAAACTCGAAACAAACACCGTGTTAACATATGGTAAGGCCTACATCACCCGATACACGGGATGCACTCTGATTGGTTATCCTTGCTTACATAACGTCCACGTGGCAATGACTGGTTAGCTCCCTTGCTTGTATACGTCCACGTAACGTCTTTTAATTGGTTTTGTATTAAAAAATTCATAAAAAATTTCACAAAAAATTTGAAAAATATATTTACATCCATTTTCACTAAAAAAATTCATATTTTAATATTTATAACCCAAAAATCACTACTTATTGAATAAAACGAATAAATATTAAGTAGAAAAATACACAAATTATTCTACTTTCGTAAAATCATCAAAGCCATTAAGCACGAAAAAGCCTTTATATACGTAAAATATTGAGGGGAGATAAATATATAATTAAAATTTTAAGTGATCTTGTTAACAAAATTAGCTTAATTACAGTGTCATAATGCTTTCATACATGCTATGTTTAATTTCATCGTAAAAACATATGTTAGTTTTTTTACAAAGTAAATTAATACATGTTTTTAATATTGTAAAAAAATGAATATATATTTTTATACTTTAAAAACAAATCACTATTTTTGCTAAAACTATATCACTACCGTTAACCCCTTGAATAAAAAAAAACACAATGTGATTTGCGCAATATTCGCTTTCATAATAACTCACAGTAAATTTGTTTGAGATTTTGAAAAAAAAAATATTTTCAAGTAAAATAATCAATTAATATATATAAATTTTATAAAGCTTTAATATTTTCTAAAATAAATGACATAAAACAAAGAATCACAATTAACATAACCCAATTACAACAGTCACACTAACAACATGATTGAACTTAGGAGCGGAAAACAAAATGGCCAATCGGGCTAGCTAGATGGGTACAAGTAATGCTGGAACTATTTAAATGAGCAGTGATATACATCACTATTATATACAAGGTTATTGTTCGGAGATAATTTCCTAAATAGGTACATGGAGGTATATATAAACATCTTGAATTATACATAGTGTTATTTGAACGGGGCAATCACATCGAATGAAGGGTATGTAATACTTTTTATTTTTGATATAAAATTTATCCTTTATTTTAATTTAAAATGTTTGAAGTGATATATAGGAATCTCTTATAAATATATATTAAGAATCCATAGTAAAAGATGGGATCATCAAATAAATAAATAAAAGAGAAAAATGATATTTTAAGTATTACTTCTATTTTTTAATATGTTTTATTTTTGTTATAAAAGAAAAATTATTAAAAAACTAATCTAATAATAAATATTTTATAATGGAAAAAATAAAATTTCTAACCAATAAATAAAAAATATTTATGTAAAAAGGAGAAAATAAAATATATGTAATAATATGTTTTTATACTAAACAAGATGATATAATCTTATTATAAACTAGTTTAAAATATTAAGAATAAACTATCAAATATTTATAAGATTTATATTTTTATAATTTAAATAAATATTTTAAATATTTATTAAAAAGTATAATAATTTTTTAAAAAGGAAAAATTGCTAATATTTTAAAGAATAAAAATATAACTTAAAAATGAAATAAAAAATATATAATACATTATTTATGATTAATTTGACTTTAAATATAACTAAATCTATAATATATATATATATATATATATATATATATATATTAAAATATGATATATAATTTTGTCAACCAGGTGTATAATGCATTATCTGTTATTGTTCCACTGTATATTATAAAATATGGATTCTTATTTCCTATTTGATTATTCACATCTTTGACTCTTATCGGATAATCCTCGTAAGGATTTACCTTATTAAGAAAAATTGACAACCTTAAGTTAGGTATGTATACCTTATAAATAATTCTAACAATCAATTAGATCAAATTGCTTTAAAGATAAGAACAAATGCTCCATAATTTGTGTTGCATGGTAGATCACCCATAGTAGCTGGGCCATGATAGGTTGCTTAGGGTTCAGATTGATTTAGGTTGTGTAAGCTCTATTGTATCTTGTATTTGTTTTTTTACTTAGTATTATGTCTTCTTCTATATATGGTTGGTTATTACAGATCAATAATATATATAACACATAGTTAGGTACACTTTGTATACTCGTCGACTATGTCACACATGTTTTTATTTCGTTTTGCATGCATATATTTATGGGAATTACTCGGTAAATTTTGAAAATTAAAAATGTGATTTTTTTAGCTTCTCCCCACCACCCTTAACAAGGTGGTCGTGAGGTGGCCGATCAAGTATTATAAATACCCTTTCATTAATTGCTTAATGAGTTCAAAAATTCTACCAATTTTTTTGATCATTTCAAATTCTGTTTTCACTACCGTGTTACGATATTAATGATACATTTGAGAGAGTATAAAATAGTGAGATATACTATTTTTACGAAATTGTGAGAATCACACAACAAGAGTGAGATGAGTTAAATTCTTCGAGTTATATCTTGCTATATGAAATAATAGATATGTTGTTTGAGTTTGAGATTGATCCTTAAGATTATAAGTACTTACATTTATTGTTATTGATCTATGGTTATTAATCACACCACATTGAGTGATGTTAGCTGAAAGAAAACCAAATTCGTGTGTTGAACTAGGTTGTGAAAGCAACAAGCAAGAACAACAATAGATAATTAGGACAAAGGCCTCGCATGACAAAGGTAACAATGGTTTTATTTTTTTAGAGTTGTAATTATTTATTACTTAGTGAATTGTTTGTTGTTTATAAACAACACAAAGACATTATCGTATAAATAGAGTCTCTATATAGGTTTATCTCATTGTTTTGTGTGTTATGTATGCTCTTTTATTGTGTTAGTACATTGTGAGTTTAACATATGTATATTATAACATACTAAAAGCTTAAACTATAATTAAAAAACTATTACTATTTTGTTCGTCCGAGTTAGGGTAGAATCCTTAAAGAGTTTGTAGTATCTCCTTGTCTTAATTGCATATTGGACTTTTTTAGGTTGTGTAGTTGTTGAACTTGATTCAAGTCGTGTTGTGCACAATTGAGGGTAAGTTATGCAATGCATATCGTTTGATGAGATGGTCTTCAAAGGTTACACTTTATCGAGATCATTACTGAGAGATTGAGTAAACGACACCTATTGCATTATTTTTTTATCTTCCTAATGTCATTAGCACCTAAAGCAACTTAGTTTGTGATAAGTTGTAATCTACTAAGTAATTGTTACTTATATACATAGTTTATCTAAATATTTTTGATCAATCAAAACATCAAACAATTAATACTATGATATAGATTGTAATAATATATATTAAATTATTAATTATTATTTTATTTACTAATATTATATGTATATATATATATATATTGGGGGTACAATAGCAGGTGGATGTAAGAAGTGTAACATCGAAGTGGTGTAACGCAATGGTGAACGGTGGTGACCATTTGGTCTCATCAAAATCGTACGTCGGTTACGAAACCATACGAGGTTCTTGATGGAATAACCTTTATAAAGACAGCAAGTCCTCTCACTACTCACTGATACATTCATATACACTATCAAAATGCTGAGAGTAAGTGTGAGAAATCAAATGAGAGTATCAAATAAAAAATTCAATGGAATTTCTACGTAAGTGTTGAAAATTGATCAATGGCAGGAGGTATGTTTTCAATCCATTTTTTGCTTCCGCTTTATTAAAATTTTATGTCCATATGATTTCCTGAATATTTATGGATTGAATTGTGATCTAACATTTGATATGAGAGCTATTTTTGAAAATATCTCTATTTTGTTCTATTTCATGAGGAACTAAGAATTTGGGTTTTTTATTTTACTTGTTTTTGATGCATATGAAAATTATAAATTATTTGAATATTTATTTTAGAGTGATTCTGTGAATTGAAACTTGAAAAACAATGAAAAAAATAAATTTAATTTACCGCGGGCATTCATTTGAATCATTGATTAACTTTTTATTTAAAATGATATTTTTGATTCAAAATGAGACCATAAATCACTTGGAAATTAAATTCTAAAAATTTTAATAAAAAATGTCAAATTTAGTCGTCGAAATAGTGAAATATGACCGGGTATCCATTCGGTTCGTAACCGAGTCGAGTTGACGCGATTGGAGGTTGAAGATGAGTTCTTTCGAATTAAAAAAAATTAGCTTCATCTTGGAATTAAACCCATATTACATTACTAGGTTTGTAATGTCCTCGCCACTTAACTATGAGGCATTACATGTTATTATATGTAACAACATGTTTTTATATAGGGTTAGAATTTAGTTTTATTAAAAAAATATACATTTGGAGTTAATGGGACTCGAAACTTGGTCTCGGGGCATAGTGTGCAACAATCTAACCACTAGACTACAATAGAATTTGCATTTTATTTAGTATTTGACTTGTTTTTATATATGTATTTGGAATTTGATTTTATTAAAAAAATCCGAATATAATTTTAATTAATTATTTAACTTATGTTTGTCATATGTATAATATTTATTATTTATGTGATATTTATTTAAGTAATTTTTGGGCAAATTAAAAAATTATTTAAATACATTATGCTTAAATAATTTGTTTTGGTATTCGTATGTGTAAATTTTGTAATTAATTATACATATAAAAATTTGGTTAAATAATTTATGCATAATGGAATTAATTATTAATGGTTCTTTTTGAATTTAATTAGTGATTATATTATTTATGTTTGCTTATATAATTTATTGTCATATATAAATCTTAAGATAGATAATATTTGTAAATTTAAAATTAAATTAATATTGCTTATGTTTTTATGCAATAATTGAGCCTAAGATTTTAGCTAATATTTAAGTGATTAATATAGTTTAATTAATTAGAGAGTAGCCACATCATCTTTAATTAATTAAAACTATATTAAGGTTTATTTAGAATTACATTTATAAAATGCATATTAATTGTAATTAATCATATGTGATATAATAAATCTTATCCCACAAGAATTTTTATTATATTTTTGTATGATTAATTAGGATATAATATCAAATTATTTTTTTTAATTTACCGATAGTGATTAAGAAAATGAACATAATTTGATAATTTTTTCGTAAAGTTATGATGAATCTAATTGAATTAAAACTTTAGTCGACACACAAGTTTTATGTCACTAGATTCATATTTTTCATAATTTACATTGGTAAAAAATGACTATAATTTAGGTCTTAAAATTTAATAAACATATAATTTTTAATTACAGCTTCTTAACTTGTAAATTTCTTTGATATCCACTGTGACATTCTCGATCTAAAATGGGAAAATTATAAAATATGGAAGGAAAAAACTCTTCTTCAACTAGGGTGGATGAATATTGATTATATTATTAGGAAAAATGAACCTTCTTAACCTGTAAATTTCTTTAATATCCATTGTGACATTCTCGATCTAAAATTGGATAATTATAAAATATGGAAGGAAATAATTCTCCTTCAACTAGGGTGGATGGATATTGATTATGCTATTAGGAAAAACGAACCACCTAAAATTACTCAAACCAACACTCTAGAAAATATCATATTTTATGAACAATGAGATCGATCTAATCGCCTTAGCATGATGTTCATTAAGATTAAAATATCTGCTAGTATTCGTGGTTCTATTGATCAACATAACAATGTTCAGGACTTGTTAAAGGCCATTGATGATCAATTCGTCACTTTAGATAAGGCTTTAACAAGCACCATTATTATGAAGTTCTCTTCTTTAAGACTCATTAGTGCGAAAGGTGTGTGCGAGCACATTATGCAAAATGAGGGACATTGCGGCTCAATTTAAGCATCTTGAGGTTGAGATGTCAGAATCCTTCCTAGTGCATTATATCCTTAACACTCTCCCACATCAATACGGGTCATTCAAAATCTCATACTATAGACATAAGGATAAATGGTCAATCAATCAACTAATGACCATGTGTGTTTAAGAGGAAGGGATGGTTGTTATGGAATTTGATGAAAGTGCAATGTTGGCTACAACATATAGGAAAGGAAAATCTCAATATAAGCATAAAGGAAAAGGGATAATTCCACCTTAGGTAGATATTAAGAAAGAATCCAAGTGTTTTTTCTGTAAAAAGAAGGGACATATGAAGAAGAATTGTATCAGATTCCAGAAATGACTTGAGAATAAAGGTAATCCAACCTTGTTTGTTTGTTATGATTCTAATATGGTTAATGTTAATATGAACATCTGATGGATTGATTATGGATCTACAATCCATGTTGCAAACTCCTTACATGATATGTGAAATCTAAAGAAGCTAGTGAAAAGTGAGCAATACATCTTATGTGGTAACAAGATGGGCTCACATGTGGAGGCTATAGGGACATGCAGTTTTATTTTAAGTAGTGGTTTTATTTTAGAATTAGAAAAGACATTTTATGTTCCAAGTTTCTCTAGAAACTTGTTTTTAATTTCAAGACTTGTACCTTTTGGTTATTCCTTTCACTTTTCAGAAATATCTTTCAATTTATTTAATAAATCTGATTGTGTTGGGAATGATATTTTGTTTGATGGTCTTTATTGTATTAATTTACGACATAATGTCACTTATAACGTTATGCATATTCAAGCTGGCACTAAAATGTGTATTATTGACGAGGACTTTTCTACGTTATGACATAGAAGATTAGGACATATCTCCATATAAATAATTAAAAGATTAGTGAAAGATGGGGTACTTAGTACTCTAGATTTTACTGATTTTGAGACATATGTGGATTACATTAAGGGAAACTAACAAGTCAAAGGTACTAATATGATTTCAAACATATTAGAAATCATACATACAAATATATGTTGTCAAGACATGGACATTCAAGGTCAGAAATATTTTATCACCTTTATTGATGATTTTTCTCAATATATGTATCTCTACATGCTTTATAATAAGAGTGAAACATTAGATGCCTTCAAGAGTTTTAAGGTTAAAGTAGATAAATAATGTGGAAAGCAAATAAAGATCATGATATTAGATAAATGTGGTGAATATTATGGTATATACACTAAAAATGGACAAATGTCTGCTCTGTTTGCTAAGTTTCTTCAATAACATGGGATAGTTACCCAATACACTATGCCTGGTTCACCAGACTAGAATGGTGTAGCAAAAAGGAGAAACTGAACATTATTGGATATGGTGCGGAGTATGCTTAACAACTCCAATCTTTCTAAATCCTTGTGGATTGAAGCTTTAAAGACGGTTGTGTATATATTAAATCGAGTTCCAATTAAGGCTATCTCAAAGACACCATTTGAATTATGGAAATGTTGGAAACCGAGTTTACGAAATATGCCTGTTTGGGGATGCTCGTTTGAAGTGAGGATTTATAATCCACAAGAGAAGAAGCTAGACCGAAGGATCATTAGTGGATATTTCGTAGGATATGTTGAACGTTTTAAGGGTTACAGATTTTACTATCCATCTCACAAAACTAGGTTTTGTGCAATCAAGAAATGCAAAAATTCTTGAGAATTACTTGATTAGTGGGAGCAATCGATCCCGGGGCATTGGTCTTGAGAAAGATCATTCAAATGCTCAATGTGCCACTTCAAGTAATGGATTGATCGTTATTATTAACAACACACCTCGAGTATAAACACGTGTTGAAGAACCAATCCTAGAAGTATCACAAGTTGTTGATCCTGATCCAGTAGATGTTGAAGTTCAACAGATGCCTACACATGTTGAACAACATGATCCTGCTCCTCAGAAAAATGTTGGTGCAGTATTAAGAAGATCTACTAGAGTAAGGAAATCTGCAATTCCTAGTGATTATATTGTGTATCTACAAGAATGTGACTATAATGTTGGAGCTGAAAATGATCATGAGATGTTTTCACAGGCCATGAGTTATGAGGTTTCGAACTTATGATACAGTGCCATGAAAGAAGAGATGGATTCTATGGCGTCTAACCGAGTCTGGGATCTCGTCAAGTTGCCTGATGGTATGAAAGCCATCGGATGTAAATGAGTCTTCAAAACAAAGAAATACTCACAAGGAAACATTGAGAGACATAATGCAAGACTAGTTGCCAAAAGGATTCACTCAAAGGGAAGAAATCGACTACACAAAGACATTTTCTCCTATATCTAAGAAAGATTCACTTCGTGTGGTCATGGCATTGGTTGCCCATTTTGATTCTCATGTATTTTGTTACTCAAGAGAATTTCGCTTAACGTTTGCACCAAGTGAGAGAATGTAACATCAAAGTGATGCAACGCAATGGTGAACAGTGGTGACGATTTGGTTTCGTCGAAACCGTACGTCGGTTATGAAACCATACAAGGTTCTTGATGGAAGAACATTTATAAAGGCAGTTAGTCCTCTCACTACTCACTGATACATTCATATACACCATAAAAACACAGATAATAAGTGTGAGAAATTAGTGAGAGCATCAAATCAAAAATTCATTGAAATTCTCGTATAAGTGTTGAAAATTGATCAATAGTAGCAGACATGTTTTCAATCTATTTTTGCTTCCATTTTATTTAAATTTTACGTCCATATAGTTTCATGAACATTTCTAGATTTAATTGTGATATAACAATAATATATGCTGTTCTTTAAAATATAAGGATATTTTTATTCAAAATTATTTTAGGTATAATTTAAAAGACAAATACACCTAATTTTTTTAATTATCTCATTATTTTCATTACATTTTTTAATTAAAAATTTAAATGATTCTTGTAAAAAGATAACAAAAATACATATAAAAAATATAAGAATCTTTATTTTTTATATTTTTGCATTTAATTTTTGTTTAAATATAAAAAAGTTAAATTCTACATTTATAAATGTAGACATAAATTATTAAAATATCATTGCACAATAGACAATCAAATGAGTGTTGTAAACGAGTTGGTTGGATTGATTTAACGCACCATCTCTTTATTAAATATTTATAAGGATGTGTAGGAATTGTTAATAGAAGTGTCAAAGAATTTGTGTAAATAGTGTATTTTCTATTAAAAATAAAAATAAATTTATTTATTTATTTTATATTTTAAATTACTAAAATTTATGTTAAAAACTAAAATAAAATAAAAAATATATTTAATAGATATTAAATATAATATATAAATTATAGATATAATTAAATTATTCATTTAAATGATTATTAAAAATAAAATAAATTATATTTTAAACTATAATATTGTATTTTTTTAGGGTAAATAATAAAAAATTATATAAAATTGTAAGTTTTTTTTGAAAGGATAGAAATCATGACAATTAAATTCATTGAAACCGTTAAAAAGGAAAAACTCATAAAAAAATGAATTAAATTTTATTTTATACACGTAATTAATATAAAATTATATTCTTTTTAAATGTAAATATAAATCACAATAATTATACATATATACGATGAAACAAATATTTTTGGTTTTTTTAGGATGAGAATCAAAATGACCCACCACGTAAACATATTTTTTGCACGGGATTATTCGCGGAAAAATTAACAACACTAATTACACGAGTATATACTATATACTAATTTCCCTGATTTTTGGGTACTGTCATGAGTTATCTTCTCCTTTCATGCACACAGTTCAGATCCATAAGCTTTGGAAAATAATACTTAGATACCTAAGTCATCTGCTCCTCGTCTGTTCCTTGCTTTATAGTTTCTAAGTCTTAAAGTATAAAATTTCAGCTGAAGCAAAAGTAAGTTTTTTAATTTTCTATGTTGGTTTTCTGTTCCTTCTTTATTATTTATTGCTGCCTTGCTGGCTCCGTGATTTTTCGGTATTAATTGTTTTATACATGCGTTAATATAGTTGTTTTTTCAATGAGATCTGACTTATATGTTGATTTTAAGAACTGGGTTTTGCTTATTTTGTCTGATTCATTTATTGGTTTCTGTCACTTACCATCATTTTTAGTTTCTGCTCTGTTGTTTATGCGCGACTGATTTAATTGGTGTTTTTGTGAATGTTTCATTCTTAGTTTTGATCTGAAAATTATGGCGAAGGAAAGTATTTATTATGATATATTGGGGGTCAAGGTTGACGCAACCCCTGAGCAGATCAAGAGAGCTTACTATGTTAAGGTAATCAATTAAGCTTTCAAGAATTCAATTTCTTTATATATTTACTTGTGTTATTTTGAAAAGTTTTTTGGCTTTGGATTTTCAGAAGCTGGTGGT
Source organism: Hippophae tibetana (assembly GCA_037013495.1). Taxonomy (NCBI): domain Eukaryota; kingdom Viridiplantae; phylum Streptophyta; class Magnoliopsida; order Rosales; family Elaeagnaceae; genus Hippophae; species Hippophae tibetana. The sequence goes on along the minus strand of CM072808.1, from coordinate 46,800,350 downwards.
ATCTTAACATGAGTTTTTTTTTTAATGGATGCAACCATTTAGAATAATTACTAAATGTGGTTCTGTTGTTTCCGTTTAAGGGATTTTCTTGAGCTATCAATCCCCATTTCTAGAATCATAATGTTGTAATATGCTGCATGACTTTTTAATGGTGTCATATAGAATGCACGTGACTTTTCATTAATCTTTCTTTCCTATGCAATATTTTCCATTTATAAACTTCCTTATTCTGCCTGCCACAACAAAACCTAATGTTACCTTGAGAAAACATAGATATGCAGGTCTACCAGAGGATAATTTTTTTGACTTTTTGTGAAGTATATTTTTGAACTGGCCTTTTTTTTTGGTGAGCTTTAAGATCCATTTGTGCCTAGAAAATTTAAATATATTTCCCTAGTTAAGCCTTAACTTAAAAGAGTAGTGAAGGATCCAAGATTTTAAGTCTAGAGGGATGCGACATGAACAATAAAAATCAGTACTACTTGCTTCTAAGTTCTTACAGTGTTCAAATTAATAATTATAACTGTTAAATGTACTCCGAGAGATAAGATGGAGATAATATGGAGTATGTATTCTCTGTTTTCTCTTCTTTTCTACAACACTATAATACAATCTATATATAGAAATACAAAGTGTCCACTAATTCTAGGAATAGAACAGCTGGTAACAATAATGAAAATACAGCTTGATTTACACTAACTCTACAGCCTGTACAACACTAATAATATTCTCTGAAAATCTACACTCCCCCTCAAGTTGGGTAATAGATATTAATCATTCCTAACTTGCAACTCAATTCTTCGAAGATTGTTCGAGGTAATGCTTTGGTAAGGATATCTGCAATTTGATGTTTAGTAGATGTATATAGTAGGTCCACAATTTTTTCATCTATCTTTTCTTTAATGAAATGATGATCAATTTCTACATGTTTGGTTCGATCATGATGAACTGGATTTTTCGCAATTCTTATTGCAGCTTGATTGTCACAATGCATGTTGATAGGTTCGAGAGTCGTGAAATCCAGTTCATTGAGTAGCCTTCTTAACCACATTCCTTCACAAATCCCATGAGCCATGGCTCTAAATTCAGCTTCTGCACTGCTTCGAGCGACTACTGACTGTTTTTTACTTCGCCAAGTTACAAGGTTTCCCCATATGAATGTACAATATCCAGTGGTAGATCTGCGATCTACTATAGAGCCTGCCCAGTCAGCATCTGCAAAGACTTCAATTTTTCTAGTGAGATTCTTACTGAAATATAATCCTTTTTCTGGTGTCATCTTGAGATACCTGAGTATACGATAGACTGCTTCCATGTGTTCTTCAGTAGGACTGTTCATAAATTGACTTACAACATTTACTGAAAAACCAATATCTGGTCTAGTGTGAGATAGGTAAATGAGTTTTCCCACTAATCTTTGATAACGACCTTTGTCCATAGGTGTACTATTTTCTTTGATTCCGAGTTTTATTGTAGAATCCATCGGCGTTTCTGCTGGTTTACACCCCATCATTCCAGTTTATTTGAGAAGATCAAGTACATACTTCCTTTGAGATATAGATATGTCCCTTTTTGTTCGTGCTACTTCCATCCCTAGAAAATATTTGAGATTGCCTAGATCTTTGATCTCAAATTCCTTGGCAAGGAATTCTTTGAGTTTATCCATCTCAATTGTAGAATTACCTGTTAGAACAATATCATCTACGTACACAATTAGGATAACTATTCTGTCATTGGAGAAGTGTTTGACGAATAGTGTGTGATCTGATTGGCATTGATTGTACCCATATCTCTTCAGAACTTTAGAGAACTTATCAAACCAGGCACGTGGAGACTGTTTCAATCCATATAAGGATTTCTTAAGTTTGCAGACTCTATTGGTTGGAACAGGAGATTCAATTCCAGTAGGAATGTCCATATAAACTTCTTCTTCGAGATCACCATTAAGGAATGCATTCTTGACATCTAATTGGTAGAGAGGCCAATCCAAGTTAGATACTATGGAGAGAAGAACACGAATAGTGTTGAGTTTTGCTACAGGTGCAAAAGTCTCCTGATAATCAAGCCCATATGTCTGAGTGAATCCTTTAGCCACAAGGCGAGCTTTGAGTCTTTCTACACTACCGTCTGCTTTGTGTTTGATTGTAAAGATCCATTTACACCCAACAGTTTGTTTTCCCGATGGTAGTTCTGTGATCTCCCAAGTCTTGTTTTTCTCTAGGGCACTGAGTTCTTCACGAATAGCTGTCTTCCATTCAGGTATCTGAAATGCTTCATGAACAGAATTTGGAACCTCTATTTGATCGAGGTTGCTGATAAATGCCTTATACCCTGGTGAGAGATTTTTATAGGAAATAAAGTTGTAGATGGGGTGGTTTGTGCATGATCTTACACCTTTCCTTATAGCAATTGGCAAATTCAAATCATTAGGAGGTAATTCAATAATATGAGGTTCAGTGGTGTTACCTTGTGAATTATCGGAGTGGCCTGTACTCGGGTTGGATTCCTGGAATGACTCAAGATATGCTCGGTTCTCTGCTCTTTCTTGAGTTGTTTTCCTTCTAGAGTAGACAAGGAGATCATTGTTTGGGACAAGGAAGTTTGAATCTGTTGGTAGAGAAGTTGAGGATTCATTGGGAGTAGTAAGAGTATTTATTTGAGATATTGATTCACTTTCTAGAGGTTGCGGAATAGGATTTGTGGGAGACTGAGTACTTATGATATTCGAAAGCTGGTATTCATTGCCTATGTTCTCCCCCTGAATGACAGATTTGGAATAGTACGGATATTGTTCAAAAAATGTGACATCCATTATATTATAGAATCGTTTTGTGATAGGAGAAAAACATTTGTATCCTTTCTGGTATGATGAATACCCTAGGAATATGCATTTGATGGCTCGAGGATCAAGTTTGCCACTATGATGTACATGGACATAAGCAGAACATCCGAAAATTTTAAAGGGAACATGAGACACGATTTTGGTGTGTGGGTATGACTCAAGTAGAGTATTGATAGGTGTTTTAAATAAGAGGACACGAGATGACATCCTATTGATAAGATAGGTAGCTGTAAGAACAGCATCCCCCCAAAAATGTTGAGGGACATGAGTTGTGAACATGAGGGATCTGGCGACCTCGAGAAGATTCCTTTTCTTTCTTTCAGTCACCCCATTTTGTTGAGGTGTGTCAACACATGAGCTTAGATGGACAATCCCTTGACTTAACAGATAATCAGTAAGGGTGAAAGTGAAGTATTCTTTGGCATTGTCGGATTTCAATACCTGGATTTTTGTTTGAAATTGAGTTTGAATCATGGTATTAAAATTTTTAAAAATTTGACATGCTTTAGATTTTTCTTTCATTAGGAATAACCAAGTGGTTCGAGTATGATCATCCACAAATGAAATGAACCAACGTGTCCCTGTGATGTTTTTGATTCGAGAAGGTCCCCAAATATCAGTGTGAATTAATGAGAAAGGATGTGATTTTTTATGTGGAAGATGAGGATATGAAGTTCTAACATGTTTTGAAAATTGACATACTTCACACTGAAAAACTTCTGAATTTTTATTTCTAAATGATGAAGGAAAAAGTTTCTGTAAATACTTGAAATTAGGATGACCTAAACGATAGTGATTCAACATGATTTCACCATCTTTATTGGACTTAAGGTTTAACAAAGCTTTATTCTGATTAGAAACTTCGGATACAACTTGGTGGACTTGTCTTGTTGAAGGTTCTTCACTGCTGAGGAGATAGAGTCCCGAGCATTCCTTAGCACTGCCAATCATCTTCCCCGAATGCAGTTCCTGAAATTCACATAGGTTATGAACAAATTTAGCCATACAATTTTTATCACGGGTGAGTTTAGTAATTGATACAAGATTACAATAAAGTGTAGGAACAAGAAGGACAGAATCTAGAATAAAGGAGTTTGAAATTTTGGCTGAACCAATTCCTGTTACTTTGGATACCGAACCGTCGGCAATTCGGACCGTGTGTCCAGTCTGGTAGAATTTAAGATTTATGAGAAGAGAAGCATCACCCGTCATGTGGTCTGAAGCACCGGAATCAACAATCCATGGTCTCATAACCTGTTTCACATTAAGAGCATTGAGGGTGTTACCTGATTGAGCTATAGTGGCAGATGATGTGGTCAAGGATTGTCCAAATAATTCCTGGAGGAGATCAATCTGTTCCTTGCTAAACAGAGCAGATTCAGGTGACTCATTGCTTTGAGATTTAGAGACAATTTTTCCATGACTTTTTTTGTTGATGTGCTGTGTGAACGGTGGTTTCCAATCAGTGGGCTTACCATGAATTTTCCAGCAGGTTTCCTTAGTATGACCAGGTTTACGACAATGATCACACCAAGGTCTTCCACGACGAGGACGGTTGTCTGTATTATAAGAGTGCTGATGGCCTCGAATGGCAAGTGCAGATCCTTCTCCAGTCACGGAAATGGTAGATTGAGAACCCATCATTGTAGATTGAGGACCCATCATTACTTTCTTTCGACTCTCCTCTTGACGGAGTCCCAGTAAAAATTTGAAAACCCGTTTCTTGTCAATAATCTGGTTGTACAAGATGCTGTCTGCTGGACAGGTCCATTCGTGAACCTCAAAGAGATCTAATTGTTGCCAACATCGAGTGAGAGAGTTAAAGTATTGTGTAACTGACAACTCTCCTTGGCGAAGATTATGGAGGATGCTCTCGATCTCAAATAGTTCGGACATATTATCAGAACTGGAATAAGTGTCTTTGGCTGCATCCCATATTCCTTTGGCGGTTTTGTAGAGAAGAAAATTCTCTCCAATTTCGTTTGTCATGGAATTGATCAACCAAGACATTACCATATTGTTTTCAGATTTCCATGTTCTGTATTGTAGATCGTCTTTGTTTGGAGCTGCGGCATCGCCAGTAAGGTAATCATCTTTCATTTTTCCACATATAAACATCATGACGGATTGGGACCACTGAAGATAATTGTGCCCATTTAATTTGTGACTGGTGATGGGCATAAGACTATTGTCCGTGGAACCAAAAATTATAGGTTTTCCCGGGGCCATTTGTTGCAATTGTAGATTATACGTGGATTGAAATTTGTGGGTTGTTTTTTTTTTTTTGAATAATCTGCTGGACCGGGTCGGGTATGGTTTGATCGGGTCGGGTATGGTTTGACCGGGTCGGGTATGGTTTGACCGGGTCGGGTAGGGTTTGACCGGGTCTGGCTGTTATATATTAAAACAGCTTACTCCTACGAAAAAAAAAAAGCAGAGTGTGACTGCAAGACTGAGACTTACTATAGACGGCGATGATGATGATCGGCGCCAACGATGAGAAGATGGTCGGCGACGATGACTGAGATGGAAAGCAAGCGGCAGAAAATGGATTTCTACTTGTCTCTGGAATGCAAGCTGCTGCATAAAATGGATTTCTGCTTTCTGCTTTCTGCTTTCTGGATTTCTGCTTTCTGAATTTCTGGATTTTAGAATTTCTGGATTTTTGGATTTCAGAATTTCAGTGTTCCTTGGACAGAATTGATATAACATAAAATTGGATTTCTGGATTTCAAAAATGCTCTGATACCATGTTAAATGTAATCCGAGAGATAAGATGGAGATAATATGGAGTATGTATTCTCTGTTTTCTCTTCTTTTCTACAACACTATAATACAATCTATATATAGAAATACAAAGTGTCCACTAATTCTAGGAATATAACAGCTGGTAACAATAATGAAAATACAGCTTGATTTACACTAACTCTAGAGCCTGTACAACACTAATAATATTCTCTGAAAATCTACAATAACAATAAAATTAATAATCAAAGGGTTAACATAATTATAAGGATATGTTTTATTTTTTATTTAATGAAAAAGATGTTATATATATATATTTCATTTTAATATAAATATGCTAATTTATTAAGTTTGTAACGAGTTAATATAATTATAAGTATGTATTTATTTTTATTTTTATGAAAATAAGAACTTGAATGAATGTTTGAATAAAAATTATATTTATAGGCTCAAATACAAAGAGATGAAAAGACTTTACTGGGGAATGAAATGACCTAATAAATATACATGGAAAAAAGAAAAAAACTACATAAATAATCTTAACATAGAAATACAAAAAGGTTACATAAGAAATATTGAAATCTTCGTAAATATATCTAACCCCCTCCAACTCAAGATGGTAAATGAGAAGTCATCTTGAAGCCGCATGGTAAACAACTCTTAGTAAAAATATCAATTGTTTGATCTATAGATGTGACTAAGACAACGTAAACAATACCACATATTATATGTTGTCGTATAAAATGACAATCTATTACAATATCTTTTGTTCGCTTATGAAAAACATCATTGTAAGTAATTTGGATTGTACCTTTATTGTCACACCGAAGATGAGTGGCATAGTAAGTGAAATTCCCAAATCATTAAGTAATCAACAAAGCCAAATAAGATCTTAAGTAGCATCAACAACGACATGATATTCTACCTCGGTACTAAATCGTAGTGATAGTTTGTTTTTTACTTTGCCAAGATATTAGAGAATCTCTTAAGAAGAAACAAAGTCCTGTCGTTGAACGTCTCTTAGTGAGACTCCTCTTCAATCTGTATCTGAATATGTACGCAACTCTGGTTTTGAGTGAGTTGAAAATGAAATCTAAGAAATAAAGTGCCTTTACTGTAATAGAGGATGTGAAGAAAAGTAGCAAAATGAGTAAAACAAGGAGCATACATGAATTGACTAACAATGTGTACTGTATGAGTAATGTTTAGTCTAATAATAGTGAGATTAACAAGATTCTCAACTAGTTGTCAATAAAGAATAACATCATTTAGTTGAATACTATCACATAAATTTAGCTTAGAATTAGGCTTAAGAGAAATAGAAACAATTTTGTTATCAATTATTCTTGTGCGATCAAGTAGATCAGAAGCATATATTGCTTGAGAAAGATAATAACCATCCGAATAAGATAAAACTTCAAATCCAGGAAATAATACAACCTACCAAGATATTTCATGTCTTCAACATATAATAGAGGAATAATGCATCCATGCGCAATGTTATGAGCAAATAATGTAGAATAGTATGGGCTTGAAGTGAATCCAAATTGAATAGAAACCTGATTGAATTTGACAAACCAAGCTTAAGGAGCTTGTTTGAGACAATGTAAAGCTTTTTGAACTTTACAAACTTTACCCAGTGGGTGATCATATCTAGGAAAAAGTTTCATGTACACTTCTTCAATGAGATCTCCGTTAAGAAATGCATATTAAACATCCATCTGAAACAAACTCTATTTTTCTAATGGTAGTAACTGCAATGAGACTTCTTACAAAAGTGAGGCGAGTTACATGAGCAAAAGTTTCTTCATAATCTCATCCATACTTAAGTGAGAAGCCTTGAACAACTGCACGTGCTTGACGACATTCAAGAATGCCATCAGCATGAGTCTTAACTTTGTAAACCCATCTACTTTTAACAATAGACTTATTGGAAGGAAGATCAACTAGATCCCATATGTGAGTTTTCTCTAATGCTTGCAATTCTTCTTTCATTGCTTACTGTCAGGCAAGGTTAAAATGAGTTTTTTGTAAGTTTTAGGCTCATATAAAGAAAGAGTAGTAGAATAATAATAATAATGATAAACAAAATTAAGGTAGAGTTGAGTTAACTCAGATCTATTTTTCACAAGATAAATCCAAGTATAACAAGAATAATCATCAATGAAGATAACAAAATATTTTGATCCACTCATGGTAGTATTTGAGGAAGACCCCAAAATATCTGAATGTATTAGAGCAAAAGGTTAAGAAGAAATAGAATCACTATTATTGAAAGGTTAAGATGTTTGTTTGGATAAATGGCAAGGTAAACATTTATATAATCTTTACTGATAGGACCTAACTGACCACTTGAAACAAGTGTTTGCAATATGCTAAAAGAAACATGACCTAAACATGAATTCCAAAGTCTCAAAGAGGGAATTGATGATGTGGAAGCCATTATATTTGTAGAAATAAGTTTTGAAAGTATATGATGATTGATAAGCTCAAACAGATGTCCAATCTTATGGCCTATCCTAAGAGTTTGTTCCATCTGAGGATCTTGTACATAACATTCATCTGTAAGACAAAGTTTACACAATTGGCCAACATAAAGAAGATTCAAAATGAATTTAGGAATCAAATATGCATCACATGTTAATAACTTTGAATTAAAATTTTGGCTAACATGACTAACTTTCATTTGTGAACCATCTACAATGTGAATGGGTGTTATGTGAGAATTGAGATGTTTTGAGCAAAAGATAGATTCGTTAGAGGTCATGTGATTACAACATGCAGAGTTAAAGAACCAAGAGGTATTACCTGAAATTATTGATATGGAAGGGAACTTGAATTAGAAATAACCTGTTTGAAGATTGGTTCTAGATCATTGATTGAAACTGATATAGTGGAGGAATTTGGAAGAGCTTCCTCATTGATTGAATTATTGTTAGAGGCAATAGCAGTATATCGAAAAGAACTAGCATTATTGAAAAAGTTTCTTTTGTTTTTGTTGTTGCATCATTTGTTTGGATTTATAGGACAATCATTAAGGTAATGACTTGGTTTGTGACAATATTTGCACAGTCAAATTGGACAATTCAAAAGAAAATGACCATACTTATAATAATATTTGCATATCTTATGTGCTGGAGAAGAAGAATTGGTTGGCGTTGTAAGAACAACATCAGTTTGTTGAGTTTTGAGAGCGTTAAGTTGTGTTTCTTTAGACATGAATTCAGCAACGACACCTTCTAGAGCTGGAAATGGAGTTCTATTAAGAACAGAAGCTCGAATAGGTTCAAACTTATCATTAAGAGCCAAGATAAATTGGACTAGTTGTTGATGATCTTGAAATATTGAAAATTTGGTAGCATCAATGGAACAAGTCCAAGAGGTTCCAAAGCAGTTAATTGATCCCAAATAAAGTGCATTTGAAAAAAGAAACCATTAATGGAATGACCAAGTTCTTGGTGCATACGATAAAGATCATTCAAAAGTTGATATTGACGAACAAGACCAGCAACAATATAGTGTTGAGCCAAGTATTTCTATACCAATTTTGCAGTTTCTTAACGCCTAAATTGGAGGTTGATTGATCTAATTGAAGTGTTGGGAAACCAAGTGATAGTTTGATAATTTTTGTTGTCTCATTCATCAAGAAACTCAACAAATTTCTCATTAGTTTCTTCATCACCTTTGATTGCTTCATCAAAATCTCCAGTGATATATGTCCAAAGTTTGTGTCCTTTAAGAAAACTAGTCATTGCTTGAGCCCAAAGGGTATAGTTTGATCTATTTAGGATGATTTGAATTGGTTGAGGAACTTCAATTTTCTCTATGATGAGTGTGAGTAAAAAGATGATTGAGTTTAAATGATTTTAAGAGAGATTTGATTTCACAGACCAAAGATCAAGATAACTCTGTTACCATGTGAAAATAAGAACTTGAATGAAGAAAATGAATGAATGTTTGAATGAGAATTGTATTTAGATTGATACAAAATATATAAGATAACAAAGCCTATTTATAGGCTTAAATACAAAGAGATAAAAAGACTTTGGAAAAATGAAATGACTTAATAAATATGCATGGGAAAATGAAAATATTACATAAATAATTTAACATAGAAACATGAATAGGGTACATAGGAAATATCAAAAGTCTTTACAAATAAATCTAACAAATTTAATGATTTCATTTGAGTACAAATATGTTAACTTATTGAGTTTATAGTGAGTTTTTGAGTGGTAAAATCTTAAAAATAAAAACCAATGGGACAGTTTCATTTTATGCATGTAATTTATCAATAATTCTATAGATATTATACTTAAAATTTCTTTTATTTGGAGGTGAGAGGGGACCAGTGTCCCTTTTGACTCCAAGTAGATCCGCTGTTGAAGAGCAGGTATTGATCAATGATAATGATTGGCATTTATTTACCCTAAGTAAGTATTTTTTTTAATCTTTTCCTTAGGCCAGAATAGTTCACCCAGACAAAAATTTTGGAGATCTAACAGCTGCTGAGAAGTTTCAGGTATGCTTATTTAAGCTATTAAACATTGTTGACTGCATCCATAGAGTAAATTTTTTTTTTCTATGAAGGGACAGTAAATAGATATACTACGCTCTGTTTAATCTGATTATATGCTATTGTAGCTTTTTTTGAAAATTATTTTGAATATATTGCTCAAAGTTATCTTTTATATATTGCCTTTATACATTTATATACTGTTTGAGCATGGTTGAAATTCATATTACTAACACATTGAAGGGTATCTGGGCAGACCCACATGTTTATAAATGTGTACCCATTCCTTTCGTCATTCCCCAGCCTCGAACTTGGAACCTAACCCTTAAGTACCTCAGATTTTTAGAAGCTGTTACTAGGTTACTCCCTAATAAGGTCTTAAGGGTCAGGACTGGGCTTCGAAACCTGGGGAGAGCAAAAGAAACACGTGTCCTAGGTTGGTCAGGAATCATCAACGCCTAGGGACCCCACGTGGATATCTCGAGATCTTGAGCATTGAATTTCAACCAGGCTCAAATATATACAATTCAGAGGAGATAAAAAAAAGAAAAAAAAATAAGACTAGTATTGTATAGTATTTGCTTGAAATTAAGCTCTTTAGTTGACTCCTAATCATACTCCCTCTCCAATTGGTTCGAAGATATCCATCATTCCCAATTTGTAAATACATGAAAGAAATATAGGTCAAAGTAACCCTTTTGTCGAAACATTAACTAGTTGATTTCCACCTTTGACAAATGGAATATAAGTTTCAATGCTTTCAATCATCTCCTCAATAAAATGTCTGTCGATCTCAACATGCTTGGTTTTGTCATGGTGAACATGATTGTGAGCAATGGTGATAGTAGTTTTATTGTCACAGTAGAGTTTTATTGTTTCTGGCATGACAACACGCAATTCTTTTAGTAAAATCTTTTTCTACAATAGTTCACAAATTCCATGTGCTATTGCTCTAAACTCAACTTCAATAATCGATCTAGATACCACATATTGTTTCTTATTTCTTCAAGTAACTAAATTTCTTCCAACGAAAGTGCAAAATCCAAACGTTGACCTTTTATCATTGATTGAATCTACTTAAGATAATGATTTTTGAGAAGAACAAGCCTTTTTCTAAGTGTACCTTTAAGGTATCGTAAAATCTTCAAAACTACTTCTGGTTGAGTTTCACAAGGGAAATGCATGTATTGACTGACTATACTTACTATAAACGCAATATCCGGTTTAGTATGAGACAAGTAGATTAGTCTAACAACCAATCTTTGATAGTGACCTTTTTGAATTGAAGCACTTTCCATTACACTTCCCAAGTTGTGTTTTGGATCAATTGGAGTTTCTGTTAGCTTGTAACCCAACATTCCTGTTTCTTAGAGTAGATTGAAGACATACTTTCTTTGTGACGGAAATATCCCTTTCTTTGATCTAGCAATCTCAATGCCCAAAAAATATCTTAACCTTCCTAAATCTTTGATCTGAAACTCTTTGGCAAGTATTTCCTTAAGTTTATGAATTTCATCAATATCACTCTAGTAAGAATGATGTCATCCACATAAATGATTAAGATTGTGATGCTCCTATTTTTAGAGTGTTTGTAGAACAAAGTATGATCCTCTTGACTCTACGTGTACTCAAAACGTCAAATTGCCTTTGTGAATCTTTTAATCATTACTATGGGTGATTGCTTTAGTCCATACAAAAATCTCTTCAACTAGCACACTTTTTTCTATGCGAGCACATCTTTAAAACCAAGCGACAACTCCATATATATTTCTTCTAAGTCTTCGTGTAAAAAGGCATTCTACACATCAAGTTGGTCAAGATGCCAATCTTGAGTTGCGGGAAGAGATAAAAAAAAACTAGGATTGAATTCATCTTGGCATAAATCCCTTTGCCACAAGTCTTGTTTTATATTTCTCAACTATTTAATCCATATTGTGTTTCACTATAAACACACATTTACATCGCATTGGTCTTTTTTATGGCGGAAGATTAACAATCTCCCATGTATCATTCTTTTTCAAAGCTTCTATTTTTTCAAAGATAGCCTTTTTTTGTCTTGGAAGGGAAATTTTTTCCTGTATAGTACTTGGAATAGTCTTGTATGAAGATAAGTTAGCAAAAAATGCTTTAAAGTTGTGGACAATTTTTGATATGAGACATAATTTGAAATAGGATGCATCGTACAAGATTTTTCACCTTTTCAATTGGCAATTGGAACGCCAATATTGGAAAGATCAGGAGGCTCAATCAAATCAAGTTTCCTACATACTGAAGTGATGTTTTTAGAGATTTTGTGCCCAGTTCAGATGATTGATTTTAAAGAGATTGTGACTTGTTCCTTCTAGAATAAACTTTTAGTTCTTTATCTCTATCTCTTACATACTGAAGTGATGTTTTTGGAATAGGAGATGAAGGCTGAGAGTCTTCAAAGATTATAGGCTCATTTGGTATAAAAGTATCAAAAGACACCAAACCATTATTGGGAACAACATGAGAAACACAAATGAGAGAGGTATAGTTTCTTGAGAAATATTAAGAAGGGTAGACTAAGCCGAATCTTTAACATGTTTACTCTCCCCTTGAAGAGAAGGGTTGATAAAGAATGAAGTATTTTCAAAGAATTTAACATCTATAGACACCATAAATTTACGTATTGGAAGATAAGAACATATATAACCCTTTTGAGTAGAAAAATATCCTATGAAAACACAATGAATTGCTTTTGGATTCAGTTTTCCTCTATTGTGATCGTGTATGTGAACAAATTTACACAACTAAAGATTTGGATGGAGACAAGAGAAGATGTGAGGCTAGATATGTCTTCTTAAGGTTATTAAGTGGAGTTTCGAAATTTAAGATTTTTGATGACATTCTATTGATAAGGTATTAGCGATAAGAACAATTTTTCTCCAATAATTTTTTTGAACTTTCATAGTAAACATTAAGTTTCTTGCTATCTGAAGAAGATATTTGTTTTTCCTCTTAGCTATTCCATTTTGTTTGGGTGTATCAATACAAAAACTATGATGTATAATTTCACGAGTTGTGAGGTATGAGCCAAGAATGAAAGAATAATATTCTTCCATTATTAGTTTAAAGAGTTTGAATTTTGGTTTCGAATTGAGTTTTAATCATTTGATAATTTTTTTGGAAAGTTTTGGCAGCTTTGGATTTTTCTTTGAGCAAGAAAACTCAACTTGTACGAGTGTGATCATCAATGAATATTAGGAACCATCTAAACCCAGAAAGGTCATTAACATGTGAGGGGCCTCAAATATCAATGTAAATTAAGGAGAAAGGTTGTGATTATTTATACTTTTGTGCTGAAAAATGAACACGATGTTGTTTGACTAATTCATGTATGTCACATTAAAAATCGTGGGGATCTTGATTCTTGAACATTGTAGAAAACGAACGTTTCAAATATAAGAAATTTGGGTGACTTAATTGTTATGCCAAAGATGTATCTCTCTATTAATATCAGAGGAACTCAAGTAAGTATGAGATAAATTACCTAATCTAGGAGGCTCACCCTCGAAGTAGGAAAGTCCATCAATCTTCTTTTCAATGCCAATCATCTTCTCCGTGCGTAAGTCATGAAATTCATAACAATCAAGAAAAAAATTAGCAATACATTGATGTTCTTTAGTAATTTTACTTATTGAAAGGAGATTACAAGATGACTTTGGAACATGCAAAATGGAATTAATTGGATTATTTTTTGAGATGAGAATACGGCTTGTCTTACCGTTGAAATGAAAGATCCAACTGCAACTTTAACTTTCTGTTTACCCAGGAGTATATGAAATAAAAATATTAGAATGGCTAGTCATATGATCTGAAGCACAAGAATTAATGATCCAAAATAATTTGTGAGATAATCAACATTTACAGTTAAAAAGTAAATCATGATTAAAAAATATATATAATAAACCGAACAAAAATAGCCTGTAAATGGATGAATTGGAATTGGAAAAGTTTCAACGGGACAGAATCAATTTGAAAGGTATGAAGTTGGAAACAAAGAACTTGCCATAATTTTCTTCTAAAATAATACCTAGTCATCCTAATAAACTAATAGAGATAGATACACCCACAAAGAACAAAAGAAGAGAGGATCTTTGGATATTTGTGGCTTTGGATTGCTGTTAACACAATGCAATTACGGGTCGTGTAAATAATACAATGTACCTAAGTACGGAAATTGATCCCATAGAGAGTTGTGTAACTTATAGTCGAGTACCAATATAATTATTGCGAATATTATTTAAAGAATAGAAAATTATGAAAATTGAAAAATAATTGACAATTAATTTTAAATTGCAAAACTCAATAACTACAAAGATATATGAGAAAATGATCTAGGAATCTTTAATCTCTCAATGAGTCACTAAATTCCCTCCAATATAATCATCAATCAATAATATAATCAGTTGAATCTAACCTAGCATGCATTTCTCTCTCAAGTATACTACAGACCATATAGTAATTAATCCAATTGTTCTCACATCAATTTGATTGTATACAATTAAATAAGTTTATCAATTATAGTTCACATATATAAGAATCATGTATTTCTGCCTAGTAACTATGCATGTTATTTAATCAAGACAGATGATTAAATAATTTTCTCAAATCTGTTTAATTGTCTCTATAGATCAATTATTGGTCAAACAATTAATAACATGAAAATTAGATTAAATAATATAATTGAATTGGAATAATAATTGGGGTAAAATATTAGATCATCATATGTATAAAATTGGGTTCATAAAACCCTTAGATTAATAAATTAGCTAGACATGATTATGTTCTTAAAGTTCAGATTTTTCATAAAGAAAGACAATAAAATTAATAAAGAAATGAGAAGAAAAAGAGATACACTCAATCTCTTGATTTGTAGCACTAATCTTCTCTTGAATTATTCACAAAGTTGTCTCTTTTAATTTCCTTGAACTTTTTTTTCTCCTCTTTGCAGTTGCTAAGGTTTGTAATCTTAATTGTGTGTTTTTTGACCTCCCTATAGTGTTTTAAATAGGTTGAAATTGATCCTTATTAGATTAGGATTCGTATTACTTTGATCCAAGGGTTGAGATTGAAAGATAGAATTCAATTCAAGGCTGACGCGTTAAAATTCTTGCAGCTCGATCGATTGAGTGATAAACCGTTGATGGATCTACTCCTTTGTGGATCGATCGAGTAATGAACTCTCAATCGATTTACATATATCTAGATCGATCTACTCCTTTGTGATCCTGTATTTATCCTAATCTTTACCTATTTCTAATTCGTTTGATATCTTTTCACTTACATTGGCATATTAAAAACAAATTAAACTTATTTATAATATTTAAGCAAAAAAAAGACAAATAAGTGGTTCAGAAGTGGCCAAATAACTCTACTTTTGTAGAGTTATTACACCCCAAAACTTAACTCTTTGCTTGCACTCAAGCAAAGCTAAGTCTAACTAGCTAAAATGATATGGGCAGCATATTCATAAGTATATATATGTATATTAATACATGTATGTTTTGCAAAAATTATCCCACTCAAAAGTCGTACAATTCTATGACAAGAAAATTCACATAACCGATGGAATATTATTAGTGTTGTATAGTGTTGTATAATGATTAATATCACTGTTAATTGCGTTACCTCGAACAATCTTCGAAGAATTGAGTTACAAGTTGGGAATGATTAATATTTATTACCCAACTTGAGGGGGAGTGTAGACTTTCAGAGAATATTATTAGTGTTGTATAGGCTATAAAACTAGTGTAAATTAAGCTGTAATTTAATTGTTGATACCAGTTCTTATATTCCTAGATTAGTAGACATTTGTCTAATTTCTTATTCCTATTTATAGTGTTATATTATAGTGTTGTAATATCATCAGAATAAAGAGTAAGAATATACTCTAGTTTATCTCAATCATCTTTCGTAATATAATCTTCACATAAATGCTAAAGTTAAAGATTTGATGTGTTAATCAATTTGATAATTGAATTGGGTATTTGTATTTTCCTTATATTCAGACCACCTGCACTTGTAATAAACTATCTATACCTCCCATGTCCCCCTCACATGCTAGGTCAATTTTTTTTTTAAAAAAGGTAGGAAAATATTGGCATCTTATTGTTGTTTGAATTATCAATTATTTTCGACTTTGGACCCTTCCATTTACCTGGTCATGGTATATAAAGGAACTTGGTGAAGCTTATCAAGTTTTAAGTGATCCTGACAAGCGTGAAGCATATGACAAGTACGGAAAAGCAGGAGTACCAAAGTAAGTTTATACAAACTTAACTAGGTTAACAACCATGTTATCATAAATAGTTTTGGACTGTACATGCGCAGGGTTGATGGTTCAGATTTAATAACAATACAATAGTATTAATTATGAAGTAATAATTATTATTGTTTCAAATTCTTTATTTTATAAAATAAAAGAAAAAGTAAATCTTTAAATATAATTTTTTAGTTACTTTAATTATAACTTAAAAATTGATGTTAAAATGTTTTATAAATTGGTTTGTAAAAATACTCTTAAAATAAATAGTTAATTAATTTGTTATTTTAGTGATGAATGAATATGTAATAGTAACTATTTTATGAGCAATATAATTCAAATATAATATAATCAAATACAATATAAACATGGATGACTTACTAAGATATTGTCAATAATTTTATAACTTTATTTAATAAATAAATCAAATATAAAAAAAACAATATATAAATTTATTCAATTAATATTTTTACTATCTAAGAAATTAATTGCATATCTAAGAAATTAATTGCACATGAATGACATGCATAATTTGATTGAATTTAATAAGTTTGTTTTGCTTAAAAATAATTTATATTAGCTTACTATTATTTTTTAATTGATATAAGATATGTTATGATTTCGACATGAGAATTATTAATTCAACAAAAATATGATTTGTTCATAAGTAAATTGATCGAACATTCATTAAATGGATAATCATGAACTCTATCAAAGGTCATCCTTAACGTAATAAAAACAATTGTATTATACAAAATAACTATTTATAAAAATATATTTATTATATAAACATTTTGGTATTTGTTGATATAAAAAAAACTAACAATTTTTTTTAAAAAAAAGGGTACAAAATGTATTTATTATATGAACCTTTTTGATATTTATCGGTGTAAAAAAACAAAGATATGATATGCTCATGAGCGAATTGATCGAACATATTAAATAGATAATCAGAAACGGTATGAATTATCACTGTTATGTTAATGTAATAAAAACAATTACATCATACAAAATAACTATTCATAAAAATGTATTTATTATATAAATATTTTGGTATTTATTGGTGGTAAAAAAAACTAACAAAAAGTTTTTTAAAAAGAGCTTAAAAGTGTATTTATTATGTGGATATTTTAGTATTTATTGATGTAAAAAACTAACAAAATGTTAAAAAAAAATAGAGTTTGGTCGTTGATCAAAGATTCACGTTTTTTATATATAAAGATTTAAACTATTTTGTAGCTGGGGTAGTTTTCTTGAAACATATTGGTTATGGCCAAAAAAAGTTAATAACTTGTGACTGTATAATTGCTATTATGCATTTCTTGTTACTTTTCAGTAAAAATAATATCTCTAACTTTTTATAGAATAAAAGTAAAAGATGGATATCTTAGAAAAATTCTTCCTCTTCTATGAATATGTTACCTGGTAAAATAACTGTGAAAGAAAGTAATTTATTTTAGATAAAGTATAATGATTTTCATTCCTTCAAATAAGAGATATATCAAAGAACAATCAAATCAAGATTATCTGTAAAGTAGTTGCCAGCTTATCTTCTTTAATGAATTTTCATGGAAGCATTAGAGCTTCTAAGTTTTAAGAAAGTTGTCTTTCACTAAATTTATTAATAAATACTATCTGTTCGAAATATAAAAGTCATAGATTGAAGAATAGAAAAGTAAATCATTCCATTACAGTTTCAAGTTTTATATTGAGAGCTATCTAACATAAATATAAATCTCAACTAACATATAATCACGATCTCCAACACTATCCAACTATCATAAATGGACCGGTTCACTCGTATCATTCCTTTACTGGATATTGTAGTTCAATTTTAACTAACTTTTCATCATTTTGTTTTTATCTTCTCCCAGAAGAAAATATAGCTTATAAATTAGCGTGTTCTTGTAAATCTCACTAATACTTGGGATGGAAATAGTTAACTTATTAGGCTTTCTTTCTCATATATTTCTTTATGCTTACTAAAATGGAGACCAAATATATTGAAACGACATAATATCATCTAGATTTCTTTATTTTTCATTAGGGATTTCATGTTGGACCCTTCGACTGTATTCGGGATGCTTTTTGGGAGTGAATTCTTTGAAGATTACGTTGGTCAACTTGCTTTGGCTTCTTTGGCTTCTGTTGACATCGAAGAAGAGTCACAGGATCCTGAAGTCCGCAAGCATAGAATACAGGAGAAAATGAAGGTATAGTTTTTCTTATTATATTTGTTAAAGATATTGTCAATTGTTATTTTCAACTGAAATCTTCACATTTCTTTCTGCAGACAAAACAGAAGGAAAGGGAAGAAAAGCTCATAACAATCTTAAGAGATCACATTCAGCCATTTGTTGATGGTCGGACTGATGAGTTTGTAAACTGGGCAAATTCAGAAGCACGACGCCTCTCTACAGCTGGTGGGTGTTTCATTTTTTCATAAGAGATCGTATATAGTGTTGATAGAAGATATTACCTTTTCAATCATTGTATTAAAGATGACTTTCCTAGTAGCTTTAGGCTAAAGGTATTTTGAGCTATATTCCTTCCACAAGGCATAGCATAAATCTTCAGGTAGAATGAGGCAAAATCCTCAATTATGCAGAAGAATTCACTAAGAAAGATCAAAAGAGACGGTGACAATAACCCTCACCATATCTCAGTATCATCACAGCCAATTAAAATCTTTCATATACCAACTTATGAGTCCTAATGTTAGTTCTGGGTCCATTGTGTTAAATGAGGGTATACAGAAATATTGGAATTTTTTGGGTGATTTAGCTTAAGCCTAAGCAGCCTCAAATCAATACTTGAAGTCTTTAGACATGCAAAGGCTGACATAAATTCCTTTTAGAACATAGTTAATATCTGCTTCCATTTTGCTTGGAAGTTGAATGAACGTTATTATATTGTAGTAGAAAGTAAATGCCTTATGCTTTGGCAATGACATTGTAGACATTTTTGAGAGAATAGAATTTATTTTCTTTCTTTGTTTAAAACAATTTTCGGTAAGAAAGTTTATATTAGTCACAATTGATTGAAGCCTTTCTAGATCTTTATTATCATTATCTCTTGGTTGCTTATAGTCTAGCAACTTGCAGGAAAACCCCTTGAGGCAAATACATTTTAGATGCTGTGATTTTAATTTTTGATTGGCAGCCAAGAGAATTGTAAAAATGGCTATTACTAGTCGTAGTCCCACTAAACTGAGTGTTGGTAAGAGATGCCGGGTCTCAATCCTAAGCTTCAGTCTAACTATATAATGGGGCCAATCTTAAGAATTCTGACCTGTGCAATGGTGCTTCATGGCCCGAAAGCTGAAAGGCTGACATTGTTATTATTGGATTACATGGTGGCTCCTGGTTCTAGCATGATACACTAGTGAAATTGTTGGAAAAGGAATCTGACTTTTAATGTTATCAGAGTTCCTTTTTAAGCAGATGTTATCTTGGTCATAAGATCAAGGGTCTTCTTGCTACTTGTTACTTTCTGTATGTCCTATATTTTGAGTCTGGGTTTTAGGTGTTTATCCTGTGTTTAAAATCTTGTTGACTGCATTTGTTCTTCTGCGATGATTGCCACAGAGCTATCAGTGAAAGTGCTTATTGAGTATGTGATATGTGATGCAAATCCATGGGGATGCTTGATTGTCATCATGTGATATGTGGATCGATTGAGTTTCAATAGTGCCTTGCTCGAGGAGTTTCTGTTTGATTTATGATTCCCAGTTTTAATGGCTCAATCAATCAAAAAAGGGGATCGATCGATCGAGCCTGCAAATTTTCTCAGAAAAAAAAGATGAGAATGGGCACAAGAATTGGCGTAAGGGGACTTGAAACCGAATGGACATTTTGGTAAATGTCTCATGGGGCGTGTTTAAGCACAAGTTTGCACCATAGAATCATTTGAGAGAGCTTGTGAGCATTTAGGGAGCTTAGAAAGAAAAAAGAGACAAAGGAGAATAGAACTTGACTTCATTGAAGTTGAGGAAGGAAACTTAGTGTTCCTGGGAAACTCTGGGTTTAAGCTTCTCTAAGGTATTGTTCTTTCCTTCTCAATCCATTGTAAGCGTTAAAATCTAAGTATATTTTTATTGAAGGAGTGTGAGGCTTAGGTGATTTCTTGGGGGTTAAAATGAGATTGGTTGATGCTTATATGATGAAGAAAGTAGATGATTGTATTGCTATTGAGTAGCATAGGTTGTAATCTTTTTTAATCCATAGTGGAAGGTGCTTGGATTGTGGATGTAAGTTTCATAGTTTTGGAGAAGAACCACATTAAATCTTCTATGTTCATTTATTATTTCTTGCTTGTAATTTATTCATTGTCGATTAATTGGTATGGCTGTACGTATTTTGTTGTTTTGATTTGGTTGAAATTTGTTCTTCATTTGCTCATTGTTTGATTGGGTAACAACCGGTTTATGGAATAGTTCCGTTGTAGGCCTAATATGCATTTTATGCTTGTGAAGCACATCTATAAATCCCAAGCTATGTCATTTAACAAGGTAGGTATTAACTGTGACCAGATCCAGATGAGACATTCATACCTGTCACGTCATTTTTGCATTTCTGTACTCAATGAGATTGTGACTGTTAGCATTTTTGCTTAATCTAGAGACTGTTTGCTTTACATTTCAAACTATTTATTTTTTCTCTCTTAATGAGCAATTTTTTTTGTTAAAGCTATGAGAAAATTCATAAATTACGTTTCCAGTGCTAACAGCCCTAGTAATGATTTTTGCTTAACGCACACTTTATTTTAACAGCTTTTGGCGAGGCAATGTTGCACACAATTGGTTACATTTACACAAGGAAAGCTGCTAGGGAACTAGGAAGGGACAAATGGCATATGAATGTCCCGTTTTTGGCAGAATGGGTACGAGATAAGGGACACCAGATGAAGTCTCAAGTCATGGCAGCTTCAGGTGTATATTTTATGCTAAATTTTATTTCATTAAAAGTGTGTTATCACCCTTGTTGGAACTTATATCAACCCACTCCTTATGCTTCTCTGAATGCTAGGTGCTGTCTCTTTGATCCAAATTCAGGAAGATCTGAAGAAGTTAAACGAAGGAGACAATAGAGAGGAGAGGATAGAGAAAGCTGTCGAAGAGAAAAAGGATGCTATGCTTAACTCTCTGTGGCATATCAACGTGGTTGATATTGAGTCAACTTTGTCACATGCTTGCCAAGCAGTAAGCTCCCATATTTCTTTTAATTGGCTTTGAATTTCATAGTTTGTATATGCAGAAAATATGGCTTTTTAGTAGGATGTTTGTGAGGTAATTTAAAGGATTTCATAAAGAAAGAGTTGTATCTTTTTCATTTTAACTATCATGGGACAAGCAAGTTGCATTTAATAAAATGACATCCTAACTTTCAGGTTCTTAGAGACCCTAACGTCTCCAAGGAAGTTCTGAAGCTACGTGCTCAAGCATTGAAAAGATTCGGAACTATCTTCCAAGTAAGTATTTGTTTGCTATTTGTGTGTTCTTGGTTTATATATGTGTGAGGAGTGAGGACTATGCAGTGGGAACTGTACATAATTATCTCGGACCAGCAGGCTTGTTTTATGACTAATCAAAGTTAATTTTTCATCATTTTAGGGTGCCAAGGCTGCATATACTAGAGAAAACAGTCTGCGCCGTGAAAGTGACGGCAAAACAGTAGCTGCTTCATCATAATCGTGATTAATCTCTTCAATATTCAATGAATATATGTTTGTTGATGTGTGAGGCATATCAAGACTTAACAGTTTATATATTTATTATTATTATATCTATTCAAGCATGTCTTGTTTCCAAATTAGGCGGATTTAATGCATGTATGAAAGTCTAATGTTATATATTTCACCTTTTATTTCCCCCTGTTTTATTATTCCCATAACATTGAAATCCTACTCTGTTACTGCAATACAATGGTATATTTCTCAAGTTGTATTGATCACAATGGATAAGAGAACATATTTCGTTTCATAACTTGTAGGTATTTACTATAGAAAACAAAACAACTATGTCTTGTAGAAAAGCATCACAGGAAACTCGATCACAATTTCAGACTTCAGTACAGCACTTTGAATTATGCAATTGATTGTCTAAAAATTGACGAGACTTAGAAAAATTACGTATTAAATGTCCAAAATATAATGAGATAATGTCTCTGTCGTTTATAGAGAAAAAAATGTATCTGTAATTTATTTACATGTAATAAAATGTATGTTTGAATTCCCTTGTTTATATTCTAATATATGTATCTAATTATAACTTGATGCAAAAACTGTCAAATTTCTTTAGCATTAATGGACAAGGATGATTGGAGAATGTCCTTAGTGTTGGAAGCAAAACAAATTGGCCAATTATTGAGCTTAATGAGTTGGGGAAACAAATATTAATTGAATTGCTGTTTTAACTTTAAACTAAATAGGCTGTCCTAACACCACATAATACAAAAGAGGGGAGATAAAGTGTTTCTTTTTAGGTCAGGCAATATATATACAAACATCTTTATTCTCCACCATTGTCCCTTCAGTGGTATTTGGTGTATTGTCTTTGTCGTTTTGGATAATTTAAAAGGCATTAGTCCTCCACAAAGCTATTTTATGCGAACCTAATCTCTCTTCTTTTCAAGAACAATTGATCATGACAAACGATCCACTAATTAATCTATAAGCATGCCTTCAACTTTCCACTCTAATTAATCTTTTTTTTCCCACTCTAGTCTTTTCAGTCAGAGATTAGCTAGATGGATAAAATCAGCTTGTTAATTTGTTCAATTATAATCATCTAATCACTAATGGGGGTGGTTAATTTTGACTTGTAAAACTCTTAATTTTCAGTCAAGTAATATTGACTTTCCCGAGTAAATAATGTTTCATGTAAATGCTTTTGCAATTATAAATTAATTTTTTAAAAATAATATATTCATTTTATCTAATTAATTAGGATAACCCTTTTTGATTTCTTAATTTCAAAGTATAGATTGATTATTAAAAAAAAAAAAGCTACATAACACGGACAAGCAAATAAAGATCACCCCCGACACAACTTTTAGTAGAAGGTTAATAATTTTATTTTGATTTAATTGTATTACATAATTCTTTATATATAGAGTTTTATTTTTTTAATTTACTAATTAAAAAAAACATAAATAATTGGATTATTTTTATACAAAAAAGTTTTATTTTTAATAGAAAAAATAAGAAAAAAAATCATGATTTTATTGTCATCCAAGAATATTAGAAATATGGCTTGCACGATTATGTTGTATAAACTTTTTACTAACTGAGAAAACATCCTCAAATTTAACTTGAAAATACAAAATCAAAAGAGAAATAACATGTGCGATCTTTGTGTGTGTTGTACGACTTCTATGAGATTGAATATCCATAATAACAAATATTAATAAATATATATATATATATTAATTATATATCTTAGTTTAATTAATATTAAGAAGCCACTAACTTGTTAGACTAATGAGTGCTCAAACAAGAGTAAAAGGCTCTATGTGCTCCAACGAGAGGAAAAGGGTCTATGTAACCTTTTTTCCTTAGGAATTTTTAAACTAAATAAAGATGATACAAAATTGTTGGATATAATTTAGTTGTCATAAACAAAGAATGAACTCAATCCTCGAAAAAATTTATGAAACAAACACCAAAAACATTAAATCATGATATAATCTAGATAAAATTAATATACAAATAAAGACTTAATAATTATATTTTAATTATCTCAAAGAAATAATTACGAATATATATTTAAGATACTTCAATAAATCAATCATATTTCAATAAGTAATAACTAGTTATCATGTTAACTTTTCTCTATATATATCTACTTATATACGTACACATTCAATATCTTACACATAATATATAATCACAACCAAAATACCCTATTTTCTTTTAATTACATAGATTAATAGTATATATCTTCTAAATTAACTTCATCATTTTGTATTCTAACAGTTTTTTTAATCTTACCGATACACGGATTACATTAATATCTTAATAAAAATCAAGATGAACAAAATTAAAGTCAATAGGTAGCTATGTAGTTAAGAATATATAATTCCCCACTTATAATAATTAATCAGCAAAAAATTTAATATTGTTCCTTATGTTAATGATGATAGATATATAGGAGCACTATATATATATATATATTCATCCGCACTTGCTCTCTTATATATACACTAGTAATTGGGTTCAATTATTCTCTCTGTTGAATGAGAAAAACACTGTGTTTAATTGCATGCTAGCTAGATCATTAATTAAAATGAGGGGTCTCACAACTCTCACAAAATGGGTGGTGGTTCAGAAAAAGTTGAGTCTAATATTGTTCCTTCTCACATCAACTTCTGTTGCAGGTATGCACGTAATTAAGTGGGTCTTTTTCAGTTTAATTCAATATTATTAAGCAATATATTTTTAGAAGGAAATGGAATTAAACATTATTGTTTTTTCTTTTACTGCATGTAATACATACAGAATTTAAATTAATATTAATCCCGATGATCGATCCAACATAAAAAATGATGAATACTTTCTCTGACACATGAAATGGTTTTTTATATAATTAGTATATAATATATATTTTCTGTGTAGGTAGTTTAAATTAATTAATTAGCAGTTTGGACGTGCAGGACAGTTGTGTGATTTTTAGCGTTTGCTTCTGTGTAATTAATTAGTATAATATACAATTTATATTCTTGTTCATTAACAAATTAATTAAAAAGAAGCAATTAATAATGTTTAAGTAACAAGTAATTAACTGATCATTAATTATGAGATATTGATCGTGAGATTAATTGGCTCATTAATAAATTTAAATTGGGTTTTGCAGCAGGGCGACAGTTGAAGCCTGTACTTGTAAACAAGTTGGCTAATTCTAATCAAATTGCTGCAAGTGGTGAGGTTTGTAGAGATTAGACTGACCACTATATAACGTATTTCCTGATCATGTACATATATTAAATAGCTCCTATTTAATTATATCATGTATGTGTGTATGTGTGTATATATATATATAGGAAATGTTACGACAGGAAAGACATGAAGATGAAGCAACAATACATGAAAGAGTCCTAAGAGCAAATACTAGAGACTATGGAAGATACAACCCTGCTCCTGCTCTTGTTAAGCCTCCTTTCAAGCTCATACCCAACTAGTTACCTTTATAATATATATCTTAATATCTAAAACTTATACGTACTTTAATGTTGTAGATCGGCTAAACTAAATAACGATGTAACTCATCATCTACTAGTATATATATAATTTTGGGATACGTATAGACCTATATTATATAGGTAGTGGACCACATACAATTTTATTTTTGCTTAAGCTAATGAGATTTTTAAAATTAATATGTCCAATTTTTGGATGCACAAAAAAAAATGAGAATTGGCTAAATTACAAATAATAATATGAACTGTATCAATGCAATAGCAGTTATCACGGGAGTTAATTTCTCTAATCACACACTTTACTTTTTGGATTAGTCACAATACAATGATTATTGATAAATGTATACCATACTTTTTGTCATAAATTGTGGTTAAGAGAATTGTATGTTTTATGTTTGTTTAAATAGAATTTGGTCAAAATCCTATTACCAGTTTGTCTAACAAATCATTTTAAAAGGCTTTAAAAAGTAAGACCAATATAGTAATAAATATTTTTACTCAAGTAAAAATTAAGTTTAAAGTTGAAATTTTTGTTGTTTGATCGATCAAACTAATAAGGTCGATCGATCAAAATCTTTTTCGATCAATCTAAACAATGATCAAAAGATGATCAATCGATCTAGGGTATCAAAAAATAAAATTCAAGGCCACGTAGATTGAATGAGATTAATTATCAATTGATATAGTTCTCGGATATCTGAACTTCAATCAATCTCTTATTTAAAATTTAATTCCAAGAGGACTTTTAATCAAAGTATATTGATTTTCGATATCTATTCCTTGATTGATCTAGACATTACTTGATTGATAATTAATCTATATATAAAATATTCATGTATCTAATATGAAATCTAACATACATAAAAACATAAATATACTTAAGATATGTTTGTTTTGAGCTCTATAGTTTCTTCGGTTTCAATAATATTCTTGAAAGACTCACTTATTAACTAAATTACATTTAAATTTTTTTTTATAAATATCAACAATACTTATAAACCTTATAATATATAATAGATTTTTAGTTGTATTCTAGTTAAATTTAGACACTAACTTTTATTTTCGGTTGTTAAAATTTATTTAGAATTATCTCATTATACAAGTTATTCAAAAAACAAAGTTTGTCATGTTATTAGAAGTCTATATACTATTTGTAAAAGGAGAACGAGGCTCTTAAAAAAAGTTAAAATATATATAGGTTATTAAAAAAAACTCATGTTATTAAAAAAATGTTTGTTTAGGAATAAAAATCCATGTTATTAAAAAATTATGTATTTTGTGGAGAAAAAAATCAAATTATTATAAAAAAATAAGAGTAAAATAAAATAAGAAAAAATCTCATTTTTAATTAAATTAGATATTAATCCATATCTCATTATGATGTGGTGGGTTAAAATAATTTTAGATGGAATAAATTATGCTTAGATTATAGAATCATTAAAGATAAGTTATATATGATGGATTCATCGTTTAATATATATATAATGTATGTATGTGTTTTATATTCAAAGGGTCTCCCTTCCGGGACAACTTCAATCGGATCCATGTTGAAGACAATAGAGTAGTTAGGGGTGTTTACGATCCGGTCCAGTCCGGTTTTGAGTAAAAAAAATTAATCAAATCGAATCAAACCGTTTGACTATCCAAAATGTTGTAATCAAATAGTTTGGTCCAGTTTGATTAACGGTTTAGAACGATTAATAATACATAAATATGATACCTATAATCTAATAGGATAAAGTCAAATATGATGTTCACCAATTATCATACATAAATAAATACACAAACTCTTATAGAAATCCAAAAGTAAAACAAATTAGACGTGAAAAAATGAAGTCTCAATATCTCATTTACATAAAAATCTTACCCATTATTAATCATCAATGATCAATATAGTGTCTTTAATGAAATCTACAATAAAATAAAATCATATATCATTAGATAATAATATTTAAAAAATAAAATTAGAAATAATTTTTAAGTCTTACAATTACCTAAATTAACATCTTCATAAATCTCTAGGTCATCATTGTATTTTGATAAGGTGACATAGTCATTAATGGAGGAACGAAACCAATTTTGACTACATACTAATACCTCTACCATTTTATGATTCAAAGAACTTCTAAATGGATCAATAAACTCATGTAAATCATCATCACCTATATATAGAATATATATTAGTACATATTTCTAATATATTAAAATATTAACTTTTGTACTTAATCAAAAATCATTTCAAAACTAAAATAACTAAATAATCTTAGTTATAAACAATATGGCTGGAAGTATGAGTGTCCATTTATACTAAAATTTAAATCTAAAATATTTTGCATACTAACTAGATCAGACCAATGCATACTAATTAGACCAATACATACTAATTAGATCAATCCATACTAATTAGATCAATCCATACTAATTAGATTAAGACGAACAGATTATGATATAAACATGATAAAACATTATCCATTTCATTATAAATATATCAAAACAAACGTAATTATATGCAATTCTGTAGCTTAAATAACACATTATATATTTTGCTAGTAAAGAACATGTATGCTAATACTGGCTGAAATCAGAAATCACATAATATTTTATACTGAAAATGATATTTATTATCATTTTTAATAAAATGATTGAAACTAATAATTCAAAGCAATATCAAAAACAGAATAACACAATGTAATGATAATTTTGGCACACACGGTTAGTGAAGGAGAAATAGAATTTGAGGGTGTCCAAAAACCCTATCATAAACTCAAAAAAATCGTATCATAAATTAAAAAAATCCTATCATAAACTTATTTGAGGAAGCATTTTAGAAACTCAAAAAAATCCTATTAGAAACTTATTTGAGTAAGCATTTCAGAAACTCAAAATAACCCTATCAGAAACTAAAAAAAAAGACTTGATAGCCAATCCAAAATACAGACAATGTCTCGTATACAAAATTGTATTGAGAATGTTTGGAGAAGTCACATGAAAAAATTTGTCCATAAATATCAGTTAGCTCACTACATACCTATTTCGTCCATAGATAACAGGACGCGAGGTGATTGGCTGGTGGTAGAGGCGACGCGAGGATGATTAGGTAGTTGGGTAGTTGGGTGCTACTGAAAACTACGATGACTGACTTAGGTTAGGGTTTTTTTGAGTCTTGCTCTCGCAAAGATGCAATTAGACGGCCGCTGAAAATGAATTAGGGTTAGGGATGGGTAACACGATTTCATAATATATGTATACGGTAACAATTAATTAAAAAAAAATTATTTATGAAAATCAGTCTGATCCGATCGGTTTATAATTTTTATAACCAAATTAGACCATTTCAATTATGAAATTGTTTGATTTGATTCGATCTAGACTGATTTTTCGGTTAAAACCGACCCAATCCGGTTTATGAACACCGCTAAGAATAGTGGTTACAACATTCGCGCATGTCACTATTTAATTTACACGTCAAAAATATTTAACACGATAAGTAACAGCAATGGTTAGGTAGGTTGGGCTTTTTTGGGCCCAATACCTATTTATGGAGTTGGGATGGACAAACACGTATGCTTGCGGTTTCACGACGTGTCATTGCAAATGGTTATACGTGTGAGCATATTGTGTATTGCATGATCCTCCACCACCGCCATTATTAAGTAGTTGGATTATTTTTAAAGAGCAGAACGTACATAGATTTGTAAAACCAGAATAATCAGAAACATCGGTCGATCAATATTCAAAGTAGGTAAGTAATTAATTATTATGGCTGATATAATAGATGAACATGGAAACCCAGTGAAACTGACGGATGAAGTTGGAAACCCAGTTCGTTTAACAGACGAGCGTGGCAACCCAGTTCACATAACCGGTGTAGTTACTACCCAAACAGCTGCTACTACTACTACAAGCAGCCGGCCAGCTGAACTACTGCCTAGTACTGCTACTACTACTACTACTGATCAGTCTTTGGGAGTTAATAAGATTGGTGGTGCTTATCAGAAACAGCCCCACCACATCCACAATGGTGCTCATCCTGCACCTACTCAACATCTTAGTGGTGGAAAACAGGACAAAGATGAGGAGCATAGAATAGCCACCTCTACCACTACTACTACCATTACCACTACTGCTACTCAAGAGCACCACCACGATGAGCATCACAAAAAGACTTTGATGGACAAAATCAAGGAAAAACTGCCTGGTCATCACCATTAATTAATTATCCTTTTTTTTTATTTATTTCTAGTCAATAATAATAATAATATATGCATGTAATTAGTATGTTTGCCTAGCTAGCCGGGCCGTACGGTACTAGATGTTTATTAATTATGTGGAATAAATGAATAATAATCGACTACTTTTTTATTATTATTTAAATTTTAAATATATATAGGAATATATATATCTTATTTCATTTTGTATCAGCTTAATTATCCATCATCAGAATTCAGAAAATAGATTAAATTAAGCACATAAAGTCCAAGCTAGTCTAGCGTACTGTTATTCATCTCGTCCTTGTCCCACTCGGTTCCTGTGTCCCCGCAACTTTGATTTCTTGATGATCAAAATTATTGTTAATAAATTATTAATGTTATATTAATTATATGCAATTAATATATTTTATTAGTTATATAATTAATATATTTTTCTTAAAAAATACTTTTACAAAAAGTAATTTTTATTTTCTATATTTAAACATGTATTAGTATTCATTATATAATGTGATTGTAAATACAATTTAATATATTTAATTTGGTATCAGAGCAGGAAAGAAAAAAAAAATTTCTTACCGGTTTCTGAGTAGCAGTGCCGCCGCCAGTTTTTTTTAAGCAGTGTCGTTAATCTTCTCGCACTGTTCAGTTCGCGTCGCAGTTGCAGATCCGTCGTCCAGTCTGTGACGTCCATCCCGCGTCGTTCAGCCCGTGTCATCCATCCTTGTGTCGTCCAACCCTGCACACCACCCCTGCGCTCTCCAGCTCGCGCACCCCTGTGCCGCTCAGCTCGTGCATCCCTGCGCGCTGTCCATATCGCACACCCCTGCGCCGTCCAGCTTCACCCATACATTCTCTGTGAGTCTGCACAGCTCTTGCACTGCTCTGTTTAGTTTTAAAAATTTTCTTTTGTTTTCAGAATACGAAGCCTCTGCTTAGCAGCCATAATTTAGGCCATGCGTCGTTCAATTTTTTTAAGCTCAGCCCAAGCCCATAAAAAAACTTATCAGCCCAACCCGGCCTAAAAAAAAAATCCAAAATCTTTATTCCGCTGCACAATATATATATTTTTTATTATTTCAATGGAAGATTCAAGACAACATCAAGTTTCCAGAATTCATGAAGTTCCAAATTTTGAAGTTTTTGTTAAGAGTTTAGAAATTGGTTCTTTTGGGGGTACTAAACTTAATGGTACAAATTTTCGAACATGGAAAAAAGTTATGTCTGTTTATCTTCGTGGGATGCATAAGATGGGACATGTATCTGGATCAATCAGGGCTCCTAGTCAAGATGATATAGAAGTCTATACTAGGTGGGAAGATGGTGATGGCTTTGTCATGTCAATTCTATTTAGAGTCATCACTGATGATATATTACAAATGGTGGAGGAATGTGAAACTGCGGAGGCCATATGGAATACCTTAAGCGATCTTTATACAAATGAATTTGACTTTATTCAAGTTCGTGAACTCATGTGCAAAGCTGCTGGCATGCACCAAAATGGGCAACTAATATCTTTTTTTTACCAAGCTGAAAAATGTATAGGCTGAAATTGACCAGAAAAGCCCGTGTAAAATGAAACATCTAGAAGACCTTCTGTGGTACCAGAAGGAGAAGGAGCTTGAACTAGTACATGCCTTGATACAAAACATAATAGTGCTAAAGGCGAATTGCTTCGAATGTCAGACCTTCCGAGCTTGACTACTGCATTTACATACATCCGTAAGGACGAATCTCAGCAAGAGAGTCTTCATCAGGCACATGTTGAGGTATCAAGCCTAGCCATTCAAGCCAAATCAAAGGCACCTTTCCTCCAGCAAAAAAATTCAATTTCACTTCATCAGCAGGAACCTTTACCAGGTTTTACCAATCGCCCTCGTTCTCCCTGCTCTTATTGCAATGAACAGGGGCATTTTCGTGAGACTCGTTGGAAACTGTATCCATACTTGAAACCAAAAGCAGACTATTATGGAGCAAAACGACAACAAGGGCATCATTCTAAAGCAAAAGCAATTGCCGTGCAAATTGTCCAAGAACCAGACTACTATGGAAAGAATCATCCTATGGAATGTGGAGGTATCCCTACAGCTTCAATAACTGGTCGTGGTAAGATTGGTATTACCTTAAATGTTTCTCACTCTGCTGGGTCTAATACTTGGATTATTGATTCTAGTGCATCTGATCATATGACTTATGATAAATCTTATTTTAATGAGTTATCTCCCCCACTAGTGTCTTATGTTACGAATGCTAATGGTGAGGCCTTTCTTGTCTTAGTAAAGAGGTCAGTTCATATCACTCCATCTTTATAGCTATATAATGTTTTATATGTACCTGACTTATCTCATCACTTAATATCTGCCCCACAGTACAATCTTGAGTCTAAATGCTTTGTAACCTTTTATCCTATGTATGTGATTTTTCAGGATCTTCTTACCAGGGAAATAATTGGTCGAGGGTATTTGAGGGGTAGATTTTTCCGTTTGGATCAGAACAACGGAGGGGAGAAACCAGGAGCACGGGCAAGCACAACATTGACTTCTAGTTCCGATAAGGTAAAGTGAAATTTGGTTGTGGCATCGCTGCTTAGGGCATCCGTCTTTTAGTCTTATGAAAAAACCATGCCCACTTTATTTATTGGTGTTAGTGAGACTGTTTTACATTGTGAGACTTGTGTTTTGGCCAAGAGCCATCGTATTACTTATTCTCCTAGTATTTCTAATAAAAGTACTATTCCTTTTGAATTAATTCATTCTGATGTTTGGGGACCATCTAAAGAGCCCACTATATCGGGTATAAGATATTTTGTTTCGTTTATCGATGATTGTACAAGGTTATCGTGGATTTCTCTTCTTAGAACAAAAGATGAAGTTTTTTTAGTTTTTCAAAATTTCCATACCTCCGTTCAAACACAATATAATGGCATCATTCAGATCCTCCGTTCTGACAATCATGTTTTTCAAAAAAAAATTCAAAACACATGGGATTATTCACCAAACTACTTGTCCGCAAACACCGAAACAAAATGGAGTGTCTGAAAGAAAAAAATTTCATTTACTTGATATGGCTCGTGCACTCTTATCTAGTGCTTATATGCCAAAATACCTTTGGGGTGATGTTGTACAAGCTTCCGCCCATCTCATCAATCGTCTCCCATCTAGTGTCCTTAACGGAAAAATCCCATTCCAAATTCTCGCATCTTACGTCTCCTTATCATTCTTCCATAATCTTCCTACCCGTGTATTTGGTTGTGTTGCTTTTGTGCATGTTCCTAAAAATCAAAGGTCTAAATTAGATGTCTGGGCAATTAAATGTGTGTTTGTTGGTTATGAAAGTTATCATAAAGGGTACAAGTGCTTCCATCCACTAACCAGAAAGTATTATGTTACTATGGATGTTACCTTCTTTGAGGACATAAGTTATTTTTCCTCACCTGATACTGCTCGTCAGGGGGAGAATACATATTTCGAAGAACTGTATCATGGTGAGGGGGAGGCATTAGGAGAATCACCAACTGGTGTTTCAATGAGACCAGATGAGACTTCTAATTCATTGAATCCAGTCATTGCAGAAGCATATGCTCCAAGTATTCAAGCACCAAATTCACTTACAGCAAATGACATTGAAGACACAACTGTATCCTCAGGCATTACTCCTACCCTTGATCAACAACTCCCTGATACTGAAGGTCACTCATCTGAGGTATGTACATATACTAATACTAATAGCATCGAGTTTAATGTTGGACAATATGTGTTACTAAATAGGTCTACTCGAGGTCAACTAGCCAAAAGATATGAACCAAATATTCATGCAAAATCAAAATACCCAGTAGCCAATAACATGTCCACTAAAAGATTATCTAAGTCATATAAATCATTTGTGAATCAAATATTTGGTGTATGAGTACCTAACAAAGTGCAGGATGCGTTGGGAGATTCAATATAGAGGAAGGCAATGGCTGAAGAGATGGATGCGTTAAAGAAGAACGATACTTGACAGCTTGTGCCACCACCACAAGGAAACAGGCAGTTGGTTGTCGATGAGTGTTTACTGTAAAACATAATGGTGATGGATCCGTAAATCGGTATAAAGCTCGTCTTGTAGCAAAAGGGTTTACTCAAACGTATGGTGTAGACTACGATGAGACTTTTGCTCTTGTTGCCAAAATGAACACGATTCGGGTTCTGCTCTTACTTACTGCTAATGGCTACTTCGGCAGTTTGATGTCAAGAATGCGTTTCTTCATGGAGAATAAGCCGAGGAGGTGTACATGAGTCTTCCACCTGGGTATGTAGTTGATTCTCCTGGTAATTTTGTATGCAAATTGAGGAAATCTTTGTATGGTCTCAAGCAATCCCCTCGAGCCTAGTTTGGAAGGTTTTCACAGTTCATACAAAAGGTTGGTTACAGATAGAGTAATTCAGACCACACTCTATTTCTCAAACATCAACGAGGGAAGGTAACAACCCTAATCATTTATGTTGATGATATGATAATCACTGGTGATGATACTATTGAGATGGATAAATTACAAAGACAACTAGCCTCTGAATTCGAGATGAAGGATTTAGGTGACCTAAAGTACTTCTTAGGAATTGAGGTAGCCAAGGGAAGAAAAGGAATATATCTGTGTCAGAGGAAGTACATTATTGATCTACTAACAGAGATAGGTATGTTGGATTGCAAACCTATTGACACTCTTATTGAGCAAAACCATTGTTTAGCAAAGTAGATCAGATACCAACTGATCGAGCTCACTATCAAAGATTGGTTGGACGTTTGATTTACTTAGCTCATACTAGACCAGATATTGCATATGCAATAAGTGTGGTGAGTCAGTTCATGCATAATCCAAGTGAGAACCATATGAATGTTGTTTTGAGAATTTTAAGGTATTTGAAATCGGCTCCAGGAAGAGGAGTAATGTTCTCTAAACACAACAATCCTCTTGAAGTCTGTGGATTCACAGATGCAGATTGGGCAGGAAGTATTACAGATAGAAAGTCAACATCGGATTATTTCACCTTTGTGGGAGGAAATTTGATTACATGTAAAAGTAAGAAGCAGAAAGTGGTGGCACGATCTAGTGCTGAGGCCGAGTATAGAGGTATGACTCATGGGGTTTGTGAATTGTTGTGGATAAGAACTTTGTTATTGAATTTGGGTTTCGAACTCAAAAATACTATGCAGATGTATTGTGACAATCAGGCAGCCATTGATATATCACAAAATCCAGTACAACATGATCGCATAAACCTGTAGAGTTTGATTGTCACTTTATAAAAGAGAAGTTAGATGCCAAACTTATTAGTTTTTCTTTTGTTCCCACAGAAGAGCATCTTGCATATATGTTTACCAAAAGAGTTTCCAAGAAGGTATTATACGGTTCACTAAATAAATTGGGCATGATCGATATCTACGCGCCAACTTGAAGGGAGTGTTAATAAATCATTAATGATATATTAGTTGTATGCAACTAATATACTTTATCAGCTGTATATTAGTTGTATGCAATTAATATAATTTTTCTAAAAAATATTTTTTTTAAAATCAGATTGTATTTCCTGTATTTAAATATGTATTAATATTTATTGTATAATATGATTGTAAATACAATTCAATATATTTAATTATTATGCGATAAGTACTCTGGTAGCTAGTTTCGGATCCCGTGGTTAGAAGAGCAGTAATCAACTCAGGATTAATAAAGGGATTGAATACAATCATACACTATATATACAAGGAGTAATCGATTTATGAAATGCTCAAAGAAATGCACAAGGCTGTATACTTTTTTCCATTCTGATCATTGAGGCACTTATGTATGTAATTAATGATCTCAAATTACGTACGATGTCAGTTAACTGTTTATTTTCAAAGCTTAATTAATTTGATTCCTAACTAGGTTGTTTCTATTAAAAAACATATTATATTTTTTTAAATTATTGTTTTCAAATTAATTATACTAAATTTCTGTTTTAGCTTGTTGATTCACCTGGGCCTAACTCTATCTCTGAAAACGCGCTTGCAAGGGTGAGGATTGCCCAGGCTTATAAACCAGCTCTTATGCTGATCCTTGGTCGATGTGGGACTCCTCAACACTCCCTCTCGCATCGACTGTGTCGACGGACGGTGGTGGTCTTATGGTTGCCACGGGTGTAAGTGCAGGGTAGCTCTCCTCCACCGCCAAGGGTCCTGCTCTGATACTATGTTTATTCACCTGGGCCTAACTCTACCCCTGAAAACGCGCTTGCAAGGGTGAGGACTGCCCAGGCTTATAAACCAGCTCTTATGCTGGTCCTTGGTCGATGTGGGACTCCTCAACACTCCCCCTCACATCGACTGTGTCGACGGACGGTGGTGATCTTATAGTTGCCACGGGTGTAAGTGCAGGGTAGCTCTCCTCCACCGCCAAGAATCTTGCTCTGATACCATGTTGATTCACATGGGCCTAACTTTACCCCTAAAAACGCGCTTGCAAGGGTGAGGACTGCCCAAGCTTATAAACCAGCTCTTATGCTGATCCTTGGTCGATGTTGGACTTCTCAACATAGCTGGATACAACCATGCAAATTAAACAAACATTGGTGTTAAGATTAAAAAAAGGTTTGTCTATTTTATTATTAGTTTTAATAGTTTTATTTAATATTTTTTATTTTAATATTCTTTTTTAGATTTTGATATTTTTTAATAGTATTTCATTTTTATTGAAATAATTAATTTAAATATGTATATATTATTCAACTTCACATTCTTTATTTATTAATTTGAATATATTTAAATAAAATTATCTAGTAAATTAATCTAATATATTAATATAAGTAAATTAGATAGTAGTAATATATATATATATATATATATATATATATAAGAATAATAGGTTCGAATATTAACAAAATTTATTTAATCATTTTTTCTCAAAAGAAAAAAATATATAAATCAATTACCCATAATAAATAAAAACAAAAAGCTAGCATTATCCAAATAATATTACAAGGTTCGAAAAATAACCTTGTAAATTAGATGATTATAAGTAATACAATCGTTTTGATGAGATAATAATAAAAAAAAAAGAGTATAAATTCAAGGAATGAACTTTTTTTTAGAGAGAAAGAA
Organism: Hippophae tibetana; assembly: GCA_037013495.1. Lineage (NCBI taxonomy): Eukaryota > Viridiplantae > Streptophyta > Magnoliopsida > Rosales > Elaeagnaceae > Hippophae > Hippophae tibetana. Next base: position 46,763,437 of record CM072808.1, on the reverse strand, counting down.
ATGGAGATCGAGGAATAAAGTTTGACCAAATCAGAACACTTTTAACTAAATTGAAGCCGTTACTTGCATAGGCAAAAAGAAAAAGAAAAAAAAGAATAACAGAAAGAAATTGTGACAGTTTGAAACCTTAATTTCTCCGCAAAAATCAGTTGCTTATTTTGGTGAATTTTAAGCTGTCACCTCTTTTCAACCACTTATAATGAAGGAAGTAAGTTACAGAAAACTAAAAAATCTCAATAATAGAAATACAAACTTCCATTTCTAATTTTCAAGTAAATCATTTTATTCCACAAAAAGCAGGAGGAAATATGGAGATAGGAAAAAAATCCAGAAAATCACATTCCCGTGTTTTTCTATCCTCCTTATTTCCATCCTCATTTTCACCATTCATGGCTATCCTCCTGCTCCTTCTTCTCTATGCCTTCCTTGTCGTCTCTGCCTCGGGTCCCACTCCACCCGGCACCTCCACCACTGCTCCCTTTGTTCCCCAAGATAACTTCCTAATTGATTGTGGTTCCACCAATGCTAATGCTGCTCCTTCCCCAGATGGAAGAGCCTTCAAAATAGAATCACAAACCTCTCAGTTCTTAAATGCTGAAGATGATTACAAAGTCTCTATTCCATCAGCTCAAGTTCCTTCTCCTATTTATTTATCAGCTAGAATTTTTTTAAAGGAAGCTACTTATTCTTTCCACATGTCACGTCCTGGTTGGCATTGGGTTCGTCTCCATTTCTTTCCTATGAATAACAATGTCTTTGATCTTCAAAAAGCAACCTTCACTGTCACAACCAACAAGTATGTTCTGCTTCACAGTTTCAATATCAATAATGAAAATACAACCAAGCCTCCTATTCTCAAGGAATACTTTGTGAACATAACAGAACCACAATTCACAATTAAGTTTTCTCCAAAAAAGAACTCTGCAGCTTTTATAAATGCAATGGAGGTAGTTTCAGCTCCTGACAATTTGATCACAGAGACTGCTTCAAATCTTTCCCCAGTTGGGGATTATGACGGGTTGTCAAAATATGCCTACCAAGTTGTTCAGAGACTTAATATGGGAGGACCCCTTGTAACTCCTGCAAATGACACATTAGGAAGAACTTGGCTTCCTGATGACTCCTATCTTAAAGACAAAAACCTGGCCAAAAATGTCATGGTTGCAACTAATGTTGTTAAATATCCACAAGGAGGATCAGCATTAATTGCTCCACAATCGGTTTATGCATCAGCTGTTCAAATGGCCGATGCCCATGTTGCCCAACCAAATTTTAATGTGTCTTGGAAGTTTGATAAAATTGATTCTTCATTTGGATACCTCATTAGGTTGCATTTCTGTGATATTGTGAGCAAAGCATTAAATAGTCTCTATTTCAATGTGTATATTAATGGGAAAATGGCAATTCCTAATTTAGATTTGTCACACAGTATGGGAGGTTTAGCAATTGCTTATTATAAGGACATTGTGGTAAATTCTTCCATGATGTCTGATGGACTATCTCTCCAGATTGGTCCATCTAATGCAGGTTCTGGTGATATGAATGCAATTTTAAATGGTGTGGAGGTTATGAAAATGAGCAACACTGTAGATAGTTTAGATGGAGAGTTTGGGGTTGATGGCAAACAAGCAAGCTCTGCTTCTTCTCATAGAGGCACAGTTGCTGCAGTTGGTTTTGGTTTGATGTTTGGAGCCTTTGTAGGTCTAGGGGCAATGATGGTAAAATGGCACAAAAGACCTCAAGATTGGCAAAAGAGGAACAGTTTCTCCTCATGGTTACTTCCTGTTCATGCTGGTGATACTAGCTATCTATCAAGCAAAGGGTCTCAAAAAAGCACCTTTTTTAACTCTTCTATGGGACTTGGTAGGTATTTCACCTTTGCAGAGTTACAAGAAGCTACCAAGAACTTTGATTCCAATGCAATCATTGGGGTAGGTGGATTTGGGAATGTATATATTGGGGTGATCGATGATGGGACTAAGATTGCTGTTAAAAGAGGAAATCCACAATCAGAACAAGGAATAACAGAGTTCCAGACAGAGATTCAGATGTTATCTAAGCTAAGACACCGACATTTAGTGTCACTTATAGGGTATTGTGATGAAAACTCAGAGATGATACTTGTTTACGAGTTTATGTCTAATGGACCATTCAGAGATCATTTGTATGGTAAGAACATGCCAGTATTAACATGGAAGCAAAGACTTGAAATATGTATTGGGGCAGCTCGTGGACTACATTACCTTCACACAGGTACAGCTCAAGGAATAATTCATAGGGATGTAAAGACAACTAACATACTGCTGGATGATAACTTCACAGCTAAGGTGGCAGATTTTGGATTATCAAAAGATACACCAATAGGACAAGGTCATGTTAGTACTGCAGTGAAGGGAAGTTTTGGTTATTTAGACCCTGAGTATTTCAGAAGACAACAATTGACGGACAAATCAGATGTCTACTCATTCGGGGTTGTGTTACTAGAGGCATTATGTGTTAGGCCTGCTATAAATCCACAACTTCCAAGAGAACAAGTCAATTTGGCTGATTGGGCAATGCAATGGAAGAGAAAAGGTTTGCTTGATAAGATTATTGATCCTCAACTTGTTGGATCTATAAATCCAGAATCTATGAAGAAATTTGCTGAGGCTGCTGAGAAGTGTTTGGCTGAACATGGAGTTGATAGGCCTAGTATGGGTGATGTGTTGTGGAATTTGGAGTATGCTTTGCAACTACAAGAGGCATTTGCTCAAGGCAAGACTGATAATAATACAGATGATCATGATAATGATCATGATCTGAGCCTGACTAATAATAATTCTTCTTCGACTTCTTCAGCCACTACTAGTACTCATGATGTAACTGCTTCCCCTGCAATTCTTGTTGTTCCATCCGACACTATTAATGAAGAGAATACGACTCCACCACAAGCTCAATCCACCAGTGACCACTCTGGAACTGCAATGTTTTCCCAGTTTTCTAATCTCAATGGCAGATAGAGACAGAATGAGCTATACATATGAGATTATAAGGGATTAATTTTCTTCTTCTCTTCAAATTAATAAATGCAAAATTCTTCTATCATAAACTTGTTTGTCAACTACTCTGCCTCTCTCTAAGTTTAAGCATAAGTCTCATGTATATTAATCTAATTATATATATATACATATATATATATATGGTTAATGTACTGGTATGGAACAATATTCAATACATATGCAAGCAATATTAATCATTATTAATATTATTATTATTATTTTATATTTTGAAGACAGAAACTAGACTTATTTTTTGTAATTTTATTTGTAGAAGAAGATATAATGTATGCATAGAGAATTTACAAGCACTACCTAAAGAAACTAGAGCTAGTATCAGATTGTATTAGTAGTCTTAGAAATTAATATATATAGTCAATACTGAATATATAGTGAATAGCTTCCTCAATTTTTATTTATTGATTCTTCAATTACATACAAACTTGCAGCTAATTTTTTTTTAACAAACTTTTTGAAGTGGGAGAATCGAACCAAAAATACCTTTATATATCACTATACTGCGAGAAGGTGGTTGGCAACACATTAGCTCTAGTAGTATTCTGAATTACTACCTCGTATATATGTAACGAAAAGTTATATAACATATTAATATTTATAATTTAGTTTAAGTTAGTGATAATGTAGCCCAAAACAAATATTAGGCCCAAAAAGATATTATATCCTTTTCTCTTGTCCTTCTATGTATATATATATATATATATATATATGTTTGCTCTTGCGTGAAGACTACAAGCTACCGACAAAGAGCAAGCAGCTGTGTTGGATCAGAAAAGAGAGAAGAAGGAACTACCAAATTTTATTTTCAATTAAGTAATCTCTCATTTTTTTCTCAAATTTTGCAGAGCACCATACACGTAACCTTATTTGTATGGTAATATATCATTTAATATTAAGTTTGTCTAATTTATCTTACTATATATTATTAGTAAATTAGAAGGAGATATTTTCTAAGTATATTTGATTTTGGTACATTTTGTGAAACTTTTTGAATATTGGTGTTTGTATCTCTATTTAATTATTAGTAGATTTTTCTCGGTGTTGTCGTCGTCAGTAGAGTAGATTTTTCACATTAAAAAGTTGAACTACTTAAATCTTTGTATTCCATTTATTTTCTCATTGCTTATTATTTTACTGTTACCCATAATTATTTATTTGTGCAACCAAATTGGACTCAAACTTCACTTCCGCAAGTGCTAATTTATAACAAATTAGTATCAGAGCATTGAGTTATTATGTTATTTATTGAAGCTGATCAAGTTTGCTCTTTTGGATTTATTTTGAGCTTCTAGTTATCTTATTGGTTTCATATTTTCTGGGTTACACTTTTGTTTATTTAATATTGAGTTTTCATTCATGACGACAAAATACGAAATTAAGACACTTGAAGGCAAAGATAAATTGCCAGAAAAATTGACTGATGAAGAAAAAGATATATTGATGGAAAATGCTCTCAGTTCTATTCAGTTATCCTTGTCAGATGAGGTACTACGCGAGGTTGATGATGAGGAATCTTCGGTTGAGTTATGGCTTAAATTGGAGAATTTGTATATGACCCAGTCTTTGATAAGTCGGTTATATTTGAAGCAGTGTTTGTATACATTCAGAATGTCCAAAGGTACACCTTTACATGATTACCTTGATGAATTTATTAAAATTATTCGTGATCTAAAAAATGGCGGTGTTAAGATTGATGATGAGGATGAGGCCTTATTTCTATTATTTTCTTTACCTCATTCATTTGAACATTTTATTGATACCATGCTATATGGGCGAGACACTATTTCTTTGGAAGATGTCAAAGTAGCTTTGAATTCGAGAGAGTTTAAGAAAAATGTGTCTACAAGAAATAATGATAATAACAATGGTTTATTTATCAGAGGTAGATATCAAGAAAAAGGCACCAGCAATAATAGAGGCAAGTCTAGATCCAAATCTAGAAAAAAGAAAAGATAAATGCAACTATTGTGGTCAAGAAGAGCACTGGAAAGTAAATTGTTTGAAACTCAAAGGTAAAGAAAAATTTGCCACAACGTCTTATGGTACTAATAATGTTGTTGGTGTTGCAGATAGTTCTAGTTCCAATGGTGAAAATGTTCTATCAATATCTATTGGTTCTCTTGGAGATGTTTGGATTCTTGATTTGGGTTGTACTTACCATATGTGCCCCAGTAGAGATTGGTTTGCTTTTTATCAATCTATTGATGGGGTGTTGTCTTGATGGAAAACAATATATCATGTAAGGTTGTTGGTATTGGTACTGTCCAAATTAATATGCATGATAGTGTTGTTAGGAATTTGAAAGATGTTTGTCATGTTCTAGATTTGAAAAAGAACTGGATATCTTTTGATACTCTTGATTCACAAGGCTACAAGTATGTAGCTGAAGGTGAAGTTTTAAGAGTTTGTAAAGGTGTTCTCATTGCTATTAAAGGACAATTGTCGCGTGGTCTAGATGCTTTAGGGTAGCATTGTTATTGGTAATGTTTCAGTTTCATCCTCATCAGATCAAGATTCGTACACTACTCGATTATGGCATATGCAGTTAGGGCATATGAGTGAGGTAGGGATGTCTATTTTGAGCAAATGGGATTTTCTTTGTGGTCAGAAAACTGGGAAGCTTGATTTCTATGAGCATTGTGTCTATGGAAAGCATCATAGAGTCAAGTTCAGTACAACTATCCATAAAACAAAGGTATTGTTGATTATATTTATTCAGATCTTTGGGGTCCTTCTCGTGTTGTGTCTAAGGATGGTGCCCGGTATATGTTGACTTTTATTGATGACTTCTCCCGTCATGTTTGGGTGTATTTTTTGAAAAATAAGAATGATGTGTTCTCAAAATTTGTAAAATTCAAAGCTTATATAGAAAATCAAATAGGCAAGAAAATTAAGCATTTAAGGACTGACAATGGTTTGGAGTTTTGTGAAAGTCAGTTTAATGAGTTCTGTGAAAGAAATGGCATAGTGAGACACCGCATTATGCATCATACACCACAGCAAAATGGAGTAGCAGAATGTATGAATGAGACTCTCTTAGAAAGAGCTCGTTGTATGCTTTTTCAAGCTGATCTGGATAAATATTTTTGGACTGAAGCTTGTAATCATGCCTGTTATTTGGTGAATCGATCTCCATCAACTAAAATTGAGTTGAATACTCTGTTTGAGGTATTCTTTGGTACTCTTGCTAATTATTTTGATTTGAAAGTTTTTGGTTGTCCTGGTTATACTTATGTTAATGATGGTAAACTTGAGCCTAGGGCATTGAAATCCATATTTTTGGGGTATCCTTCTAGGGTGAAAAGTTATAGATTATAGTGTGTTAAACACAAGTCACCTAAATTTTTGATTAGTATAGATGTTAAGTTTGATGAGTTTTCCATGTTGGAAAAGAAAAATGAGTCTATTGTTGCAGGTAAAGACCACGGTGTTAGTGAACAATTGAAGCTTGAGCGTGGAGCTCCTACTCAAGTGCAAGAGGGCACTTCAGATAAGCCATCTATGGATGAGATAGATGATTTTGCTAATGATGTAGTAGAAGAACAACATGAGCAAACATATAGTATCGTCAAGCGTAAAAGAATAAGAGAGATTTGATGCCCTCAGAGGTACGTAGACGCAGACTTAGTTTCTTTTGCATTCTCTATGGAAAAGCCTATTGAGGTGCATTAACCTTCTAGTTATCATGAAATCGTCACTTGTGATGAGTCTGTTCAGTGGCTGGTTGCTCTGAATGAAGTGATTGAATCACTTCAAAAGAATCATACTTGGAAATTGGTGAAACCGCCTAAGGGCCAGAAGATTACTGGAAACAAATGGGTCTTCAAGAAAAAGGAAGGTATACTTGAGGTTGAAGCAACTAGGTTCAAGACACGTATTGTTACAAAGGGTTATTGTTAGAAGAAAGGTACTGATTTCAATGAAGTATTTTCACATGTTGTGAAACATAACTCTATTCGTGTGTTGCTTGCTATGGTTGCATTGTTTGACATGGAATTAGAACAAATGTCAAGACAACCTTCTCACATGGTGAGTTTGAGGAACAAATATATATGCATCAACCAGAAGGATTTGTTGTTCCAGGTAAGGAAGATCATGTTTGTTTATTGAAAAAAATCTTTATATGGGTTGAAGTAATCCCCTAGACAGTGGTATAAACGGTTTGATTCTTTTATGATTGATCATGGTTACTCTAGGAGTGATTATGATAGTTTCATTTATCATAAAAAATTCCATAATGGTTCATCTATCTATTTATTGCTTTATGTTGATGACATGCTTATTACTTCTAAGAATAAGTCTGAGATTCAAAAATTAAAGTCTCAACTTAGTGATAAACAAGTGGGCAAACTTTATTTGACTCAAAAAAGTTATATTGAAAAAGTTATTGAATGCTTTGGTATGAAAGAGTCTAAGCCTGTGAGTACGCCATTAGCTGCGCATTTCAAGCTTTCTAAGGATTTTTCACCACAATCAAAAGAAGAAGATCAGTACATGTCTCAGGTGCCATATGCTAATGTTGTTGGTAGTTTGATGTAATTTATGGTTTGTACTCGTTCAGACATTTTACATGCAGTTAGTGTTGTTAGAAGATATATAAGTAATCCTGGTAAGGGTCATTGGCAAGCAGTGAAAGATATTTCGGTATTTGAGAGGTATATCTAATTTTGGTTTGGTATATGATGGAAGTTCTAATACCAATTACAGTGTTATTGGTTATGTGGACTCCGATTATACTGGTGATTTGGATAGAAAAAGATCTCTAACAGGTTATGTCTTCACTTTTTCTCATTGTGCCATTAATTGGAAGGCTACTTTATAATCTACAGTTAATTTGTCTATGATAGAGGCAGAATATATGACAGTAGCAAAAGCAGTGAAAGAAGTTATTTGGCTTAGAGGTTTGGTTTGTGATTTGGATTTACAGCATAATACTTTTGTTGTATTTTGTGATAGTCAAAATGTGATACACTTGACCAAGAATACTATGTATCATGAAATAACCAAACATATTGATGTTAGATATCACTTTGTTCGTGACATTGTCTCTCAGGGTGCTATTGTTGGCAATAAGATAGTCACTACAGAGAATCCAACTGATATGTTAACCAAACCAGTTTCATTTAACAAGTTCAAGCATTGCCTAGACTTTATTGGTGTTTGCAGAAGATGATCACCCTTCGTGGCTTTAGATGATAGTTATTTGATAATTCGAGGAATTTCATATTTGAAGAACTTGTTTTTTGTTTTAAGCCAAGAAAGAGATTTGTTAATGTTGACCCAAAACAAATATTAGGCCCAAAAAGATATTAAACTTTTTCCCTTGTCCTTCTATATATATGTGTGTGTGTATGTGTTTTCTCTTGCGTGAAGACTACAAGTTGCTGTCAAAGAGCAAAAATTGAGAGCATCTGCTTTGGACAAGAAAAGAGTGGAGTTGCCAAATTTTATTTTCAACTCTGGAATCTTCTATTCTTCTTCTCAAATTTTGTAGAGCATATTAGAAGAATACCATATGTATTAAGCTCATTTGTATGGTAATATTGATTTAATAGCAAGTTTGTCTAATTTATCTTGCTATATATTACCAATAAATTAAAGGGAGATATTTTCTAGGTGTATTTGATTTTGGTGCATTTTGTGAAGCTTTCTAAATATTGGTGTTTGTATTTCCATTTAATTATTAGTGAATTTTCCTCGGAATGTCGTCGTCAATGGAGTAGACCTTTCACATTAAAAAGTTGAACCATTTAAATTATTGTGTTCAATTTATTTTCTCATTACTTATTATTTTGCTATTACCCATAATTATTTATTTGTGAAACCAAATTGGACTCAAACTTTGCTTCCGCAAGTACTAATTTATAACAGTTAGCATTATTTTACAATATGTTTCCTTCACTATTCATGTTTCAATTCATGGTTTTTTTCACAATCTTCATTTCCACGTACAATTGACACACACTCATGTGGAAATTAAACATTGTAACCGGTACAAGTATGTTTGCACTTTTTGGAAATTATAAACACCCACAAAACTTGTGTTATTTTTCTCATTTCTCCATCCAGTAAGACATACATTTTGAAGCAAACTCTACGTTGTAAAATTCACTTAATGCATGTCTTTGTAAATTCTACCGAACTGTGACCTATTTTGGTCAATTTTGCAATTTTCCCCCGATCAAATTAATAAGAGCTAAGTGTCACAACCTTAAATTTCAAATAGCGATCGTGCGGCACTTAGCATGGTCCGTTGCACTAAGTCTGCCTTTCACCTTAACAAAACTCTCCAAAGAGATTAGAAAGAGACTTAGAGATTGAGAGGATTCAAGAGCAAAAGCAAGAACACAAGAGAATTTGTAAAGAATGCCTTGTATTGCTCTAGAGAGAGATTATCTTACAATTTCTCAAGGATTTCCAAGGATGAATACAAATGAAGACCAATAGGTCTATTTATAGTGTAACTCCAAGCTTAAGGCTATGCCACAACTTTCTAGATCCTTCTAACTCTAGAATGTACAAGAGTGTTCTAGTTTTATTTATACCATGCCACAAGATTTTAGGACCTTCTATCCAACTCTAGAGTCTTCTAGGAGTGTCTAGTTCTTTCATGCTAGTTCTAGGTTGTTTTGTAAGCTTCTAGAGACTTCTACATCCTTCATGAACCATCCAACACGTTTTAAAATATTTCAGCACCTTCCAACGTGCTCTAGAACATTCTAGAGTCTTCAAGGCTTGAGTTGAGTCCATCCAACTCTAACTCCTTCTAGACATCTTTAGACTACTCTAAAACTTTCTCATTTAGAAAAGTCTAAATGTTTTAGGCAACCACCATTTATTTAGATTTTAAGGGATAATTTGAACGGAGTAACATAAATCTAACTAACAACATCTTTGCTAACGTTGGAATTGGGAACCCAAGAGTGCTTCATATGTAATAGACTTTGATCGTTAATTTGAGTGTCTATATGAAGAATTTTTTTAGTTATTTTAATGGAAAACAGAGGCTCTACTAAGAGTTGAGTTGGATCGTGTATGATTTATTTATTTTCAAAAACTGTAAAATATACCTTTAGTGGTTTTTGATACTTCGTTTATATTGTGTTGGAAATTAAAATAAACCATGTAAATTAATTTTTGAAAAGAAATCTTTATAATTTTAACATATGGCATCAATCAAGAATTATTAAAAGATGATTGACAAAAAAAGAAAAGAAAAGAATTATTAAATGAATATGCAATAGAGGGTACGTATAATTATACAAGGAAGCATGCATGCCCTACAAAAGTAACACAAGTTTTGTTATTTTAACACCTACACACCTTCCTAGCTGATACATTATATTATATATAGTCTCTCTAATATTATCTCTATCTCCCTGTTGTTCACTAATTTCTCTATCAAGTTAATATGCGGAGAGGAAAGCATGCGTTCCTTCGACATGGGTGCTCTTGGGAGCAATCTCCCAGTGATAAGAATAAAATTATATAGAGATATATTAGTGTTTTTTTAATTGTTGGTGGTTAATTAATTAATTAATTAAAATTGTATGGTATGTTATATATAAATTAAATCAGCAGGAGAGGGTTGTCAAGGTATTAGTAAGGAAAATCAAGATCATTTACGCGCATGGAAGATGTGCATTGCTTAGAATATCTAAAGAAATCAGAACGACATCATCATCATCATGTTATGAAAAGGAAGAAATTAATTTCAGATAGTAAGGAAATGCATCATGTCCCTCCTTATCCATGTCAAAGTGTTTCTAATACCAACACTATCCCAAATAAAACTTTTAAGGTCAATTAGGTGAACCGATTTTAAATGTAAAATTGATTCACGTGTTGAATGCAATTTAAATTTTTAATTTTTTTTTATAAAATTTATTTATTTTTTATTATTCTCAAAAATTAAACAATATTCTTACAAAAAAAATAATTTATAAACAATATTCTTCTACTTGTTGATGCTTAAGAGAAATTAACCACCATAACCACCATATATATATATATGCATTTACCGCCTTAAGACCTACTACTACAGTACTACTACTACTACTACTACTACTACTACTACTACTACTACTATAACCCTTAAATACCTTTCGTCTCAATTCTGACGTACATTGTATGCATCCATGTTTAACATTACGATAATAATTGACCTTCCAATAGAAAAGACAACGGTAAAATGTCAAAAGGTGACAATATATATACTTGTGTTGTTCCTGCTCTTTGTTCGAAACAGGTAGCTCTCTGCTCGAGCTCTTTATTTGCACAAAGCACACCATAAAAAAATGGCTATCTATCAGCAAGGACAAAAGTATTTCAGTCATGTTGCTATTGACATTCAATAGCAAGTCACATTTCAGTTCCATCTCTAACAAGTCACAATAATCATTACAGTCCATGCCGCTAGGTTAATCTAGTTATGAAATATACATCATGTAGCTACACCAAAACAGAAAACAGTCATGTGATAATAGATCAATTAATGTTTCTCTAGCTCAAACAGGAGACTGCAAACTATCCTAAACGACAATTTTGATGACGAGATAATATATTTTGTAATTTATCCCTAACCTTACAAAACTCAGAATTCAGCTCCCCAAATTAACGTCCAAAGAACTATTGGTTGCGTCTCTTTTTGCAAGGATTGCCATCAAGCATGAAAAGATCGTCGTCGTCATCAACAACTTCTGATTGATGGTTGTTTCTAGTTTCTGAGCTTGTACATGCATTCTTGCTAGTCTCAAAAAGTTTCCGTTTATTTGCTAAAGCAATTTCTAGGTCATTGTTTGTTTCATCTTCCAACTGCAATGCTTCTGATGTTCTTGCTTTTCTGTCAACATACTTGTTACTATCCTCAGCTGAAGGAGCTTGAGTCCATCCAGAAAGCAGCATGCCATCAGGTTCCTTCTCCTCGTCAAATTCATCCCTGTGGACATACAGAAAATCCTTAAATAAATATGGTCTGATCATCCCCTAGTAAAAGAGTGCACCTAAACTCAAAGTTTGCTAATAGGACTTTCGATCAAGCACATTTGGTTATAAACCATCCAGAATTAAATACATTTCAATAGGGGAGAAATGTCATGAGGAAATAACAAAATGATGCAGAATAAGACCCATCATCCTAATATACCATGGATCATCCGAAAACAGGATATCCAAAATCCATTGAGCAGGAGTTATGCAGTAAGAGTAAAGCAATTTATAAATATCACACTGTTGACTAACACTTATCGATATTCTAGTACTGCTCATACAAATATGCTGAGGATTGAAAACCTGTGCTTGATATTGATATTGCAAGATAACTCTTGTTGAAGATCCTCAACTGTCAGCATTGTCCCACCAGTAACTGGGGAAGGAAGCTCGGACAGCACCTGAGAAAGATGTAAGTCAACTGACAAAAGCAAGTAATTTTACACCCATGGCAGAAGTTATACCTTCTCAAGGTTTGCAGCATAATTTGCAACCATGTCAGCATCAAGATCGTCACCAACTTCATAGAGAAGGGCTGAACCATGCATAATGAGTGGTAAATTCATCCCAAGCTTAGCTTTGACTATCTTTTCAACAAAGTCCCTCAACTTTGCACAGTGAGTGTTGATTTCAAGTAGTAGAGGTGTCTGTATATACATAATTATAATGCATATAAGGCATTGCAATAATAACTAAGAATCGACAGCAAGACCCCATGACATAAATCAATCAATAAATTAACCTCGGAGCAAACATAGCAGGATTTGTTAGGTTCAACTAGTTCCACTGGCATGAGTAGCAGCATCTTTCTTGATGGATGTTCCAGACAATATGTCATCCTGTACAGTGATTCCAAAGAATGTGGTCAAGACCAAAGAAAATAGAGAAGTAAAATTAAAATCCTGTTAGACGGAAAAAATTTCTCAAAAAGAAAATGATACTGAATAACTAAAAGGAGAGGAATAAAACTTCCTGGGAAGATTATTTCAGTACTAAGATACTTCCTTTGAGCAGGACAGTCAGAGACCACATAAATTAGAGATGAACAAAAAAAATTCATAGGACAGTGACAAAAGTTCTCAAAAGAAAATGATACCGATTAACCAAAAGGAAAGGAAGACAACTGCCAAGGCCGGATATTTAAGACCTTAGATATGATAGATATGCCTCTTCGCTTGACATGCAAGACAAACAAAGCTTAAAAAATCACTGCAAAACAATACCCTAAAGCTTCTTTATTTAAACTCTTTTTCTCCTTTCAAACACCAGTAATATCAGAAATAAAATCATTTATCGTTCGTGAATGTAAATGACCATCAGTAGTTCTATTAACAAATATAAATAACCTGATTTTTTATCTTAAGCTGCATGATGGTACTCAAGAAGACATTGTAAATATGCACAAAAATAAATAATGAATTGCATCAGAAATTTGAAACTAGCAAACTTTCATCCAACCGTTTTGATAGGATACAAAATTCGTGCAAATAACTAATGGAAGTTAAATGGAAAATATAGATTTTGAGAGAGTAAGGAATTGTACATACCTATAAATCGTCTTATCATTTTGCAGCACCTTGATTGCCTCAATGACAATCAACCCAGCAACAATAGCATTGGTTGTTGCAACAGCATGAACAATATTGCCAGCAATACCTTTGGCTTCAAAAAGGCTATGCAAAGGGATTCCAAAAGAAGCAGCACGTATATTTGCAGCAGCAGTTACAAATTCCACCGCTAACTGATCGTCTTTATCAAAAGTAAGATTCCCAATTTCCTGTTAAAAACCCCAGGTCCCACCCACCCCAAAAATCACCCATAGAAAATTCTTACTTATTATCATCATATGAGAAAAAAAATTAAAAGATATCCAAGGTCTCATTCCAATTACAAAAATAATCAAGCCAAACCTTCTCCCTTTTGAGGAAAAATAGTTTCAAAGCCTCGATAAATATTCTAGAATTGTCTGCAAGAGTCCATATATCTTGCGGATTCTTCATGCTTAGAGATGCCATGGCAGAAACTGATGATGGATCGTCAGTCACAGAACTTTTACCCATATTTCCATTTTGTTGAGTCGGTTCACTTTGAAGGATATTCCTACTATAAATAGGCTTTGGTTTATTCCGGTTTTTCCATGTCTCCTCATTAGATAAAGCCACTTCGATATTGTAACCAAATACGTGATCATATATTCTCCTTCCATACTGCTCTATGTCTTCATTGTTTCTACGTTCAAACACATCTTTTGATTGGTCCGATGAGCCAGCAGTATCACTCGAACGGACATTTAAATCGTTATCTTGATTCTTGTCTCCAAAAAACTTCGCAAATAGAAGGTCCTTTGCCCAAACAATACAATGAACGAACTGCCAAAATAGATTTTATATTTTATGTCCAGCATATAACTACAAAGCAAAGATTTGTGATCCTCCCAAAAGCATACATGCAGAAACATGTACTTCTTGATATAGTAATATTACAATTTCATATACCTTTGATGGGGTACTTGTTATGGTGCAAACTGGATATGTTTTGGGTGCTGGTTTAGGCTGGCATTCATAGCATTCTGTTTTCCCCTTGATATGTACAGTGACCTGTTTGAATATGTATGTGAAGAGGTAGGAATCATAAATATATCAGGCAAGTCCCACAGGGATGAATGCCTCTTCTTTTCGAAACAGAACATTGGGCAATAAAGACACATTTAAATGTTCTTTTTTTTAAATATAAGAAACATCATGATATATTTGTTTATAAAAATAGTTACTTGAACTGAAGTGTGAACATTATCATGGATAAAAAGTAAAAAGTAAAAAAAAAAGGTATTTGTCAATAGAAGTCAGTTACTACTTTATATTCCTTATGTACTATTCTGTTCTTATTGCTCCATTCAGACATGCAAAAATAAGGATAATGGAATGGCATACACACAGAGTACAATTGAACACAGTAGAAAGAATTTTCTGAAAGCACAACTTAAAATGAAAATTCACCTGTCCAAGAAACCCAGTAGTTCCACTCTCAACCAGAGGAACATCAGCAGCCAAGCAAAGGCGATTTACATGTCGCCTTGCATCCAAATTGTCAAGTCCATTCAAAACAACATTAAATTGCTTGAAGAAGTCTACATTGAAGTTAGGATCTTTGACATTTGCATGGTAGGGTGTAATGCTTATATCAGGCCTAAATCTTAGGACAGCATCCCGAGCAACCTATTAGAAAAGTGAAAGGTTCAGATAGACAAAATGCACATTCAAGCTAACTTATGGGGATTTCTTTACTTACTTTGGCCTTTGACTGCCCGACATGCGATTTTCGGAAAAGAAATTGCCGATTGAGATTACTGACTTCTATAGTGTCCATGTCAATCTATAATTCAACATGAACAAATGAATGAGGAAAATCACCAGTCAAAATTATAAATGGATATGCACCTGCAATTAGGATGGGAAGAAGATATAGACACCCAATCTTTGAAAAAAAATAATCAAAAATAGAACATTCTAATCTGATTCAAGTACAAAAACTGAGTTTTTTAACGACACGTCAGTTTACAAATAATATTTTTGCAGATAATGTACATAACCGAAAACACATCAAAATATAACTAAATTGAATCATACTATATGAAACTCATAACTTAACCCTCCAAAACAACAGCTAAACTTGAACCAACTACAATGGAGAGCGAAGAGAAAATTGAACCCTAAAACCCACCAAATCAACTAAAAAAAGGACAATAAAAAATACCCAATAATTAAAGATAAAAAGTAAAAATTAAAAGAAGAACAAACTCACAATATGAATGTCTTGGAAGCCGGAAAGAGCAAGAGTCTTAAGAAGCTCGCAACCAATACCACCTGCCCCAACCATAAGCACTTTCGCGCCCTATAAACCCAAAAACAAAATTCAAAAATCAATTTCTAGAAAAGAAAGAGCTCGAGAGTTAGGGTTTTACAGATATTTTGACATCAGTGTACCTTAACCGCAGAAAGGTGTTGCTGTGAAGAAGCCATGGGAGGTAAAGCTACAGAATTGAAATAAGAGAGATTGCGAGCACAAAAAGCCAGCGAAATAAAAGAAGCCGAACAATAATAAACTATTAAAGTTCATAAAAAGGGAAAATAAGTAAAGAGGGAAACTCAAGAAGCGGGGGGGGGGGGGGGGGGGGGGGGGGGGCTTAGGTAAGGGAGGCTAAAGAGGGGCTTTTGTGGGGGGATCGAACAAGGCACGTCAGAGATTCTCGAAAGGTGGTGGGCGCCTAACCAAACAGGGTCTCTCAGGCCGCCAAATTTACTAAAATTTTCGAGACGTGAAGCTTGTCTCTGCGGGGCTGAACTTCAACAGTTTGTTGAACCTAAGGTAAGGTTGACTTAAAATTATACGAGTTTGAAGCCGGTAAATGCACGAGATTATTGTAATTGAATGATTGTAAAACATATACTATGCAAGTTTATATTGAATTTCATTATAAAACATTTATAAAAAAATTATAATTTACTTTTAATTTTTTTATTTTTAAAGATGTTGTGTTTTAATATAGGTTTTACTTCGATATAAGTTCTAAAATATTAAAATCGGGATTTAAAACTTAAAAATATTAAAAAAAAAACATGTATTAGATTATGATTGTTTTATTGTGAAGATAATCGATTCCAAACATCAACATTAGAATCCTAAATCTCACTTAAATTTTACAAAATTTAAGTATTATTAAAATCTTAGATAATAAATAAACCAAAAGATAAATTAATGGATATTCTTCCCCAAAAAAAAAACAAACAGTATTATTTATTACAAAGATTCGAACTTTAAGCAAATAATAAAATTAATTATCTCTAAGTTCTTTTTTAAATAATATCTAAATATTAAAATTCACACTAAACAAATTATTAATGTTCAACATGCAATACAATAATAATATAACCAAAATATAATAACTTTAGGATAATATATTTAATTTATAAAAGTATAATGACATAGAATCATGCATTTTTTTTTTTGTTTTATATTTAACCTATTTATTTAATTGATTTTGTTTTAAACTCATTCTAAAAATATATGTTTATTTTTTATATCTTTTAAACACATATTTAAAAAAATATTTTTAATTTAAATTTATGATATAAATATAAATATAAATATAAAAAATATTCATATTATAACATCAACCTATATAATATTTAACGAATATATATATATAATATATTTTAGTGATTTATTATAATGGTATTTATATATTAATATCATTTTTATAAAAATAATATAAAATCTTAGTCAAATAAAAATGATAATTTTGATATTTGAGATTATTTTTCTTAAAAAAATGTAAGGTAATAGATTTTAAAATCGTTAACAAAATAAATAGATCACATCAACAACTACAAGAGACAGCATATATTTGCAAAGAAAAAAATTAGATAACTTGTTACAGTTTTATGGAATAAACAGAAAAATTATATCAATAAGAATATTTGTTTTAAGGAATTTGTCGTTAACAATTAAAAATATATATTATTTTTTTGTAATGTAATGATATATATTTTTTTATAGATAGTAAAACGGAGTGAATTTTAATATTATCAATATATATGTTTATGTATAAATGTTTGAGTATATGACAACTATTTCAAAATAATTAAAAAAATTATCTCCATTATATATTTTAAGGAAATAAACTTAATTGTTGAAATTATCGTTTCTATTGGACTAAAATTTTGAATCAGTGGAGCTTTTGCTACTAAATACAACATTTAATTAGGGGTGAGTATCGGTTCGAAACCGCAAGTTTTATGTCAATTCGAATCTGATCCGATCCGAAGCAAATTATAAATTATTCAATCCGAATTCGATCCGCTGTACATATCAATCCGAACAAATCTGAAACCGCTAATTTTAAGTCAATCCGAATCCGATCTGATCCTATCCGAAAATTATTCAATTTTAATCCACCTTAAATGACAATCCGAATCCAATCTGTTGTACATAATTTAACTCTAAAAAATTAAATATCAGAATGCAGTATGCAGAAATGCAGAAATGCAGAAATGCAGAAATGCAGAATGCAGAATGCAGCAAGCAGAGTGCAGAATGCAGAATGCAGCAATCAGAGTACAGAATGCAGCATGCAGCGAGCAGAGTGCAGAATGCAGCGAGCAGCGTGCAACGACTGGGACAACAGAGGTGCGATAGTAGAGCGACAACAACAGATCGACGAGCAGCAGATCGATGAGTAGTAGAACAGAGAGCATGAGATCGACGAGCAGCAGAACAGGGAGCAAGAGATCGATAAGCAGCAGAACAGAGAGTAGCATAGAGAAAGATGAAAGCAGCTGGGCAGAGAGAAAGATAAAGTTGTAAAAATTATTAGGTTTCTTAAGAGATTGACGGCTAGGTTTAATTAGGTTAGATAATTAGTTTTATTAATTATTATATATTTATTTTAAAATAATATATAAATGTATCGGATCGGATTGGATTATTAAGATTTGAATATTTTCAATCCGAATCCGAGCGGATTGATAAAATCCAATCCGAATCCGATTCGATTTCAGATCGAAACTACTCATTTTTTCGGATTGATCGGATTTTTTGTTCACCCCTACCTTTAATAACATAGATAAAAGTTAGCATCCAAATAATAATATAAGTAAAACTGGATTACGAAACTCACATTTAAGGGTTAAGTTTATTCCATTCTTAATATAATTTCTTAACAATAATGTTGATTTTTAATTTCTTTATTTTAAAATTTATTTAGATATATATTATTATAAAATCTTTTTAAACAAATGCATATATATATTGAAAGTATATATAATAATTTCTTAACAATAATGTTGATTTTTAAAATATTTTTCTTAATTTAAAGAGTTTTTTTTAAAATTTTAAAATGCTTAGTTTAAATATTTTTTAAAATCTAGAACAAAATATAGGGTGAGATATATCATTATTTAAAAATAAAAATAAATATTTTTATTCAAAAATTATAAAAATATGATTTAGATTTTAGGTTATATTTAATTAATAATGATATGAGTTATGATGATAATGATTTAAGATATTTTTGTATTTAATTTGACTATTAATTTAAGATACTTTAAAGCAATAATATCATTATTCTTAAGCTATTCAAGAATATGATATAATACTATATTTTGTTGGTATATTTGTAAAATTATTTATTAATTTTTTTATTTTATCTCGTTTAGAAATAATTATGTTTATTTTTTAATTTTATTTTATATTAATATTATTATTGTTTTAATTTCATTACTAAAATTAGTAGAGAAATTATAATATTGTTTTATTATGTTATTATTGTTATCTCAGTTACATTTTTATTTTAATTGAGAGGTGCAGTTTTATAGTTTTTACTAAACAAAATTTTTAGTTTCTTAAAACAATTTAATCCTATAATTTTGAAATAAAATAAAAAATTAAAGTATATATTTTACGCTAAAAGTAAAATATTAAATTACATATTTTTCAAACATATAAGATTAAAATGATATAAACTAAATTACAATTTTAACTAAAATTATACAACAACCTAAACCTATCTCCCTTTTTATTAAGTAATTTTACTTGTTTTCAGTGTAACATAATTTATAGTCTTAAATTTTCATTGATTGTATAAATAGATAATAATATTAAATCACTTAAATTTAATTATTTATTCAATGATTATATTATATTATTAACGAGAAATATTAGTTATAAAACAATAAATAATTAATTAGTAAGAATACATACATTTTTTCTTTGGACTGTGCCCAATCATTCATTAAATTTGATAAATTATATACTTTAATTTATTAATTTAATTAGAAGTTTATTAAACTTATAAAGTGGGAAATCAATTTTTTTAATAAATCTACAATATTTTATTTTTTAAATATAGTGAATTTTTAATGTATTATAAATAATACATCAGATGCTTTGAAAAATAACATATTAAAAATTTATTAGATTTAAAAATTAAAATATTAAAAATATCAACCAATATACTTTTTAAATTTAATAAACTGTTAATATATTATTTAAAAATTAATGAAATTAAATGTCGAATTTGTCTAACTTATACCAAACATGAGGTATAAACATATCTCGGCCATTAAAAAGGACCAAGTCGTAACTGAGGTGAGGTGGCATTTCTATTTTTCTATTTCTCGAAAGGTCTTTCCAAACACAACTATTAGCTCTCTATGCTCCATTATTATTATTAATCACAAACTCGCCATCAACAATCAAAACCACGACGAATAATGCTCAATCGCAACCTTAAAATTTGGTCATCCCACTAAGCAATTCGGCTTTTGCAGAAATTGTTTATTTTTTGAATGAGGAATTCAAAGTAAACAATGGCGGACCAAAGAAGCGACCAGAATGGTCTTCCAAAGCATGACATAGGAGAGGGGGAGAAGAAGAAGAATGTAGATCCAGTATTGTTCTGCTGCTTGCTACAACCTGCGAGTGCCAATTCCGATCCCGATTATATCGGCATTCGTCGCCTCCTTCTTCATCGTAAGGCCGACTCTGATGTTCTTCGCCGAATGGTACGACCTTTCCTTTTGTTATGTTGTTTCCCTTATACTATGTATTTGATAAGGATTTTGTTTTCCCTCTGTTGAGTTGGATCTCTCTGTTCGGATTGATATATTATTTAAAAATGTTCTTTTATAGTTGTTTTCATCCATTTGATTTTTAGAGACAAGTGTATGCGTTGGTACTCTGATCTGCAACAAAGTGATATCCCAAAAGCTGAGCGTTTTGCTTATTCTAGTTGAAATAGCAATTGAGTTGCTAGAAAAAAAAATTCCCTAACGTTTGGGCATCTTGGCATCAAGATATCAAATGGTTGTTTCATGAATAATGGCATAGGTTGAATTTTTTAGTTGACTCTTCATTTAAGGGATTTTTGGGTTTTCATGATTAAGACATTTTCTTCCTGCATTGGTTTGTACTGAAGGATTGGAGATGCAATGGAAAAGGCTATGTAGCCTACCGCAATTATATTCGCCGTCCAAGAAATTGGGAAAAGTCAATACCACCAACACCAAGCCTTCAAACCACACCTGGAAACAGGTTGTCATAAGTTTTTATATATCTATATTATGTATATTACATCTATGTATTGACTACCATTTCTTTGTACAGTTGACAATTTGAAAGTCATGTTGATATTTGTCTTAAAAACTCTAAAAACTGTCCAAAATCTGGACTATTGTCCTGTTCATAAACGGGTTTTGAAGAAATATTTTGTAGTATAAATTAATTTTTAATCTTGTTATAGTTCCTCATCTTTTATCTAGTTTTTTTTCTCATCTCATTTTACTTTTATTTTCTCTTTTATTATGCTAAAGAAAAATTTCCCCTTCTAGGAAATACATTTAATAGTGAACTTATAAGCTCGTGCAATTATATCTTGATAATTAAATGTTTTCTATAGGATAAAAAGTGTGTGATCGGGTTTTAATTTTGAACAGTTAAGCTGCTGTATCCAGTTGATAAACAACATATGTGGTTGATTAGTTCTCTTTGTTTCAGCTTTGATGGTAGCTCCATAAGTCTCTTGGTATCTCAACTGACATGCCTTTTAACTTTGTCGTGTATTTTTTCAAAATAGGTTCTTGTACTTCAAGAACCTTTAATGTTGTAATTTTCAAAAGATATATTCAAGGATTCAAGATTTACAATTTATACATGTTTATCTGCTAATAGTTTTTCTTTGCAATTCCTTGAATTTTGTTCCTGTGCATACATGTATAAGCATGTGGTGGACTCTTTTCTAGGGTTGAGAGTATTATTATGTGAAAATGTTGTCCCTTCTACTGGAATAACTTCTATTCTTGGTCCTTTGATCATGGACTATAGATACAGGGAGACTTTAAACCTTCATCTTTCATTTGATATCTGGTAGATTGTACATACCCGTTAAGCTTGTTGTGTTGCTTCATGTGTTTTTTTTTTTTGGTCTCTAGATTTTGCATCTCCTAATAGTATATCTTTCTTCCTAGTGCTATGCTTTTATGAAAAGGTTTACCCACATGCTACTTTTTGAATTCCAAATGGTATCTTAAAATCATTTTTCCCATACAATTCTGACATCCGGGTAATTTACTGATTGATGCATCAGTGGGCGATGGATTCTACCTCCAAGTTCACTGTCCCTAATGTTTGAATCTGAGAGCTGGGGTTCTAGCAGGGTATATGCAACTTTTATCATAAAGAGTGTATTTACATCCTCATATTTTTACTTTTTTATTATTATATTATTTTCCAATTGGTGTTACGCTTTAGATTGCGAATATTAGATATTGCTGGTGGTCTCAGATTCTATTACTTTGCTTCAAGGACAATATTTTATAGAACCGATGGACTATGAATTAATCTGATGTTGGGAAGAGGGATGTCCCGATTTCACAAGTTTTCATTATGCTGGACTAATTCAAAAAAGAATAGCAGTTGATGCAGAGTTTTCTTTTTTCAACCATTCTTCTCTTATCTTAGATGTGATTAAAACACTGTTTTCTTACAGGACCTGCAAAGTGGTAATCTGGCCTCAAGTCGCAGAAACAGCTACAGCTCAATTACTAGTGATATTGATCGCCCTCGTCATCGAGGCACCGAACCAGCCTACTCATTTGTTGGGATGCACTGCATCTTTGATCAGTGCAGAGCCTCTGGTAAACTGTTTGAATTATTTAATTAAGAGTGGCCTCTTGCTAGTAGAGATCTAATCTTTCAAAAGCATGTTCACCTTTTAGCTCTATTGCAGTTACGGTTCTGAAGTTTGGGCATATGAGTTCTGATCTACTTGCATATGGAGCGTCAGATGGAACGTTGACAGTGTGCAATGTCTCAGGATCACCTTCAATCATCAGGCATTTGAAAGGCCATTCTCAAGATGTTACAGGTTGGATTGAATGGTTGTGCTTCTATCGGCCTTTTCTTTTCTTTTTCATTTCGGAATGATTTGGTAGCAGTCTCTTTCTATTTGCTGATAAATAAGCAGCAGTTTACCACAGTTAAGACAGCTCTGTTGGTTTGTGTGTGTTTGGTTGGAGACTACTGTTTAGCCCTATTATAAATTAGATCTATTGGGATTTATATTGAAGACTTCTATAGGTTGGGCATTTCTTTATCCTAGGATATAATCTTCAGATACGGAATCCATGCATGTTGTGCATGTAAACATAAGTTGATCATAAGTAAGATGGTTGCGACAGCCGCAGACCATGGGGACCTGTACTTGGAGTTACCTTAGCAAAAATTGTCACAAAGTCCATCTTCTGTATACATGCATGTCTCTTCAAAAAAATTATATTTTGTTACTAGCCTTGCACTATTCCTGAAATTTTAATTCTTGTTTTAGACTTTGATTTCACATCCAACAATCAATACATTGCATCGTCATCCATGGATAAAACTGTGCGCATATGGGAGATATCAAGAGGTCTTTGCATGCGTGTAATATATGGAGTTTCTTCACAAATGTGTATCCGGTTCCACCCTGTAAGTATAATAAAAGAACAATGTTGTACTACTCGTGAAGAGAATTTTGAAGGTGCTTCCTCATGGTACATGCATTTTAATATATTCTCTCCATTGGCAAAACATGTTTCTTTGTAATCAATAAGTGATGGATTTTGAAGTGTGATTTAAGTTTGGTTTTGATGAACCTCTTTCTGTAGGTCCCTCCATTTTTACTTTACTCTTTAGAGTTGATATATCCCTGCAAAATTCTTTGTTTTTTCTAAAACCAAATTCTATTTAATTAGGGATTGGAAAAGTCTATTTATAACAAGTTTGTGATAATTCATAACTGATGTTACGCAATATTATTGGTAAGTACAATCGAACCTACATAATTGTATTCTTTCACATTAGTTGTGATTGTGATATATTTTTGATAAATGGAAATACCCTTAGGGATTTTAGTATAAATCCTTTAATCGTCATGTTCTATGCATTTATGTTCTGCATAGAAATAAAAAAAAATTGATTGTCTTTTCTCATTTCATTGGAGTCTTTCCTCATTTTCTCTTCAATTTTTGTGTGCAGGTAAATAACAACTTCCTTTCTGCTGGCAATGCAAACAAAGAAATTGCGGTAATGGCTTTTTTTTGGGTTGTGTTTTTGTTTTGTTGTGTTTTCAGTGTTATACCATTGAGATCTTAATATTCATTGTTTCATTTCCTGTACATTTACATAGGTACTCAATTTCAGCACTGGAAGAATTATTAATAAAACCGTACTTGATGGTGAAGTTACCTCTATGGACCATGATCACACTGGTAATCTCATTTTCTGTGGGGATTCACTGGTACGTCCCTATGGTTTGTTCATTTGGTGATTCAAGTTTGCAACGATTTTGCCTATTGCTTTATTGAACTAGTCTACTAAGGTAATTTATGTAGGGGTCTATTTACTCTATAAGCATGAACTCTCACACGGGGGCATTATCCCGTTCTCATCGTTATCGAAGTAGCAGCAGGCCCAAATCTCCTATCACAATCATGCAGTACCGAAGTTTCTCTTTGCTGGCTCGGGGTCCTGTGTTGTTAACATGTATGCAAGATGGAAGTCTGTCATTGTTGAGGTCAGATTGGCCTAAGATATCTTATTTCTTCTAATCCTTATTTTTGCAAGCACTGATAAGAAGATTGTTTACCTGTAGTGTTGCTGTGGAAGTGCAAGGATATTTGACTCTTCGTTGCTCACTCAAATTAACTCCACGAATACACAGGATTCGGGCTTCCTTTTGTCCTCTGCTTTCTCTTGAGAAAGGAGAATACATAGGTTTGATTTTCAAATCATTTTTACTTTGGGCTGCATCAATAGTTTTGTTATGTGGCTTTCAGAATCATTGACACAAAATAATTAAAATTATATTGGAATTGCACTGAGTTATGCGGCTTGTTTTACTTGATTTTGATTATATGAGTATTCTCATTTCGCTTTGGTGCTGATTTATGAATTTTTTTGGGTGATAATTAGTGGCGGGAAGTGAGGATTCAAATGTATATTTCTATGATTTAACTCGGCCAAAGCATACATGTGTAAACAAGCTACAGGTGTAGTGTTACCCTTTTGGTATTTTTCATTGTGGTCTCAATTTGTTGTCTCACTGATGAAAGACATGTAAGTTCTGCAGGGTCATGGCTTCCCAGTTATGGATGTTGCCTGGAACTATGGGGAAAACTTGTTGGCTTCATGTGATTTTTACGGCACCGTTATTGTGTGGAAGAGATCAAAGTCGAGTTAAAACAAATATACTTTTTTTTTTTTTTTTTGCTGTCAGGAATACAGAGGTGGACCAATTTCCTGTGCTTTCGTTTATTGATGCCTTACACAGACAGAATATTGTTGCAATATTTCATTCCTCCCTTTTTATATACAAGCCACTTATTTTAATTGTTTTATTTTGAACTAATTTTTTTTTAATTAAAGTTTATCAAAAAATCATGTTTATCGTGAGAGCTGTTAAATATATATTAATCATGTTTTTAAAAAATAATTAGGGTAAGGTGTGTAAATATCCCTTATACGAAGAAATTTATGTCAATTAGCTCTTTATATTTTGTAAAATGTATTAAAAAATGATACATTTTACTATTTATTAGTTTTTATGATAAAAAATTTATTACATTCAATATTTTAGTAGTTTTATGATAAATATTGTAAGAAAAGGTTATTTTTATTATCTATTTATTTATCAAAAAATAAAGTATTAAGAAAATAATATTATATTTAAAAAAAATTAATAAAAAATAAACGGATTTTGTTTGGTCTTTTTTATAAAAGTAAATGATCAAATGATACATATGGTTTAATTTAAGGAATTTGTGTGATATTTTTGTTAAAAAATATATATATTTAATGCTTTCCAGGAATTAGAAATAGAAATTCATTTATAAAAAAAATGCTATATACAACTTAATTTAATTTTGAAGGATGATATCTTTGGTTATAAAAGTGTAGTAGTAGATCTGATCTCGTGTGCAGGCAACGGGAATTTTTTATTATTTTGACGTGTTTTTTTGTTTTGGCCTTTTTTCAATCATTCTCTCGTTTTGGAGAGAGAACAATCCGACGCCTATCAACCTAGTTTTAAGATTGTTTATAAACCTAATCGTTTGGTCATATTTAATTTGGTTTGTATTAATTTAAATTGTTTTTTAAATAATCTGTTCCGATTATATTAATTTTTAAATTGATCAAATCAAATCGAACAGATTTAATAATATATTAAATTTTTCATATTATTTTTCATTAAAGGTGTCCAAAAATTGTACTAAACCAGAAAATCAAACTAGATCGAACGATTTTATAAATCAAACAATCCGGTCTAATTTATATTAATTAAAACCGTTTTCAAACGATTCGATCCAGTTAAATTGATCGGATAGATTTAATAATATATTAAATTTTTCATATTATTTTTCATTAGAGGTGTCCAAAAATTGTACTAAACCAGAAAATCAGATTAGATCAAACGATTTTATAAATCAAACAATCCGTTCTAATTTGTATTAATTAAAACTGTTTTCAAACGATTCGATCCAATTAAATTTTTTTCACCAAAATTTAACCGGACCGATAGACACCTTATTAAGTTTTATCGTTATTATTTATTTACATGGAAAAGGATAATAGATGTTCCTTTATTTATAAATGTGTTTTAAGTTTTATGACAAATATAATATATAAAAATAAATTTAATTTTTCATCTAAATTTTCATTAAATATAACAAATTAACACATGATATATTTATATTTTTCAATAGATATATACATAAAAACTTAATATTTAATTAAAAAATTATTTGATTTTTTTAACTAATCTTTCTATTAAAATTAAATTAAATTTTTATTTTTTAATATGTAATTTTGAATACTAGACAATGAATTTTATTTAAAATTTATTGAAAACTTGTTTAATTTTAAAAGATTTTTCTTAAAGTTAGAATAATTTATTTTGTATATAACTAAAAAAAATATAAGCATTTACATAACATATATTATTCCATTATATTTAATTAAAAATAAGAAAAAAAAATTAATTTTATCATTATAACAAATAGACTTAAATAATGTATTTTTCAAAATAAAAAGACTTGAAAATATTTTTTTTTAAATAAATAGACTAAGCACCTTTAGCGTATATCAACACTTCACCCATACTTATTATAACATTCTGAGTATACAAAAGCAAAGCAAAACGGCAAAGGTGTCACGATTCCACTTGATAAGCAACCAAGGAACGAAACAAATTATCATTGCATTCCCTCTCATCAAAGCCTTGCAGCTAAAGCAGTACCTGGATGTTAGCTTAATCCGCATACAAATACCTTTTCCGCCTTTTACAATAATAATAATCGAATATGTCCTCCCACACCAAGTAAGATTGCTGATAAAGCTCAGGTAGTGTTCAACAGAAAGGTCTAATCCAAACTAAGTGTATAGGTATAAACGAGAATAAAAACTCTGCATCAGCTGCTAATACTCTACTCTAAATTATTATTTTATTTATGTTGGAATATTCACAATCCTAGAATGTGAAGGTAGAGAGAATTCACATAACATAATTACAAATACAGGCACATCATCGGCTTGAAATAAAACAGGGATTTTTTTTTCCTCGATTGAAAAACATCTTTCATTGCAAACGTATACCACAAAAGTTTTCAAACCAGTTCATTTTCCTACCATCTGATGACTACAACTTGTGATGTGCATTATGACAAGCCTCCATGTTTCATCCAACTCTGATCAAGATTAAAAAGATATAGTGGAAGTTCCTTCATTCTGATTCTACCTTGCCCAGATTGTGCATTTACTCTCACCTCCGGCGTCGTTTTGTATCCACCTGAAATGCAATTCTTATAAGAATGAACACTAACACTATAATAAGAAAGGAAACACCATCATATTTTTTCATTTATGATTTTTCAGAGAAATATAGCATAAGCATCTGTGGGAAGTTTTAAACGGTTCAAAAGCAAAGCCTAAATCCAAAGACAACGCATTTCAGGGAATGGGATTATTTAAAGAGCAGGTTGTGAGAATAATTTTAGAGCTCCAACATCTCGTGATGCTTAAGGAGAGTAATATAATTCTTATTACACCTTGAAACCAACCAATGAAGATAGAGAGGAGTAGACAGAACATGGAAAAATAAAATTTAAAGAAATAAAAAATGTTCCTTCACAGATACCAAGTAATATTCAATATCTAAAAGGGTATGAGAGACACAACTTTGTGCAGAATCAAAATCTGCAATATAACATTTTCCAGCTGCAATTAACGGGAATACCTTGGTATCTGAATGTCTGGAATTACTATGTGAATTCTGCAACTTCTTTTGATCTTCAGAAGAACAGCTTTCACAGAAAAAGTGGTCGAGTCTCCTGGCTTCCTCTGCAGTCATTTCTATACAAGCAGGATGAAACCTGCATCAAAAGAATATAAAGATTGGTTCGGTTTTAAATCCATAAGGCATAATATAACAATCCATGATTCTTAAGTGTCTAATATGTTATTATGTTTTAAAATCTAGAAATAGCCAGGTAAGATCCTTCTCGATGAATAATATTAAACTAAATATAAATGTGTTTGAGGGATAAGAAAACTCGTCTACTAATCTGAAAGAAAGTCACATGTGACAGTTCATATAACTGCTGCATTTTTATAATCTTCCATGTTGACCACAACCATCAAAAGTCAGTCTCTAAAACTATTTAAGCGAAAGCCTAGCAAATTCATGTGCTATGCAGTATGCACAAATATGAAAAATTTTAATGTAAATCTTCAAATAACAACTTTTTTCATCATTTAGGTGGCTGCAATTCTGGAAATCCATTGTAGCAATAAAACACAAGCCAAGATTAAAACCAAAATTAATGGCGAATTCAAGTGAAGGTCAATTTGATATAACGTTTGTTTCTAGAGATTATCATCATCATCATCTATCTAACAACTTCCAAGATGTTATTCAACTCCATTACAAATACAAGCAAGTTCAAAGTATGCGGCAAATCAAAGTAGCAATGGAATTAATGGACAATTTTCTTGAATTAAAGTGCCCTTTCAAAACATACAATATTCATCACCACTCCATATGACTAGCAAACGAAAATTCTTGGTGTGAGACATGACAAAGAGAATGAGGTTTACAACTAATGAAATTCTTTTTCCAGGTCATGAAACATTCTTGAATAATTTCCAAAAGTATCAAACATATTTGAAATTAAAGTTCCCTTCCAAAACAAACAATAATCATCTCGACTCCATTAGACTAGCAAACGAAAACAGTCAGGTATGAGACATGACAAAGAGAGTGAGGCCTACAACTAATGAAATGCTCTATCAAGGGTATCAAACATTCTTAAATAATTTCCAAAAGTATCAACACATACCAATCACTGCAACCTTCACATTGAACCATTAGGTCATCGGGATTGTAAGGCATTTCACACTTGCAATATCTGCAACAGTAGCTAGGCTGTGAGACATTTGAGTTAAAAGAGTAAAGGTCACGTGCTAATGTAGATTAACTGAACTATATAAATCCTTGAAGAAATTTAAACATGAACATTATTCTCAACCTCACATTACAAGCAGGTCAGCTGGCTCTTTCTAAACAGGAGAAGGCTTCTTCTAATGGTATTGATATACAATTTAAAAAGTAAGCCAGAAAATCTAACACCATCAATTGCTCTCAAAATTAATTAAACTTAAGTAGCAATCATATGAAATACGGGCAAAGGTCAAGAAAGTAGCCACAATGTCATCAGCACACCCAAAAAGAGATAACTTCTGGACTTACGAAACAAAACTCTTTACAGGGCAAAATAAACGAAGCACAAGTCCGAAATTAACAAAAGAGAGAAGAATATCAATAAATAATCGGAGAAATTTAAGGCAACATACACGGCAACTCGATCGGGATTAAAAGCACCGGTAGAAGAATTGTACTCGAAGCGGCAAAAGAAGTCGTCGTTTCCAACAGCATCGAGCTTAGTGTAGCTCTTAAAGCTGTGTACGGTACACTTGCCCTCAATAGTATCAGCGCTTTGAACATCGTAGTGATCGGAAAGAAAAAGCTCTTTCGACCCATGGAACTGCCGGCGACCTCCAATTGACTCCTCCGGCCGATAGTACCACCGGACATGAATCTTGACGTTGGCTCCACGGCTATCTGCTTCGATCCGTTCGATCCTTGCAACATACGAAGGCTTTCCTGGATCAGACGGTCGCATAAGAACGCAATCACCAGCTGAGAGAACAAAAAGAAAAGGAAAAGAGATTTATTTTCTCGAGAACGTTGTAAAATTGAATGAAGAAAATGGAAAAAGAAAAAAATGTTGTTTACAGCGAAGAGCTGAAATTACCAACCTCTAATGGTTTTATTGATGTGTTTGACGATGAAAGAGTCGAGGGTTTGTCTGAGAGCTTTTGGTTTGGCCATTTCAGAGTGCCACTGCTTTAGCTGCTGCTGCAGATTTTACCAACAAAACTCATTCTTGCAAATTTCTCGATTTTTTTCTCTCTTTTTTTTTCACTCAGACAGACTATGTCTATACCCTAACCTTCCATTCTTCCGATGTCTTTTTGTTTTTGTAAATTAAAAAAAAATAAAAATTATAGCTTTAGATACTATATTATACGGTATAATATACTTTAATAGCAATATCTTTATATTTGAATCTTTTTTTTTTTTAGTCCTTCTAGTCTCCGATTATAAATGTATTTATTTTTTCTAGCTTTGAGAAAAACAAAAATGTTACTTTATTAAAAAAAAGGAATTTTTTAATTAAAAACTCCTTGTATTGAAAAACCAATAGTTTCTATTGTAATATTTCTAATTTGTTTTTAACGAAATTATCCATATTTTCTATAAAATAAAGACACTTTTTACTTTTATGGTGAGGTTTATGAAATCGAGTCCATCTTGTGGACTTTAAAAGAAAATTGACGAAAGATAATTCATATAATATATTAATTAATTAGTTATTCTCACTCATATATTGCTATATTGAAATTATTAAAAGACTACGAAATAAACCATTATTAAACATGTTAAATAAAATTATGATTTTTGAGACAAGAGCAAACTTGTAAATGTCTAAAGCTGCAGGGCGTTTTTCGGATTTGAAATGTAAATTAATCTAAATTAGATCGAGGATGAATTAAAATAGAAACTAACCAAAATAACTTAATTTATTATCTTTTATATTGTTTATTACATCCCTTCTATATGGACGGGAAATAAACCTGAATAAAAATAACTAATTACTAAATTTGCCTTCTATTATTATTAATATTTCTTTGTCATTATTGTAAACAATATTAATATTTTTTATAAAAATAAAATATCTATTTTTTTATACTTTAAATATCATAAACATTTATTATATAATACTAAACTTATATAAACAGTCAAGTGATATTAGAATTAATAAACATAAAAATCAATAGAAAATTTATTAAGAATAAAATTCTTATTTTCTCTTGGTAATATAATATTGATGTGTAATGTTTAAGTTAATACTATTTTTATAAAAAAAAAATAGCTTTATAATTAGGTTTTTGAAAATACTACAAGTTTTATAATGTTAGAGTCTTGTCATTAGTTAAAATAAAACAAAACATATTATGGAGGGGAATAGAAATCCAAGACAAGGAAAGTGTAATTGAAAATAATTATATTATGGGAAAATGAGTATTTTGAAATCAACTTATTTTCTTTTCAAAAAGTGTTCGATATTAATATAAGTGTAATAAATGCATTAATACAAAGATTTAAGCCTCAAATCTGAACCATGAAATTAAAATCCATCTAATGGTCTAAAATTGTTGTAAAAAATTGAGTGTAAATTTGGGGCCATGAACCTTCCCCTATATAAAAATACTAATAACTCTTACAAACTAATACTCTAATAGTAATCATAGTTGCAAGTTGCATCAGTTTGTTACTCTTCTTTTAAAAAGAGCAATCTTAGATGCATCTCCACCAATTTCTTCAAAAATTACTAACTGATTCTCTGATGGCTTCAACCAAGACCTTGGGACATGGTACCTGAACAACATGACATGATAAAAATTAATTTTTAAACACAAAATAACCTAGTTATTAATTTATTGATGAACAAAAAAAAATGGTCTGAAGGAGTTTGATTACCATTTTTGAGTTGGATGATTACAGCCGAATTGGCACTTTCTAGGGCGGAATGTGCCAGAGTAAGTACATGTACTACAATTACCATTAGCATAAATAGTCCAATATCTTCCAATATTCTCCCCATTGATCCAAACTTGACCCTTTCCCATACTACTCATGTCCAAAGCCAACGGCTCATCTCCTTTTGGTGTGTCAAAGTGTGCCTGCATTCAAGTATAAACAGACATGCCATTTTTTTTCCTCCCGAAATTATCTAATATAAGCTTGGATTGTAACTATTTCACAATATAATTGTGTAACTGAGTTACATATATCTGATGTGAGTCAAAATTCACATGAAGTTATATCTGAAATAATTCTATTACCTTGTACCAAGTCAAAGGTTGTTGCCTCCATTTGGCTAAGGAAATCTCTGTCCAATCAACAGAAGAGACTGAATTTGGAGTGCCTAGATTAATTTCTTCTCCTTTTAGTCCAATCTAGTACAAACAAATGATCATCATTTGGGAGTTGGGACTTCACAAGAAAATGAGAAAATCAACAAAGTAGATTAAATTTAGACGGACCTTGTAAGACCATCTTTGCCGTGTTAGATCTCTCTTTCCCTGGTCTAGACCTTGTAGAAAGACTCGTATGACTCCTTTCCTCTGTCTCTCAAAGTGCAGACCATTGTTCTTTATTCACAAATAAGCAGAACGTTAGAACAAGTGAGAAACCGAGAGAGAGTGCAAAGTACTCTCTTGAGCTTTGTATATTTTGAATGAATCAAATAGAGTTACAGAGGTACTATTTATGCAAAAGCAAAATAACAGATTTTGTAACAGAGTTAGTAATCTGTTACAAAAGCTAACTACTTCTAATATGCTCCCTCAAACCAATCTTGGTTTCTTCTCCTTCTACTCTGCTGCAATAACAGTCAGTTTTTCTTTTAATCTATTGAAAAACTGAGCTGAAAGGGGTTTTGTGATCAATGCTTGGAACATGGTTAACTTCAAGCTCTTTAGCAATGACCTTCTCCCTTACAAAATACAAATCCAACTCCATATGTTTGGTTCGGGAATGAAGAACTGGATTAGCAGAGAGAGATATGGTACTCATGTTGTCACACCATAGAGTAGGTGAATATTTGAAATGGACCTTTACTTCAGACACCAGAGATTGCAGCCAAAGGATTTCTGAGGTGGCATTAGCTAGACTTCTGCATTTTGCTTCGGTAGATGATCTAGAGACAACATGTTGCTTCTTTGAAGACCAAGAGATCACATTTCTTCCAAGGTAAATACAATACCCGGTTGTAGACCTTCTATCACACAAGTCATTTCCCCAATCTGCATCACAAAAACCAGTGAGACTTAACACCTTTGAGCCCTGCATCAAAATCCCTTCATCTGTAGTCTCCTTAAGGTACCTCAAAATTCTTTTAACTACCTTCCAGTGTTGATCAAGTGGGCTTTGCATGAACTGACAGACTTTATTGACACTAAAAGCAATCTCTGGACGAGTGATGATAATGTACTACAAAGCCCCTACTATACTCCTGTACTCAGTGTCATTTTCTATTGGATCTCTTTCATCTGAAGTAAGTTTCAAGTTCAAGTTGTTGATCATAGGTGTGGGCAGAGGTCTGGCATTATCCATCTTGGCTTTCTGAAGCAGGTCTTCTATGTACCTTATCTGAGATAGTTGAAGTCCCCCATTTACAGCTCTGACTTCAATTCCTAAGAAATAAAAAAGCTGGCCAAGGTCTTTCAAGGAAAAGGAATTGTTTAGGACAACAATCAATTTCTCAATCTCTACTTTGTTGCTTCCTGTAATTATAATATCATCAACATAGATCAAGATTAACAAAGTTAACGATTTTGAGGTTTTCATAAAGAGAGTTATCTGCCTTGGAACAATCAAACCCCATTTTCACTAGTGATTCTTTTAGCTTGTTATACTAGGCTCGTGGGGCATGTTTCAAACCATACAAGGACTTGTGAAGTCTGCAAACCAGATGTCCATCCTCTTTAGTTTCAAACCCAGGTGGCTGTTCCATATACACTTCTTCCTTCAACTCCCCATTCAAAAAAGCATTATTGACATCTAGTTGTCTTAGACACCATCCAAAAGAGCAAGAGTGATGACAACTCTGATTGTAGTTGGTTTAACAACAGGAGAGAAGGTCTCATTGAAGTCAAAACCTGCTCTTTGTAGGAACCCTTTAGCAACCAATCTGGCCTTGTACTTCGAAATTGTCCCATTAGAATTCCTTTTAACCTTGAACACCCATTTGTTTCCAACAGCTTTTCTATCTGTAGGAAGGTTCACAAGAGACCATGTTTTGTTCTCAACCAAAGCATTGTACTCTTCTTCCATTGCACATTTCCAGTTTTTATCAGCAAATGCTTCTGAAAAATTGTTAGGTTCCTGCATAACAGAATCAAAAATCATGGCTTTTGGTTTATAAATGCCATTCTTAGAACGAGTCACCATAGGATGGATCTATTCATTTGTTTCAATACCTGTAACATCATTGACAATATGAGGATGAACTGATGGCTGGATAAG
Organism: Hippophae tibetana; assembly: GCA_037013495.1. Lineage (NCBI taxonomy): Eukaryota > Viridiplantae > Streptophyta > Magnoliopsida > Rosales > Elaeagnaceae > Hippophae > Hippophae tibetana. The sequence goes on along the minus strand of CM072808.1, from coordinate 46,728,655 downwards.
GCAATTTGAAGACTCACTTTGGGAATTTTGAAAAGAAGAAGTTTGTTGTCTGGCAGATGAAGGATTTGCAGCAGTTGTGTCTTTTGATCTATGATCAGAGAGACTTGAATTTGTGTGTATTGCAGATTGATGATCGACAATAGAAGGCTTGGACAAGTCAAGTAAGGGAAATAGGGTTGGTGTAGAATAAGGAACTTGCATAATAGGCTTGTTGGTCTTTTGAATGTAAGGAAAAACATATTCATTAAAAATAACATGCCTGGAAACATAGATATTTCCCTTCTCATCAAGACACTTGTACCCTTTGTGTTTGGTACTATAGCTTAGAAAGGTGCAGGGTAGAGATCTAAAGTCAAATTTGTGGGAATTGTAAGGTCTTATATGCGGAAAACATTGACAGCCAAAGACCTTAAGGAGAGAGTAATTGGGTTTAGTTTTGTGGAGTACCTCAATTGGAGTTTTCTACTGAAGAACTGTAATTGGTAATCTGTTGATGAGATACACGACAGAAGAGAAAGCATCTGGCCAAAAAGAGAGAGGTAAAGAGGACTGAGCAAGGAGAGTTAAGCCTAGCTCTACAATATGTCTATGTTTCCTCTCTACAATGTCATTTTGTTCTAGGGTATTAGGACAAGAAACTCTATGTACTATGCCATGTTTGTTAAAAAATGAGGAGAATGCACGAAATTCACCACCCCAATTTGACTGAAAGGTTTTGATTGTGGTGTCTAAAGTGTTTTTAGCTTGAGGTTTGAAATGAATAAAGGTCTCCAAGGCTTCTGATTTTCTCTTAAGAAAATATATCCAAGTAAAACGAGAATAGGCATCAACAAATGTTATATAGTATCTGAAACCAATGGTAGATAGAATAGGCGAAGGTCCCCAAATATCAGATTCAACAAGTTGTAAAGGTCTAGTATACTTAGTTTCAGATTTTTGAAAGGGTAGTTTGTGGCTCTTGCCCATTTGACACGAAACACAAAAGAAAGGAATGTCTTTATTGATTTGAAAATGAACTTTACAATTATTTAGAATCTTAGTAAGAATACTAAAAGAGGGATGGCCTAATCTTTTGTGCCAGAGATCAACAAACAAGTTGTTATTCTTTTTGGTGACATCTTGATTGTTTGAAGGATTGGTTTTTGAGACTAAGGCTTTGGATGGTTGACCAGATGCATTCTTTCTTTCATCTCTCAGATCAAACCTATACAGCCCCTTATGCAAAACTCCTCGAAGTAGGGTGGTTTTTGTTACCTGATCTTTCACAAAGCAGGAAGAGGAGTTAAACTCAAAAATAACATTGTTATCTTTAGTAAATTGAGACACTAAGAAGATTTTTTGTTATCTTAGGGACATGTAGAATGTGTTTAAGAGTGAGAGATTTTGAGGGTTTTGAACAAGAAATATAAGAATTACCAATGTGTTTTATAGATAGGCATGTATCGTTACCCATGTGAACCTTTTGAGTACCATTGTAATCTGATCCACAGGCCATGTTCTTGAAATCATTGGTCATGTGGTTTGTGGCTCCTGAGTCGGGATACCAGCAACTGTCACCCTAATTGTCTCCACATGTCAACATGGCTTCTAGTGGGGCATTCTCTATGGGCAGTTCTTCATGTGCCTAAGCCAAGTTGGTACTATTCTGACCAAGATTGCTTGTTTGACTAGAATTGGAGGTATTGCCAGCTCCACTACCATGAAAGTTCTGATCAAATCTATAGTAACACTTCAGAACAGTATGCCCAACTTTTCCACATAGTTGACATTGAGGCCTGTTGTTGTAATTTCTGCCTCTCCCTCTGCCACGACTTCCATAGTTGTTTCTACCACCTCACTGATTCTGATGACCATTCTAGTTAGACCCTCTTCTTGAAAAGTTAGAGTAGTTTGCAGCCATCTCTACAGAGTTCTTTTGTAAGATTCTTCCCTCATGAGAAAGAAGAAGGTTGTTGACATGCTACAAAGTGTAGGGAACTTCTTTGGAGCAGATGATAGCGATGATAGATTCATACTCATCACCAAGACCATTCAAGATAGCAAGAACCTGGTTTGTGTCAGACATCTCATGATCAGCAGCAGCTAACATATCAAAGAAGCCCTTCATTTTCATCAAATAATCTCTCATAGGAAGAAAATCTTTCTTGAGAGTTTGTATCTGTCTTTTGTAAAACATCACTTTAGCAGTGGATTGAGAACTAAAAAGTTACTCAATTGTGGTCCATATCTGTCGGGAAGAAGAACAACCCACCAATTGTGGCAGGTAACTAGGAGTTATGGAGGCAAGAATCCAAGAAATAAGAAGGCGATCTTGTCTGTGATACCTGATGAACTCAGGGTTGGGGTTTCCTTCGAGCAATCTTGGGGGAATTTGATCCGTGCCATATATGTAATCTTCAAGGCCATACACAAGAATGGCATTCTCTATTTGGAACTTCCGGAGAAGATAGTTTTCTTCTTCGAGTTTAATGGTGATCAATTGGGAAAGAGGACTAGTAATAGACCTCAATTGTTCCTCATGTGTGGCCGGGTTAGCAACTCCTCCCGTTGCAGATTCCTCCGGTCCAGTTCTGGTTCTATTGCTCGTCTTCGTCATTGAAGAACACCCAAGACAAACAAAGCGTGAGCAATAATGCTCTGATACCACGTTAGAACAAGTGAGAAACCAAGAGAAAGTGCAAAGTACTCTCTTGAGCTTTGTATATTTTGAATGAATGAAATAGAGTTAAAGAGATGCTATTTATGCAAAAAGAAAATAACAGATTTTGTAACAGAATCTGTTACAAAGGCTAACTACTTCTAATACAGAAAAAATCATTAGAGGTTATATTATGAGAAGCATTCAAGTATTTGGCATAAAATTGGCATAAAATTATTAAAAGTGATTTTTAATGTCACTTTAGTAATAATTTTAAGATGAAAGCTGGCATTCTCAAAAGCATAAATCATGTTTCTCAATAAAACCTTCTTTCTAAAAAAACAATGCTTCTAAGCTCTTAAAAGTGATTTGTTTTCTTTGAAAGCACTTTGAAACCAAAGGAGAAGCTGTTATGAACCAGCCCCTAAGTTTGGAGCTCGGATAGTTAGTATGAGATATTAGGTATAAAGAAGTAAAGAACTAACCGGCAATCCAACAGTCACACTGAGCAGTGAAACTTTATTAATTCCAGCATGCAACTTTACATCTCCTGTAAAACTGAAGAGCCTGTTTTGCCTAGTCCCATGAGCTGATCCTATTAATATAATTAATAGACAAAGTCAACAAAAGATGAATTATTTTCTTCTCAAATTATACTTTGAGTGGTTTCTTCTTTCACAAATATACCTGAAAACTGTCCATTGACAAAGACATGTATAGCATCTCCAGCAGACTGAACTGTGAGAGTGGGATGTTGGCCTCCATGTAACAATGATTCTGATGAGCTTATTTCAACACTGTAAAATTAAACAATGTAATTGGTTAAGAGTTGATACAAACAATAATCATATTTCAATTTCAACTCACAATCATAAACAAGATCAAGATGTTGAACTTCACCTTGTTGTGTACCACAAATAGTCACTGGAGTCTCTTGTCATGTTTAACTGGTCCAAAAGACCATTGACATCTGTGATTGCTGTTTGATCATCCAATGAAGATACGTCTTCACTAAAGATCTCCCATGATTGCAACTCAGAATTAGTCTGCAACATTTGTATTCGAGTAGTTTTAACTCTCACCTGCAATGTAGTCACACTCAATTGCTTGTCTATAATTTCTTGTGTTTGAGTTGATCGTATTAGGTTGAGAAAGAAATATGCTTTTCCATATTTAACATTAATAATGAAACATTTGCTGCTAAAGCACATAACAATTTATGGAAAATGATTCTCATTCAAAGATCATAAAACAGGAGCAGAACCTTCAAACCATTGAACATTATGAAGAACCAAAATAGCATTCTATCATCAATTCTTACTTTGGCAGTATTGAAGACTGCATTTTTACAATCTGGGAGGATGCTAATGGACCAAGGTGGGAGCTTGTACTGCTTGTGATTGAAATTCACACTCACCACTGACTGTGGATTGTAGTTTGAGAGGAAAGCAACACAATCTCCTGACTTGGTAGAGAACACATGTGCCTAATAAAATGAGATTCAGTTATTTATGCACGTGCCAGCACACACAAAAAAAAGACTCCAATACAAATGATATTTGTGGTGCGTTTGTTGCAAAAACCCTTCAAGAAAGAGTGCCTCTTGGAAGTCAATAAATGGTTTATTAAAACCATGCTTGCTGATAAGCATGCTATAAATTTTGTTCTCTTGCTTTCCGACAAGATATCTAACAAAGAAGTAACACACCTGTATAAATTTCCCCCAGGTAATGATAGTAGGATCAGCATTTGTTAGAGCTTTCTCACATAGCTTGATAGCCTTGTGGAGTCCCTTCAAGTGACCATATTTAGGTTGTCTTAGCAATCCTAATTATATTAACAAGAGCAAACCTCAAATTAGATAAAAACTGAACTATCATTATACATTCTTAAGAAATATAATGCTTAAAAATATGTATAATACATAAATAAAATTACAAAACATGTGAAGATATAATCTAAAGTTTGTCACCATATTCATCAATAGGAGCGTCATAGTCATAGCTGGTAGAAATAAAAGGGCCTCCAGCTGTTCTCCCAAAGTTAGTTCCTCCATGGTACTGCATTATTTTACGTTAAACATCTTGGATTAAAGCTAATATAAATTATAACTTAAACTGAAACTAGAGACCAATGCTTAACTGCAGTCTAATGGTCTATTTGCTTCTGTTTTTGCTAAAAGTTGTTCTACAAGAAACATTTTTAGGAATAAGCACATTGATTGTGCTCTTATTAGGAATCACAAAATGTGATTTCTGAACCCTGAAAGTACTCTTAAATTTTTTTTTGTTTGGTTTGAAAATATTCTTTTTATGTCAGAAGTGATTTTACAAAGTATCAAAAGCAAAAACAAACAAAACCTAAACATCAAGTCTCAAAAAAGTAAATAGAAGAATGACTTGTATGAAGTACTTATTCTGATTCAAATGCAGTGCAATGAAGATTAAACTAACCATGTAATAATTTACAAAGGAGCCTCCCTTTTGAATGAACCGAGCAATCGCAAATGCTAAATCTTGAACAGGTCGACGATAAATTGGGCCACCAAATTCTGTGAACCTTTGCCAGAAAATTAAAAAGTACATAAACATATGTTTACTCCAAAATTATTTAGAGCAGGATGAAGATGTAGAAATACCAGCCGCTCCAAGCTTCAGTCCAGAGAGTTGGTTTGTAAGGTTTGTTCGGAGAGAAATAGTCACAGTAAAAACCATTGCAGGCATTGATCTGTTAATAAGATTCAATTGAAGGAAAAAACAAAGTTACAAGAACAGTCAAATTGAGCTTTATCAAAGGCATAATGAGACATAACACAAGGGGCGGCGACACATGTTTTAAAGTATCAAATATAAATATAAAATCCATAAAATAAAGACAAGTTATAAATCAATAATATGAAGTTTATTTTAACATCATGTACTAGATGAGTTATATAAAAAAATTAAAAAACTATTATATACATAATTCATATTTATTTAAAACACAATTGTAATTATATATAATCTATATTTTTAATATAAGATAGTTCATTGTTATTGTTTTATTCATAATTATATATATTATAAAACATGTCAATAAAATTATTCATTATAGTCATTATTTTTTTATAAACATCATCTAATAATAGTCATAAAAAATAATAAAAAAGTTTTGTACATTAAAATATAATGTGTTAAAAAATAATCATCATTAATATTGATTAGATATATAAATTTTTTTTATACCCACCTTGTGCCTTAAAATTTAAATATATTGTTTTTTTTAATTTTAGAATCAAATAATTTATATTATTATTATATTTTACAAATTTTAAAAGAAAGAATGTAATTGTGTATTAAAAAACTAGTTTTTGTTAAAAAAAATAGAATTACTTCTCGGTCCTCAAATATATAAAAAATAAATTGTAGTTATTTCTTACGTACTGTGAATATACCTTTAAATTTTATTAAAAAAAATATAATTTATAGTTGGATTAAAATTTAATAACTTTAAGTTATTTTGGGAAAAATATTTACAGACTAAAGCTCGGCCTAGCCATATATTAATCAGAGTGGGCTCTAAAAGGAAATTTTCAACGTGGATTCAAATGTGAGGAAAGAAGAAACAAACAACAAAGGACCAGATATAATAAACTAAACCATAGTATGTTGAAGGAGCTCTGAAATTTTAAACAACTTTTAGTAGAAGAAAGCACAAGCATAAAGCTTAATTTGCCTACCACTGGGTCTGGGGCATCTGATTCCTTGCACATGACCCAAGGGACTCCAGTATCCATTTCAACTGCCATCTTTGCAGCCCAAGTCATGTATGCATAACCAGGAGCCCCAAGCACCTTCCTCTGTGGCTCATATTCATTCTCAATCTGTACGGCAATTCATCAAGAGTAAACTACTACATTCAACTATATAAACAGCATACATGTTTAAAGCTCTAGAACCAACCACTATTCAAATAGATAACTAACAGATTGATAAAGATGAAATCCTAAGTTCTCAAAAAAACTGATTGAGCTTCTTATTACCTGAGAGAGGATAATAGGGCCACCTTGAGACTCAAATAACTTTTCCTCCTTCAACATTTGAACAACTTTCTGAGTGAACTTTGTCATTGCCGACTGGAAAATCAAGATTAAAGTAAAAATTATTAAACAATGAAGTAATTGAATGAAAGTTTTTCTTCTTTTTTTCTTTTTTTTCCATAGCTTATTCACAGAGGCAGGCACATAAACAAACCTTGAAAGGCTTATTATCTGTTCTGAAGCTAATGCCAGTAATATACTTGAGCCAAACAGGAAACCCCCTAACAACCACATCAAAATATTATTATAAAAAAAACATTTCTATAAAAATGAAAACATTAATTACCCAAAATTCCATTCTGAACAAATATAAGGCCCAATGCGAAGATGCACATAAAGCCCTGCATTTTGGACTATCTTGATGAACTGAACCAAATCATTCCTCCCAAAAAAATTATACTTCAATCGCAAACAAAGTTAGAAGGGAAAATATCAGAACGAAGAAAGTGAAACACTCGAGAACTAACAAATAGAAAACAAAAAAGCAAATGCATACATTGCCAGGAGAAGGTTCGTGAAGATTCCAAAACACATATGTGTCTATAACATCCAATCCACCATCTTTAGCCTTCTTTATTAGGCTTTCCCACATCTGCATTTAGTCCATATTATACCATTAATAAACAAATCCAAAATGTATTTACTTAGCCAAGCACATTACACTAAGAAAATGTGAAACATGAATTGGGAAATACCATAAAAATTCAATACCTGAGGGGTACTTCTGGAATAGTGTATAGAGCCAGAAAAGAGTATTCTCTTCTGCCCATTAATGATAAGAGCCTTCCTATCGTAGCTAACGCTGCCCATTGTTAGATGAAGTGTTAGTGACATGAGTGTGCATAGAAAAACCCATTTGGAAGCTGGGTGTGCTTCCATTTTTCCCCCTCAAATCAAACTGAAACTTGTTAGAGGAAACAATATTTGTCTGATAAATAAGACAAACATAGAGAATTGGATTTGAGGAGAAGAAGAGTTTATATAGTCTTAGTCCCTCGGTCTCCACAACCACTCCACTAGTCAAACAGAGTGAGTTGCTCTTGAAGCATAGTGTGGTGCAGTTTTCATTAAAATACTTTAATCGGATCGGATCTTTTATATTATTCGGATTCGATCGGATCAAACCGTTTATATTACTTGGATCCGATCAGACCGAACCGTTTGAAATGTTTTTAATTAATACAAATCGGATCAGACCGTTTGATTTATAAAACGGTTCGGTCCGGTTTGGTTCAATTTTTTTATAAATTTAATAAATAATAATGTTAAAATTTTAATATATTATTAAACCGGTTCGATTCGATTCAAACGGTTTAAAATTAATATAAACCGAAACGGACCATTTGATTTGTAAAAATCGTTCGATCCGATCCAATTTTACGGTTTAGTTCGATCCAATCCGGTTTATGGACACCCATTACTAGTAAGTAGTATAATATATAAATTTAAAAAAAATTAATACAAACACAATTAAGCAGCAAAAGAAAATAAAAGAGAGAAGAGAGAGAAGGATATAGCAATTAGGATTAACGAAGGAAGAATATAAATGCACGTAAATCGTCATACAGTACTATTCTGGTAATGACTAATGATGGGCAAAGTCCCTTTCTATTCTAATTCTTACTTTTTACCATTGCCTTTTCAAACTTTTTTTTTTCCCTCAATTATTTTGTCACTCTACTATCTTATTTTAATAAAAAATGTGTTTTTTATGTTGTAAAAGTAATAATATATTTTTTTATTATAAGATTAAAAATAAAATTCAGTATATAAAAATATGTATCACTTAATGAAATCATTTTTTTTTTCACCAAGCATTAAGCAATAAGACATTAATTAATATTATTAAGATTAGTGGATGTAGAGATTATTTACATTTAACATTACACAATTGAATTCTAAACTTAATATCTATTTTCTACTGAAATTAACTAAATATGACATCATTTGTTATTCGAATGAGGTTCGAAGAATTCCAACTTGACTTTATGTAAATGTAAATGCTATATAATATAGGATGTCTTGTATCATCATTTTCCACTTAAAAGTTGAAAAAGTGATATGAATGGTGATATATTCGATAGATAGAGCATCGGATACCTTCGATGACTTGCATAAAATAGTCACGTGACAGTCATGTCCCACATATGAATAAATAGATGGCAGTGCCAGTTGGCTTATATGGTGGAACCATGAGTTTCATTCATTATGTTTTGTAATTCACTTGCTGTTAATAATTTCTACAGCACTTTTCTCAATCAGACATGCATATGCGTCTACGGAAACTGTTTAATATTTAATTATTTGTTCCTTAAACCATGTTCACACTTCAACGACTTTCTAAGAGAGGTTTGATAATTATTAGTTGGTATGTAATAAAAATTAACACTAATCAATATAATCTCGTTACTCAATAAAATTCACATGCCAAATCTTTTACTATTTTTAAATCCCATCTAAAACAACTAACTCAATTCTAACAAAGAGCAATCCAGCCAACTGGATCAGTACAACAACTGCCTGTATTAATGCACTCATACATTTTTTTCAAAAAATATTGAGAGAAAAAATAATGAAAGAAAAATATACAAGGATCGATATACCTATCATCGAAGTTCATATTCTCCTTGATTTTCTAAAAAATGTTTAATATATATATATATATTGTGTTTTGTTTTATGTCATTCCATAGAATTCTCATACATGGGTGATGGGGAGGGTAGACCTAAACATGAGTTATATCAATTTTTTGTGTGTACCGAGAGGAACAATTTTATACATACCTAAATAAAAGAATAAATAAGCAAGTGGTTATCAACATCCTATGCTCACCATTTTTCTTTAGGCAAAATTGTCTCCCATTCAAACCTCAAAAAAGGCATTTTCCAAAATTATTCACTTTTTTCCTTTTTTACAAATATGCATCTAATTTTGATATAATTGTATTTGTGCTCCTATTCCAAATTCTCGCCACTATTTGGACCAATTGTCTGCATATAGCAACATTACGTTACGCTATGTGGAGTTTTTCCTTGTTATAGTAGCTGCACAATGCTTTTATTCATGTTTTGTCCAACAGCTAGCACGTTTTTTATGTATTTTTTATGAATAATATTGTTCTTTTACAATGAACAAAATTTGAGGGATAAAACTTAAATGACAGAAGAGATTAAAGAATAACACTAGAGAGAAAAAGGTTCCAACTGTGTCTCAGAATAAAGCTTAAGATGCGCATTAATGCCTCAGTAATAAGTATAACAATATGCTGCTATTTGGACAAGTTCAATATGCTAACCTCAGCCCTCTAATTGAGCATGCTGGAAGTTTTTGCTAATCACATAAAACAAAGCAATTGCACAAACATCTCCACGAGGACCCTCCTTAACCCTATTTGGTAAAATGCTACAAAATCTGCTACTCAAAAATATATTATGATTGAAACCACCTCCTAAGCTGCTGCCTTGAACCTTGATTTTCTTTCTCAGTCTGGTTTGAATACTGCCGTGAGTACTTGGATCTATATTGCTCAATGAGCATGTCAAGCTTATCTACAACATCGCACCCTAAAGGTTCTTTATTCTTCTTGGCCCTTTTTCTTTGCTTTGGATCATACTCTTTCTTCTTGATATCAGTCTGGTCCCGCAGCTCCCTCTTTTTAGACTCTGGGCATGTCTCGTAGGATTTTGATTTTTGGGAATCAACTGGTATCCTGCCATGTTGCCTATTATCTGAATTTCCTTTGAAGCTTTCATTCTTCTGCTTTGAGCCTCCTGATATTTCTGTTAATGAAAACCTTTTTTCCTTTTCAATCATTGAATTACTTTTCTGCCTCTTTGAAGCTCTTTGTCCTTCATTAGCAGCTCCATGTGAATGTGAATTCTCAAGCATTTGACCATCCACTTCAGATTTCCGTTTTCCTAGCTTTCTTTTGTTTTGGTGATCTGCTGGATTAGCATCATGAGTTTTCTGCATATCATTTGATTCATTTTGCTGAGCTTGTAACTTTGCCTTCCTCAGCTTCAAAGTTTGAACATTATCAAGTGCAAACTCAACAATTGGACGGTGCTCAGGGCCAAAAGTTTCTACAAATAACATTACAAAGCTGTTCGTCAATAATATGACATTAACTATGCTACAAGGCTCAAGCATCATTCACGAACCAATAAAGAGATTAAATCGATAAACTAACCACCATCAATTTGCAGGAGAACTCAAGAGTGTTCTAATGTTAAACTAAATTACCAGGATTGTTGTTGAGAACTCTCAGGGCCACAAGGGCATGCTGATGCTCTGAAAACTCAACAAAAGCAACTCCCCGAGAGTGATTCTCGATAACTTTTCCTTTCTTTATATCCTTCAAGAATTTCATCTGCATGAGCATGACCAAAGATAGAGTAAACATCAAAAATTAAACTTAAAATCACCCCTGATTGAAAGAAAGGCTAACCTGCCGAATCATAGGTTTTTGCTTCGTAGCTCGTGAGGTAACTGCATCAATGCAGAGCTTTTTCAGCTGCTTTTCACTCATTGACTTTGGCAAATTGTAAATAACAAGTCTAGTTTTGGACACATGAAAATTTGGGGATCGAATCTTCTCTGTCTTCTTCCTCTCCAAGCTGCACAAAATGGACACAAAACCCATCAGATTGTGTAAGGGTAAAAAAACAGCAGCACAACAAACCAATGAAAATCCAATAATACCATTAAAACCTGTTAAAAGTGCATTGAAGAAGATACTCCTTTTGGAGATAATTGTGAGAAAGCAACAAACAAACAAACACAAGGGCAGAGTTTAACATTTAAATGGGACTTTAAACGCATCAATTATGCATACAAACAGTCAATCTAGGTTCAATTACTTAAACTTCAGACTGAAACCTATCATCCACATAGAACATAGCAACCAAAATTAAATAAATTAAAAAAAACTCATTGTGATATCCACCCAATGCCTCATCTTCCCAGATCCACTAATTAAATTGGGAAGTTCTCAATCCCCATGTGCATCAATCAGGAAAATAATACAAAGGGTGAAAAACCAAACTAGTCACTTTGTTTAGGCAAAAAGCGTCATTTAGTCCCCTAGGCTACAAAAGGTAATTTTTAGTCCTTTTGCTTATTAAAAAGTTCCCGAGGAAGGACATTTGGTATTTTTTTAATATTATTTTATTATTAAAATTCTTCGTTGAAGTCCTTAGGTAGCTCTTTTTTCATAAAAAAATGATTAAATGACACATTTTATAACCTATAAGACTAAACATCACCTTTCATAAAAACAGGAAGGACCCCAAAAACATTTTTCCCTAATACAAATTCATAAGACTTACTTTTGACGTTTTGACATGTCACTGGCTGAAACACCTGCAGCAGCTGCAGTTCCCTCAACAATAAGACCTTCCTGTTAATTTTTTGTAAATTGTCAACCACATTGGAAGTAATGATCAATCTTCAAAAGGGTGGCAGAACAAATGGCCAGAAGCGAAATTGTATGAGAAGCAAACAGTGATGAAAATCAACCTTTGCTAGGTAAAGGTTGCGATGGTCATGATTTTCCGCCTTTTCCTTATTCAATTCCTTCTCTTGAGCTGATTTTTTATCCAAAGCGTTTAACACTGTCAATTGCCTACCTTTCAGAAAGATCCCCAAGCTAGATGATATATTTGCAGCAGAAACAGCAGCAGTGGATGCATCTATTGTTTTAAATTTGAGAAAACCAGTTCCTTTTGGTCGCCTGCCATGGACAGAGATTATATAGAATTTCCATATGCTTGAAAAGTATATAAGCTTGTTAAAATGAAATGAACATACTTGGTGACTTGATTAAGAACTGGGAAAAAGGATTGCACTTCTCCGAAAGTAGAAAACCGCTCTTTCACTTCTCCACTGTCGATATCAAAAGGAAGGTTACTAATGAATAATGTTCTATGCAAATCATCTGCATCTGTCAGTTCAAGAGTTGGTGCCTTGCTCTTGACAGAACTTCCAGTCTTGGTAAATTCTGATGCTTTTGCAGACTTAGGTGTATCCACAGACTCGTGAATATCTGCATCCTTTTTCCCCTTGGAAAGTGCAGAATCATTATCAGATGAAGGATAATTTCCTTTAGATGAGGTAATCAAGCTCTTGAGAACCTTTTTTGCAATGTCTGCTTCCTCATCAAAATTAACTTCAGCAGCATTGTCTTCATCCGTTGTATCAGAATCATCTTGAATACCAACCACCCCATCCAAGTGCTTGGATTTCTTATCAAACTCCCCATTATTATCATCAGATTCATCACTGCTACTGTCATTTTCCTTCCCTATTCTAGTAGATTCCCCTGTAAAAGCCAGCATTGGTGCTTCCTCAAGAACATCTATTATGGAACCTAACTACTAGAGTGGCATAGAAATCTTATCTATAACTCATCCAAAAGTAGAGCATAAAGGATAAAAAACTATTTTTATCTCAACTTAAGATGCTTTTGCAACTGAAGTGGCAGAATATAGCTTATGAAACAGCTGAGCCCATTTACACATCCGGTCACAAGATGCCGCATAAGTTGTGAAAACATATCTCAAGTTGAAAGGAATATAAGTGCTCCAGAAGATAATTCAATAATTGTTTTTTAATTGAAAAATAACCAATAAAGTTCAATGTAAAGGAAGTTGGTAAAGAGTGTCCAAAAACAGCAAAAATAACAATGCAGCACAAATACCATTTTTGGAGGCAAGGACAGCACTATGGTTGCTACTATATATTTTCTTGGAAACAGCCCAGTCGACAGCAATGGGTCTTTTGTGAAACATTTGACCATTGAACCTTTGGATTGCCTGTAAAAGTTGGAACGAAATATTGATGCTCATTACTCCAAACAAGAGCTAGATTATTTTCTCATTGTTATAAATTTTAATTACAAATGAGACACCATACATTTTCTGCTTCCTGTTTGGTAGTGAACTTGACAAAGGCAAAACCCTTGGGTAATCTGGATATAAATGGTATAGTGAGATAAGAAGGATGAATATGGGAGACAGAGAGTTAGAGAATTGAGCACATCTTTTGATGGGAAAAGACGACCCTTGAAATTGAAATATACCCTGTATCAGAATTCTGAGGAATAAAAACATCCCAGACAAAGCCTGCTGATGAAAACATATCTTTTATCTCTTTCACTTTTGCCTGCACCAATGTATCTCTAGTTTAGAACTCAAACTCCTCCAAAAAGGTGAGTTATTAAGTAGGAATACTAAGTACTAAACCTTGAAAGGAAGATTTCTAACAATAAGCTTCCATTTCCGAGTCTTAGAGCCCTGAATTATAAAAAGCAGGGAAAAAAAATTAGACTTGTCTGGCACGTAGAGATAAGGAATTGAGGATGCAGGTAAGATCAATGGCAAGACAACATAACAATCTCTTCTTCAGCACCAACATATATCATACATCAGATCTTAGGATGAATTGGATGAGAATTGTCATCAAGAAGTTAAAAAGAAAACAGTCTCCAAGAATAATTATTTAAAGGTTTAAAATGCAGGGCATTGACAATACATTTTTTTAATGCATCAATTATGAGCAAATGCACAGATAAACATTCAGTCAGGTTGGGGTGGAGAAAACGTCCTAGTGTGTGTATAAAGGGCAATAAAAGCGCAAGGAGAATGTATCACTGGACAACAATTTATCGCATGAGAAAATAATTGCACTTCCCCGACAAAAGAATATACTAGTCCCTGAATTCAATTTCAAAATGATAATATCACCATGAGAATGACATAAAATTCTTCTTTCTGGTCCTACATTTGCATCAGGTGCAGAGAAACTTGGAGCAGTCTAAGTTTAACCTCTATTTGAAGCTTTTGATTGAGGATAAATGCTAAGTACTAAAACTAGCAGAAGCCATAATAAAAAGAAAAAGCTATGCTGTAGAACAAAAATAAAAGGACATTCACCCCATCACTCATTCACACCTAAAGAATATATCAACTCAGCCAATAGCTGCTTAACAGGAACTGTACCTCCCCACCCAGCTGCCTTGCCCAGACAACTCCCCCTTTTATCTCTTTCTGGTGCAACACTGTAACAGCAGCACGTGCTGATTTTATACTTGTATAAAGAACAGCTGAAGCATCCATTTTGCATCCATCTTGGAAAACACCTGCAAGACTATCGCACTTCAAAACTCTGTAAATGATTTCTCCAAAGATTTGGAGAAAATAGTTTCAAACTATTTGGTAAAAATCAAAACCTAAAACCACCTGCTTCTCAGCTTACTGAGACGTAAAATCTGTCAAGCAATTATTGAAGATACCAATACCAGCTTCAAAAAAGATATAATTTATCCAGATGCAGTACTTGGATTGTGAATTAGTTTTTCAATACAAAACCTCCTGGGAACTTATTAACCTTAAAGTCCTCTACAGGTACTCTCTCAAAAAATACTATGCATTTACATACTTCAAAAATATGTTTTAAGAGAACCAGTCTCGATAAGAGTTAAGCCATTGATGGTTTTAAATGCAGTACAACATCTATTTGCTCAAAAAGACAGGGCAGGGGGTGAGAACCGCTACCGCAAAAGCATAAACGACTCATATGATACTTATAAGGAACAGCTGGCATTACAAAACCAAAAATAAGAAGATGACAAGTTGAAAAACTAACATGTAAGTTCTCCAGAATTCTTCAAGCAAAAATAATCTAGAGAATTCAATATGATTTCTCCACTCATTCACTAAGCAATATATCTAGATTGTCTTATAAATTATTTTCTCACATAAATAAAAAAAACTTCTTTCTAATTTAATAGATCACAAGTAAATACCAAATTTCATAGCCTGACATAGAAGATGATTTAGGCATACATCGCATACAGCAAAAACTAAAAATTATGATACAAACATCTATTAATAATAATTCTATGGCCATTTTAAAAGCCAATGCTGCATAGTTTCTGACAGTCAAGAAATAGATGTAATCTTATTCTGGTGGTGTAAAAAGAAAGATCCAAGTATAAAAATCAGACTAAAGCATATGATATCAACAGTCCATGTTAGACATAGATTGAGCAGTGAACTTAATATGCCAACCCAAACAACCACAGCAGTGAAAATCACACACAGATGCACAACAAAAGCTCTTTACCATGTTGTTCAAGCTCTTCTTTGGAAAGAGGATAAGTTATAGAACATACAGTCCCCACCTCCCTAGCTTGACAGTGAACACCTTCTGCCATCCCTTTATTAAGAAGACCACCAAATATCACAGTTCTAGCAACCCTTCATAATAACAAGTAAAAGCATATGTCAAGACATCAAGGAGGGAGAGAAACAGTGAACACCTTCTGCCATACCAATTAATTAAAGAAACAATCTCTAATTATTCCAAATTAACAATACTAATGCATTCTAGTCAGAATGGTAGAAACAAAGTAGCCTAGAGAAATTACAGAGACAAATACCAATAGCACCGAGTTGGAAACTAAGAGC
Source organism: Hippophae tibetana (assembly GCA_037013495.1). Classification (NCBI taxonomy): domain Eukaryota; kingdom Viridiplantae; phylum Streptophyta; class Magnoliopsida; order Rosales; family Elaeagnaceae; genus Hippophae; species Hippophae tibetana. The sequence continues at coordinate 46,712,472 of CM072808.1, read as the reverse complement.
CACATGAACACATAACAAAAATGCACATGCTGCACAGTTTGCACCAAAATAAAGGCGGTAAACTTCACTTTTGGTCCCTGACATTTGGCCTAGCACTAGTTAGATTTTGGTCCCCAACATTTTATTGCTTGCAATAGGATCTAATGATAAGCAAATGATGTAATCAAATCAAATTACCTTTGGACGTTTTACAGAAAATGCATCACAGTTCCCACTTATCTATTTAAGACAATTTCTGCCATAAAATTAACTCAAATAACCTTAAAAAGGCAACAGCCAGGTCCAAATGTCATGCTTAAACTGACTAAACTTGCACTGAATAAGTAAAAGATACTCATATTTGTACAAAAGAACGAGCTAGAATGCATCAGTACAGCTCGAACTCAAACATGTCATAGCCGCTAATCAAATAGGGCTTGTAATCACAATTGAAAGGGCAACATTCACTGAACATGTATAATTACCAAGGGTTCTGGCTAAAGGTCTTATGGACTGATATGATTGAGCTATCTTAGAACATCAACTTTGCATTTTGCAAAATCTAGAAATAAAGGGAGCAAGCTTTTCAAGCATAATTATGCACCATGTGTCATAGAGAAACCAACTACACCATCACATATTAATTCTCATAACATTTTTTATCTGACGACACCACTTCGTTTTCTCCAAAATCAAATCAGTACAAGGTTAAAACAGTTTAAAATACATACGAAAAACTCATCTAACCACCATAATACATATGTATTTAAGACTAATTGAAGAAATCATATAGAAAAAGCTTTCATTTAGAGAGTCATAAGTTAAAATGAATTTTCATCACTTTTTGACATTTATAAAAGATTGTCTAATTTTCCAAATCTAATATTAAATTATATTATCATAAAAAGTGGCTGAACAAATGAAATACAAAGCATCATGAAAGACTCTACATGGCCTACATTGTTTATGCATACTTCATGAATAAAGTCTCATAACACAATAACGAACATCCTGAATCACTCAAAAAATCATGAAGAAAATGAAAGAAAGCAGGACACAGCTTATACGATGGCAAGATTATACATTACCTTTGCTTTTCTGAGCCTAAATCCTCAACATTATTATGCAGTGTTTCAGTCTTTCCAAACTTTGTGTTTTTCTCTGAGTCATTTCAAAGAAACAAATGAGAAAAGGAAGACCAAGTTGGAATGCAAACCATAAGATGATATATATTGTTCAGAACCTTCTCTTTTCGGAAAACTATTTTCATCCTTGGAAGCACCATCATCAATGTCATTCTTTGACTTTAGGTTTTCATTCTTGCCAGTTACTGAAAAAACTGCAATATACATCTTTTATAGCAAAGGTGCAATATACATAATAGTTAAATTGTAATTCAGAACACTTGGTTTATGACCTATGTTACATGGACTCATCTGAATGTGTCTGACAAGGAATTTTTTGGGTGTCACGCTAGTTTCCTCAATCTGTAAATTTTCACAATTTGGCATGTCGAGTACACATGTTGTGTTCACTGAAAATGAATACTTCATGACAAATGAAGAGTCAAGTGGATGTAACTTGGTTTTTGATTGAAAGTCTCCACTATCTTCTCGCTTATTAGTCTATTTTCCGTTCTAACGTCTCAGTTATCTTTTTTTCTCCTCGGTTCACTTTATCCCTCTCCCATGCATCAGAACTGTATGCTCAAAATTTAAAAAAAAAACAATAAATAGAGTGAAGCATTCTAACCTTGACTAGTCTTTGATCTCCGCTGCTCAAGGGGAGCACGATGCACAGCATGTTTAACTGCAACTTTCCGACCTCCAATTGAAGAGCCATTCTTCAGCTCAATGGCACGATTAGCATCATCAGCAACAGCACTGTAACGGGCCAAACATGGATCAGTATGAAAACAATTTAGAAAAAGCAACAAGATAAGAAATTAGTCACGAGTAACGGGCCAAACATGGTTCAGTATATAAGGCTAAAATATCAGGAATAAGAGACCTCACTAAGTACTCAAAAGTTAATTGCTAGAAAGTAATCATCAAAACAAAAAGAATAAATATTCATCTTAATAACGTAAAAACAATGATAACAGCATAAAAATGCATATCTAAAATGTGTAAATTAATTGATATTTATGATTCAAAGAGTTTAAAATTAATAATTATCTATATTAATTCAATAGACATTCATTTATATTAATTATGATTATTTATACTTGTATGATCAACAAAATCAACAAAAGAATATCAAAAAAATCAAAATTTGGTTTTAGCAATATATCTTCACGAGATTTCATAAACGGGCTGTTGAATTTTGATCATAAAATTTGATTTTGATATCCAAATGGAATGATTCAAGTTGATATAGAAAGATAATTTAATTATTCATAATTTCATATTTCTAAGAGAATATCCAAATCTTATTATTTTATGTCCAAAAATGAGCTGAAATCCAAAATATATTTTATTTGAACGTCTATTAATATGTCTGATATATCTTTTTGTATAAAGCTCCAAATTAGATATTTTTGGTCATGTGAAAAATAAAATTGATCTACAATTCGTATTTCGAAAATATTTTCCAAATCAATTATGTTCAAGGAGGAAATGGCATGATATGATCAGGATTCAACAAAATCTTCTTACTCCAATACTATAAATAGATGGGGCATTTAAGACTTGGATATCATAAAAAATTGCAATAAACTTTTACTTTCTTCTCCCATTCTCTCTCTAGAATTTGTAGGAAAAATTTGTAAGCTAGGCAAAAGTTAAAACAAGGTTAAAGAGGAGCTTAATTGTGTAGTTTTTCTATTTCATTCTTTTATTCTTATAATTACTTTATAGTTTACAATTTTTTTTGAAAAATTATTTTGTTAATCTTTTGCTATATTCAATATATTATAGTCTTTAGTTTCGTATAAATCTAGTCATGTTTTCTTTATGTATAATTTTTAGTTTATAATTATTATATTTATTTTATAAGTTGATCTGTTATCGCAATATTATCATTTTGACATATTACCGATATTAGATAACTTATAACAATAAATCTTGCTTATTCTCAATCAAAATATTTTTTTCAAAATAAATACATTAGTTTTTGTTATTATTAATATTCAACTTTGTATCTTCCATTGTTTGTTTGAGATGTGAAGCATGCAATTGAATAGTAAATAAAAATCAAAGTTAGTAATATTAAAATAAAACAATCGAGTGAATTTCGAAACCTCATTATTTAATATTGATTTTCTTCTCTTTTAAAACTATTATACTTAATTATTATTCTTTTTCATTATTTTTCAATTATAATTTTTATTTATTATTCTATGACAACATTTTTGTTAATTTATTTTGCTTCTATGTGGAATAGACACCTAAAGCTACACTACAATAACTATTTAACCAAAGGTAATAATTTTGAGCATAATCAACATTTGGCACAGTTGTTAAAGAAGCATCACAACAAGTGTAGATTTTTTTATTTTATTTTTTAAGAATTCTTTTTAATTTCTCTATAAGAAAAAATATATATAATTTTTTTATAGTACTTACTTGCTTCTATTATTATTATTTTATTTTTTTAGTTTCTCTTTTATATTTTTGACTATTCTTTCTTTCTTTTTTAAGCTACTAACTCTGTCTCCTTTTCTCTAGTTTTTGTAATTCATTAGTTTGTTGGAAAAAAAATTAAGGAGAATTTGTAGGCTACAATCGGGACAATTTGATGAATCAAAAAGCAAGCTAGAGTTTACACACATCATCATCTCATAGTCGTATTCTTATACATTGCATATATTTTGTGTATGTGTGACTGTGATGTAGTGTAAGAGTGGTCCAGTTAAAGAAAATAAAGTCACTCTGCAATAGAAGAAACATGAAGCAGTAGATTCTTTCTAATAGCATGCACAAAATAAGAAAGATTCTCATGACATGCAGACGACCAAGTGATAAAGCCTTAAACAGACCAATATAAGTATATTTATTATAAATTAATCCATGACAATGAAAATAATATCCTCTCAATACATACAGTATAATTATTAAGAGTTAGTCTGTCAGGTTCTTCTAGCAACAACAGTGATGTGCAATTCATTTACATCATCTATTAAAATTTTCCATGAATATCATGTATCTTTTCAAATATTAGCTGGAATTATAGATCTGAGTGATATGATTGATACTATTTATGAAAACGATATATAAAATAAAAGCCCCAGGGGTCAAATTCACATACTTATCATTATGAGATGAAATATTTAATGATCCAATAACCTTGAATAAAGAGCCACACAAACAAACCACTACCATGTTAATTGCCATACATAGTACAGATAAGTGCAAAACTGCAAATAACAAACAATCCAAATAACAATTCTAGTCCTAAACATAAACATTGCATCAAGAATATTCAAAGAGATTATCCGAACAAAAAAAGAGTAGTAACTTTCATTTTGCAATTTCCAAATTAGAGATACCACAATACATTTTAGACAAAATATTCATATCTTGCAAAAGATAATGGCATCTTATCATCATGGCCAGGGGTGGATGTATACAAGGATCAAGAGCATCTTATCATCATGATCAGGGGCGGATGTATACAATCAAGAGGCACCAATCTCAAAATTTTTAGGTGTAATATTTATAGAATTACACGCATAAAATAGAACTATGCACCCTGAATTTTAATATTTAGGCTTTTAACACTTACGAACTCACTACGAATTCAATAATTTGAACATATTTACACTAAAATGAAATTCCTATAATATCTTTTTCAACTAAAAACAAGTAGAAATTGTAAAGTAATACTTTTTTTACTATTTATACGGTGCCCCTCTTGAGTTCAAATCTCAAATCCTACATCCATCATGGTGACAAAAAAAGAAAGCAATAAAAATAAAGTCAAAATACTAAAGAGAGTAGTTGCAGTCATCTTACAATTGAACAAAGCCAAAACCACGATGCTCAGTTGACCCTACAATACAAAAAGAAAAGGATCGGGAGTAATTAACATGTTTCAGCCAAAAAAATTTAAACTCTAACCACGAAGAAATCGGGAACGAAGGGTAGAAAGGCATAGGTACTTAGTTCTTCATTTAGGACAAGTTTGCAGTTGTTCTAGTTTCCAAATGCTTAATTATTTCGAACTTTCAAGTTTCAACTTAACCTTGTCAAGTTTGTAAGAACATATGACCAAATAAATCTTTGACCGTTGCACTTGCTTTGCATTATTCTAGTTCCCAAATGCTTAATTATTTCCAACTTCCAACTTAGCCTTGTAAAGTTTGTAAGAACATATGACCAAATAAAATATTTCACCTTTGCACTTGTTTTGCATTGTTTTTTATACCAATAGACGATAGAATTGTGACCTCAAAGCCAAATCCAAAATGTAGCGACCACAAACCCTTAGTTACATCTTCAATAGGATGGCAAGTAAAATTACAACTTACATGATAGCTGCTTTAGTCTATCAATCGCAAACAAGTCGGAACACAAAATAACATTGAAATTCACCCATATAAGTTAAGAAAAAGAAAAGGAAGATACAGGTAACAGGCCTACATTAATATACTCAAAACTTTTGCACAGGCTTACCTTTTTGCGTAACCATGAAACAACGCCTAATTGGTCCAACTTCGCCAAATGTTCCTTCCAGCTGATGTATCAAGGAAACAAGCACAAATAACTGAAAATTTGCTCTATTTAACGAAGAACAAGATATAAAATGGCAAAATAAAAGTCCTAATAAAATGCAACCATTAACGAACTGTCAAAAGAATGAAATAAATGAATAGAACAAACAAACGAGCAAAAGAAAATGAATGGATGGGAAAATAATGAATAGAACCTGAGAGGTGGTGAATGAATATGGCATATTGGAGACGAACACAGTAGCCGAGCAATAGTCGGTTTGGGCAAAAGTTTTGGTTTTGTTCTTCTTCCCCATCCCTAAACAAATATAGAGATAAGTTGTAGCTTTAATTATAAATGAAGCCCTCGAAATATATTGAAAAGTTGAGAACAACACATTTGAATGATTGAAAAGGTCATAAATCATCATATCAGATCCTAAACTAGCTAATATCACAGTACCATATATATTCTAAGCATGAAGAATAAATATGAAACCAATAAATCAAGATAAGGCAGAGAGATTACCTATTACAAACTAAAAGCCAACCAAGCAGAATACGAGTGGAAGAGTGGAAGAGTGGAAGAGTGGGAGAGTGGACTATGGAGACTATTGGCAGGCGGCAAAAGAGTTGGAGATACTTGACGGCCAGCGTTGGTGTAGAAAAGGAAGGGAGAGAGTGAAATTAGGGCATGTGGAGTCGTATGTAGGTCGGTTATGTTTTTCATGTGATTTTTCTCCAAAAACCTCACACCCTTTTTACGGTTTCTTTTTTTAAATATTGTTTCTAATTTATTCTCTTATGTAATATTATTATTATTTATTTATTAATAACATATTTCTTAATAAGTGAATAGTTTTACAACTATTTTTAAGTTTTAAACACCTTAAATAATCTTTAAAAATGATATAATTCTTACTAAAAAAATAAGAAGATTTTTATGTCGATCAAATTTTAAAATAATTACAAATATATTATTGAATTTTTAATTGTTATTTATATACCAATAAACTTTTATTTCGTAATAAATATACTATCAGTGTTAATTGTTAACAATATTAACATTATGATAAGTGTAAATCCCACCAAATCACACCACATCACCCTTATATCTACGTAACGAATATTCAGTTTATGGATTCGTTAAATTAGAAACAACGAATATGGGTTGTAACTTGTAATTCATAATTAAATGTTATATTTTTGTGAACAATTTATTTAAATACTCAACTTTTATTTTTGAAAATGAACTTTTGTTATCATTTTTATAAATGTATTGAACTTGTGAAGCTCTATCAAATAAGTATATCTAAAGTATCTTAAATTTGTGTATCTTACAAGAAAGCTTATAAACATGATGTAATCCGCAAGTATACGAGTCGTGCAAGTAATATAATGTATCTAAGTGTATATATTGTTCTCATAAAAAGTTGTATAACTTATAAGTACCACTATAATTATTGTGAATACTATTTGGATAATATAACATTATAAAAACTAAAACAATAAATAACAACTAATTTTAAATTAAAAAACTTAATAACTATTTAGATATATGAGAAAATAATATAGGAATATTTAATCATCCAATTTTCTAACACGTGAATCACTAAAATTCTCCTAATTTAATTATTGATCAATTATATGATCAATTAAATCTAACCTAACATACATTCTTCTCGTAATTACACTACACATCGTATAATAATTAACCTAATTATACTCTTATATCAATTAGATTTTATACTACTCATTATGTTAATCAATTATAGATTACACACATAAGAATCGTACATATTTATCTAGAAACTATGCATCTTATTTAATAAAGATAAAATAATTCTTTTAAATCTATTTAATTACTTCAATAAATCAATTATTGGCTAAACAATTAATAGCATAAAAACCACATTAAATAATATAATTGAATTGTAATAACAATTGGGTAAAATATTAGATCATTACATGTAAAAAATTAAGTTAATAAGACCTCTAAACTAATAAACTAGTTAGACATAATTATGTTCTTAAAGCTCATATTTTTTATAAAAAAAATACAAAATAATTGATTTAAAAAAAAGAGAAAAAGAAGATATACACTCAATCTATTGATTTCTAGCACTAATATTCTCTTGAATCCTTTACAAAGTTGTCTCTTTTAATCTCATTTTGAACTTTTTATTTGTTTCTCTCTTTCTAGCAGCTGTTAAGGTTCTATAATTATTAATTGTATGTTGTTTATGACCTCTATATGGTGTTTTAAATAGATTTAAATTGATCCTCATTATATTAGAATTCATATTACTTTAATCAAAGGGTTAAGATTGATAGTTGGAATTCAATTTAAGATTGACATGTTAAAATCCTTGTCGTTTTATCAATCGAGCCTATTCTCGATCGATCGAGTGATGAACCCTCGATCGATCTACTACCTTGTTGATTGATCAAATGATAAACCTTTGATCGATTAAGTGATAAACATTTGATCAATCTACAAATATCTAGACCGATCTACCCTGATGATCCTATATTTGTCCTTATTTTTACCTTTTTTTGATCGATTTGATATATTTTCACATACATTGTCATATTAAACACAAATTAAGCCTATTTTTTATATTTAAACAAAAAAGACAAAATAAGTTATTCAAAAGTAGCCAAATAACTTTATTTTGTAAAATTAAAATAGCTCCAAACTTAACAATTTGTTTGTCATCAAGCAAAGCCAAGCTTAATTAGCTAAAATGATATGGACAATACTATCTATTAATGTTTGATACCGTAGTAGTCCAAATGGTATTGACTCACTTCTTATTAAGTTCTTAAGTGGCTAGGACCGGGTTCGAGAATTGGGGATAGTGAAAGAAATGTGTTACCTTTCCTGAGGTTGGTCACCTGTGTATATCAACCAGGTGGAACTATAATACCTTAGACATAGGACCTATACAGATATCCTTAAAAATGTGCAAACATAGGTTCAAACATCAAAATGCACCCTTTTTACCAACATCTTTTACTGGGTTTAGATAATATCCTCGTGGGTCCCATAGGTTTTACAAAATTGTGGTTTGTTCCTGCCTAGTTTGTCGAGTTTCTTTCGTCTTTCTCAACTTCGAACCTGTCACCTGAACCCTTTTAGCCACAAATTTATAGAAGTTGGTACCATCTAGACTACTTAGTCCAAATGGTGTAAGCTTACTTCCTAATAAGGTACTAAAAGGCTAGGTATTGGGTTCAAGAGTTAGGGGCGAAAGAAATGGGTTACACATTCCAGAAATAGGGCCCACCCTAATATTCCAAAAATGTGCGAGCCATACTCAAACAATTAATACATGCATGTTCAATGAAAACTATTCCCTTCAAAATTCATACATGACAAGGAAGTTCGCATATCCATCAATCAACGTTCCATTGATACAAAGATATGCAAGGTTTTTGAATGATTGATTTGTATGTGTAATGCCCATAATATCATCCAAGCAATCATAAAATCAATTTATATGAGCATGCTAATAAACTAAGTCTTAGAACAAGTTTCGTAGGTCTATTTTTCACACTTCCCTCCACTAATGTAAACATGTACTTAGCTAAAAATCAATAGGGATTTATATGCTTGTAATGTAAGACTTAGGTGAGGGTAGATATATTCATGTTTTTTCCACACCTTCACTTTCTTTTTATTCATTGTGCAATATTTAACTTTAATTGAACTTTCATTTGATATCTTTGTGTACCTTATCTTACCATTATAATACATCATACTTATCCCACATCTCTTCTTCACTTTCTTTTGTTTTTTTTTCTTTTTTGGCATCACAACACTCCTAAACTTATTTTTAATTTTATTCTTTTTGTTTAAAGGGGTAATTGTGAGTTTTTTTGTATATGTGAATAAGTATGGTATATTATATTTCACCTCGCTCTATAACATAGTACATGATTGCATTTTTCATACAAACTCAAGATGTAAGGGTAAAGATAACGCTTATTGGTTAAGCTAAAAATATGGCTTAAAGATATGAATGATCCTTAGTAAGGCTCAAAAGGATGACTAAGGATATAAACAATGGTTAGTTTGAAAGACCAAAATCATTTCTCAAGCCAAATATTATTTAGGATTTCTCCTTAAAAGATGATTAAATAGATTATAAAACATGGTAGACCTCCTCAATTAGCCATAACTCACCATAAATTTTCTTCTAATAAGAACACCAAAATCAATCATGTACATATGCATAAAAATCTAAATCAATTTAATCATAACTAGGAAGCATATCATATGATTAATGTAAATATCTTAACGGACATCTTACGTTTCTTATCCTAGTCATAACAACCAATTTTATCATTGGGTTCATATGTTTCCTATTAAATATTCATGAATTTAGTTTCAATATATTCATCAAATTCTACTCAAATGATGATTAAAAAATCCTAAAAATGAATAATATCCTAAACATGAAAATGTATACAAGAAACTAAAGTAAAAAGTGAAGCTCCTTCTCCTTCTCCTTCTCCCACACTTAAATTGCACATTATCTCCAATGTGAACATATGAATATTAAAGAGAGTGAAAGGAAAGAAAACTCTCTTAGTTTTGGCACACCACGTCCACGTCTGTTTGAAATTGCGCAATCTTTGTTGTGTCATTGCCCTCCATATTTATTCACCTACATAACATAAAATATATAAGAAATAACATTGGGTTATCTTCCAATAAGTGTCATGTTTAACATTCTTTTCTAGATATTCATATCAGCTCCTAAAGTGCATCCACCGTAGTCATCATAATCTTTTCATTTGGCAATTGGTTTATAAGATAGTGTTATACTCTATGCCTATTAACCATGAACTGCTTTTTTTGTTTTTTAACTCAATGGATCTATAGTTTGTTACCTTAGTGATGGTGAATATACCTAATCATATACTCTTGAGTTTACTCATAAATAGTTTGAGTCTTGAGTTATGCAGTAATACTTTATATCTAAGTTCAAAAGTACGGTTGACAGTTTTCTTATCATGTTGTCTCTTTGTATTTTATTTCTAAAGCTTTCTTTTCTCATAAGTATTCCACTATAGTTCATCTAGTTCATTTATTTGTAGCTTCCTTTTCTCACCAAATGCATTCATAGACATGTTCAATTGTTTTAATGCCTAATATGTTTTATGTAGCATATCCACAAGTAGGTGACATGCTTTTTCATAAAATAGCTTATATGGGGTGGTACCAATCGATGTTTTAAATGTAGTTTTGTATGCTTATAAAGCAACGTCTAACTTATAGGCCTAATCCTTTCTAGAATTATTCCTTTTTCTCTCCAAAGTTCTTTTCACTTCTTTATTGGACACTTTTCACTTGCTCACTTGTTTAGGGATAATAGGGGTAGATATCTTATGCTTAATCTCATACTTAGACAATAAATAATTGAAGGATCTATCACAAAAGTAACTATCTATATTACAAATAAGAATCCTATGAGTTCCAAACCAAGTGAAAACATTTTTCTGTAGAAATTTCATGACAAATTTGCATCACATTTGTTACTAGAAATGACTTCTACTTATTTTGACACATAATCCACACCTATATAGTATGTACTGGTTACAAAAGAACGAGAGGAAAAAGTCTCATAAAGTCAATGCCCTAAACATCAAACAAATGTAATTCAAGTATATTCATTAGAGGTATGCCATCTTTTTTGAAAACATTACTTATTCTTTAGTATCTATCATGTGTTTTTACATAAAGGCAGACATATCTAAATAGTGTAGGCCAAAAATAACCAGATTGAAGTATCTTATCTACTATTTTTGTGCTCTCAAAGTGGCCTATATAGTATGAGTTATGACAATATATAGTGACAGATACTTCAAAAATCATCATGAGGGACATACCTTCTTAAAATATCATCACCACATTCTTTGTAAAGGTAAGTGTCATCTTAAAAATACTGTTTAACATCACGGAAGAATTTATTCTTTTATTTCCATGTGAGATTAGATGGAAGGATGTTGGCAACTAAGAAGTTTACAATGTCTGCATATCATGGGATGTCGATGAATCTAAAACTTATAACATATATTGAAAATTTCTTAATAGGTTTTTTAACTGCTAAATATTATTTTTCATTGTTATGATAATTTAACTCTAGACTTTGAAAATATCTTGATGTATATCTATAAAGATATTCATTTTTTAAGTTAATTGTATTATATAAATTTCAAAAATTAGAGTTTTAAAGCATTATTTGTATACAATGAAAATATAAAAATTCTTAAATTTATACTACGAATTTAAAAAATTAAACTTTTAAATATAATGGTTCGACTTTATCGTCTTCTTCTGTTTGTTTTTAAATTAATAATTAAAAAAACTAGACTTTTAAAGCACTATTTATACACAATAATAATATAAAGACTTTTAAATTAATTTACACTATCAATTTAAAAAATTAAAATTTTAAATATAATGTATATAATGACAATATCAATACTTAAAATTACGCTTTATATATGATGTTCTACACTTATCAAGTTACTTAGCCGTGTTCAAAATTGGGTTGGTTCGGTTTTGAATTAAAATTTAAACCAACCCATTCTAATTTGTTTTTAAAAATGAAAATCAAACTGAATCAATTAAAGGTATAAAACTAATCCAAATCGAATTAAAAATATTGGGTTGATTTGAGTTGGTTGTACTAATTTTTTTTTAAAATATTTTTCTCTAAATTGTACCGATAAGTTTTTGTTCCTTGAAAATAACTTTAATTTTACAAACTTTAAACTTTATAATTTGTATTATTATTATTATTATATATACACACATAATTGTTGTTAAATGTTATTCACAGAGTATAACTAAAAGAATAAAGATTTATGATTGTTTTAGACCTATAATTGGTGTTAGTTGGTTGTACTAATTTTTGAAATTTTTATTTTTTCTCTAGATTGTGATAATAAATTTTTGTTTCTTGAAAATAAATTTAATTTTACAAACTTTTAACTTTATAACTTTTATTAATAATAATAATAATAACATTATTATTATTATTATTATAGTTAATGTTATACACACATATATAACTAAAACAATAAAGAATTATGATTATAGATGATTGTGACTATATATTAAGACTTTAAAATTTTAAAATTAAGAAAATATGAAGAATCTAAAATCAAATAAATAAAAATAAAAATAAATTAAATATAATATATATAGGTTGTTGTGTTTTGATTAATTTTAAAATTTGAAAACCAAACCAACCCATAATTCATCAATTCTTCAAAATTTAAAACCAAACATAAACTATTTTTTTGTTTAACTAATATATGAATTAAATTCCAACTAAAATTATTTTTGTAATACTAATAGTTCTTTTTTAAAGATTAATGATTTATTTTTTTGTATTTCTTTGAACAATTAAATACTTATATATATGTACATACACTTTATAAAACTTAATTTTTTTATAATAATCTTTATAAATAATGCTTAAAATATGCAAAACACGTCTTACTTTTTTCATATTTATTATATTTAAGTTTAAAAAATTAATAAATTCAAATAGTTTTAATTGTGTTTATCGCATTATAAATAATATCTTCTTTTTTTCATTGATTCGTTTTATTCATTTATCTTATATCTTTTTAAGATGTTTTCGTAAGCATAAGTTAATCGACATAAATGCGAAATAAACAATCTAAAGGATCAAAAACAAGTAAAGTAAGGACTTACCTCTAACCATTTAACTTGTTCTTAAAGCTCAAAACTGATCATAAATTATTTGCTCTCTATGTTTAGAACTTCTAAACTCTTAACAATACTCAAATAGATGATGTATTGCATTGAAATTATGTTTTGAGCTTAGGGACGATAACACATTTTTTATAGTCGTGTTTCTCATCAAAGTATCGGTATTGTTACCAGCTTTTAACCATAACCGATGAGCTACTCAATAATAGAAACTTTTGGACCATTAAAGGATCCATTAAAGAAAAATGAAAATGAAAATTGGAGAGTTTAAACGGATGATCGATTACATTCTCCCACTTGGTCCAAACATTCAACTTAATCATATCGATTATCGTTCTTAATAAATAAATACATGAATCAAGACGATAGGTCCTCTAAGAGTGAGTATTATCTTCCATGTATTACATTGTATTTAGTTTCTCAAGTATTACATTTATGTGGTAACAAAACTTAATGTCATGGTCTTGTACATCAAATAAATTAAGGTGCATATAAATATGAGAAAATATCATAATATATAAGAGTTTCAATAATAAACTATATATTTACTTTACAAAATGGAACCAATTTCCATTTTCTCTACATAATCCTTAAATTTCAGTAGTAGCATATCTTTAGTCAAGGTATCGACAATTATCAACTCAGTGCTAACGTGCTCAATAACCACTTTCTTTTCCTTAACATGTTCTCTTATGGCCAAGTATTTAATGTCGATGTGCTTAATACGACTACCACTCTTATTATTCTTAGCTATAAACATAACAACTAATTTATTACAATACAATCTTAATGGCCTAGAAATATAGTCAACTACTCTAAGCCCAAAAATAAAACTCTTCAACCATACACCATATGATGTGGCCTTAAAAAATGACACGAACTCGGCTTCCATAGTGGAAAGAGTAGTTAAGGACTGCTTTGCACTCTTCCAAGACACGGTTCCACGGGCAAGCATGAAAATGTAACCAGATGTTGATTTACATGAATCAATATAGCCAACAAAGTTCGCATTGGAGTAGTAAATTACTTCCAGATTATCGATTCGTCTATACATTAGCATATAGTCATTGGTTCATTGAAGATGCCTTATCACTTTCTTAGCAGCTCTCTAGTAGTCTAAACTTGGATTATTTTGATAATGTCCTAATATTCCAATAGTAAATGCAATGTTAGGCGTTATGTAAACCTAAGCATACATTAGGCTTCCAACAACAGAAACATATGGAATGTTCTTCGTTTGTTCTCTTTCAAAATCATTCATTAGGCATTCGTCCAAATTGAACTTATCGTCTTTCACAATGGGAGCAACACATGGTGAACAATATTTCATTCAAAATTTCTCTAAAAATTTATTGATATAGGTTTCTTGAGATAAACCTAAGACACATCGAAGTCTATCTCTATGGATCTTAATGCCAATGACATAAGATGCCTCACACATATTCTTCATATTGAAATTTTTAGAAACAAATTGTTTTACCTCGTGTAGAAAACCCTTATCATTAGTTGCAAGCAAATTCCATCCACGTATATAATCAGAAAACATATCTTACTCCGACTAACCTTATGATATATACATTGATTCATGGGGTTTTCAACAAATTTGAATGAAGAAATTACTCCATGGAGTTTCTAATACCATTGTCGGGATGCTTATTTTAGTCCGTATATGAATTTATTAAACTTACAAACCAAATGCTCACCATCACTAAAAAGAAATCCTTCGGGTTATTTCATATAAACCTCTTCTATATCTTTGTTGAGAATACATGTTTTTACATCCATTTGTTGCATCTCAAGGTCAAAATGGACTACTAATGCCAATATAATATGCACAGAATCTTTCTTATATACAAGAGAGAAAGTTTATGTATAATCAATTCCTTTTATCTGAGCGAATCCCATAGCAATTATACCTTGTCTTATATCTCTCAATGTTGCCTAATGAGTCTTTATTTATCTTAAAGACCCATTTACATCCAATGACTTTTGCATCATTGGGTAACTCAATTAGATTCCAGACTCCATTACTCTTTATGGAACTCATCTCATCCTTTATAACATTGTACCATAATTCAAATTCTTTGCAACTCATGCTTGTTAAAAGGATTTAGGATCATTCTTAACTCTAATATTACAGTCAGATTCTTGTAAATATACAACATAATCATTAGGAATTATTGACCTTTTAGTTATAATAGATCTTCTTAATGTCGCACCATCATCTTCTTGGGAAGTATGGTGTTCAACTTGTTGTTCAAAAGTTTTAGAAATCTCCTGAATAGTTTGTTTTATTGGAATGTTGTCAATAACTTGTGGAATTTTAATGATTGATTGTTCAACACCAACTTGTACTTGAGGGGTGTTGTGAAAAACAATTAATCTATCTCCTGAAATTAAAGGTTAAGACTCCAAATGATCAGTATCATAAACTATGTTCCAATTTTGATTTCTCCCACTAATCAAATCATACTCAAGAAATTTTGCATTTCTTGATTCCACAAACTTAGTGTTGTGAAATGGACAATAAAATATATAACCCTTAGACCGTTTGACATATCCAACGAAATACCCATTAATGGTCATTCGATCTAGCTTATTCTTTTGTGGATTATAAATCCTCACTTCAGACGGGCATCCCCAAATGTGCATATGTCGCAAACTTAGTTTCTAACATTTCCATAATTCAAATGGCGTCTTTGAGACAACCTTAGTTGGAATTCGGTTTAATATATATATACCCATCTTTAAAGCTTCAATCCACAAGGATTTAGGAAGATTGGATTAGCTAAGCATACTCTGTATCATGTTTAATAATATTTGGTTTCTCTTTTCTGCTACATCATTCTTGTTTGGTGAACCAAGCATAATGTATTGGGCAACTATCCCATACTCTTGAAGAAACTTAGCAAATGGACGTGACACTTGTCCATTCTCGGTATATTTAGCATAATATTCACCACTTTTATATGATCTCACGAGCTTTATTTGCTTTCTAAATTGCTTTTCTACTTTGGCCTTAAAGATCTTGAAGACATCTAATGCTTTGCTCTTATTATGAAGCATGTATGGATACATATATCAAGAAAAATCATCAATAAAGGTGATAAAATATTTTTACCTTTTATGTCCATATCTGGACAACATATATCAGTATGTATGATCACTAATATGCATGAACTTCTATTGACACATTTCTTTGACTTGTTAGTCTGCTTTCTCTTAATGCAGTCTATACATGTCTCAAAATCAATAAAATCTAGAGTACTAAGTACCCCATCTTTCACTAATCTTTTAATTCTTTCTATGGAGAAATGTCATAATATTCTATGTCATAATGTAGAAAAGTCATCATCAATAATACAACTTTTAATGCTAACTTTAACATGCATAGCATATGAGTGGCATTATTTCATAAATTAATGCAGTAAAAATTATCAGAGAAAATATCATTCCCAACACAATTAGATTTATTAAATAAAGTAAAAGATGTTTTTGAAAAGTGAAAGGAATAACGAGAAGGTATAAGTCTTGAAATCGAAATCAAGTTTGTAAAGAAACTTGGAACATAAAAGGTCTTTTATAATTCTAAAACAAAACCATTACTTCAAATCAAACTGCATGTTCTTATAGCCTCCACGTACAAGCCCACATTGTTTCTTGATAAGATGTATTGCTTACATTGCACTGGCTTACTTAGGTTTCACATACCTTATAAAGAGTTTGCAACATGGATTGTAGATCCATAATCAATCCACCAGATGTTAATATTAACATTAACCATATTAGATTCATAACAAACAAATGAGGTTGGATTATCTTTACCCTCAAGTCATTTCTGGAATTTGATACATTCTTTTTTCATGTGTCCCTTCTTTTTACAAAAGAAACACTTGGCTTCTTTCTTAATATTAGCTTGAGGTTGAACTATCATTTTTCCTTTATGTTTATTTTGACATTTTCCTTTCCCACTTATTGTAGCCAACATTGCACTTTCACCAAACTTCATAACAAGCCTCCATTCCTCTTGAACACGTATGGTTATTAGTCCATTAACATTTTATCTTTATGTGTGTTGTATGAGATTTTAAACGGCCTATACTATTATGGGAGAGCATTCAGGGTATAATGTACCGGGAAAGATTCTGACATCTTAACCTTGATATTCTTAATTTGATATTCTATCCTAATAAATCATACTAAATATAATAAAAATTCTCGTGGGATAAGATTCATTATATCACATTTAATTAATCACAATTAATATTTATTTTTCTAAATGTGATCCTAAATAAACTTTATTATAGTTTTAATTAATTAAAAATGTTGTGACTACTCCCTAATTAATCAAACCATATGAATTACTTAAAAATTAACTAAATCTTTAGGCTCAATTATTGCATAAAATCATAAGAAATATTAATTTAATTTCAAATGTGCAAATATTATCTATCTTAAGATTACATATATAAATAAATAACAATAAATTATACAAGAAAAATAAATAATATAAGTACTAATTAAATTCATAAAGAGTCATTAACAATTAATTTCATTATACATAAAATATTTAACAAAATTTCATATGTATAATAAATTATAAAATTTATGCATACAAATACCAAAACGAATAATTTAAGCATAATGAATTTAAACATAAATTTTAATATGCCAAAAATTATTTAAATAAATATCACATGTATAATAAATATTCTATATATGATCAACTTAATTTAAATAATTAATCACATTAAAATTATATTCAATTTTTTTATTAACAATTAAATATCGAATATATATAATAATAAATATTGTACACCAAAGAGCACAAAACATGTTGCATTCCAATTGCGAGGAGACTTAGCACTCTATCGAGTGACCCGAGTTTGATTCTCGATAAAACCAAATATTTTTATAAAAAATAAATTATGAATGTATGTAATAATAAGCTCTATATGTATTATAATACAAAATGCGTTGTGACATAGTGGTCTGAGCACTTCACTTTCACCCAAGAGACACGGGTTCAAGTCCCACAAACATTACCCTTTTTTATCTTTAACCCCCAACTGGGTCAACTCAATCCAATTACGACCCAAACGGATACCCGGTCATATCTCGCGATTTCAGTAACAAAATTAATTTTTCTTTTTATCAAAATTAATTTTTCAAGTGATTATGGTTTTTCACATTTTAAATAAAAAGTTAATTAATATATTCCAATGAACACAAAAGACATATTAGAATGATTTTTTTCATGGTTTTTCACATTTCAATTCACAGAATCATTAAAAAATCAACAATGAAATCATTTATAATTTTCATATGCATAAAAAACTAACCTTTCAAAAAAACTCAATTTCAAGGTTCTCGATGAAATAAAGCAAAAATATAGATCATTATAAATTGATCAAGACAGTGG
The DNA here is from genome assembly GCA_037013495.1 of Hippophae tibetana. Classification (NCBI taxonomy): domain Eukaryota; kingdom Viridiplantae; phylum Streptophyta; class Magnoliopsida; order Rosales; family Elaeagnaceae; genus Hippophae; species Hippophae tibetana. The sequence continues at coordinate 46,693,665 of CM072808.1, read as the reverse complement.
TGATATGAACTCTGATACCAAATGTAATAATAAATTAATAGTAAAAATACAGAATAAACAATCTAAAGGGATTAAAAACAAGTAAAACAAAGATCGTATCTTCAGCCATTGAAATTGTTCTTAAAACTTCAAACTGATCATAAATAATTTACTCTCTGTGTTAGGAACTTCTAAGCTCTTAATAACACTCAAATAAATGATGTATTACATTATAATTGTGTGTTGAACTTAGGGATCATAACACTCCTTTTATATATGTACTTTCGTCAAAGTATCGACACTATTATCAACTTTCAACCATAATCGCTTTTCAATGATAGAAACGTTTGAACCATTAAATAATCTATTAAAAAAAACGGAAATAAAAATTAGAGAGTTTAAACGAATGATTAGTTACAATTTTGATATTTGGTATTTTTTGTATTAATTAAAATACAAATTTATCATAGTCAGAGGTTTCTAAAAAAAAGAGTCGCCATCATATTTTAGTTAATATTAAAATATTAGTACAAATAAAACGATTATATTTATTAAGCTAACATATGTTTAACACAGTGATTTTAGTTATTATAGCGTTTTATTAAGAGAAGTACAATTATATATTTATTTTTATAAGCATTTTTTTCATAAAATTTAATTTTAGCTAAAACGCAAACAAAAATACTCTTAAAACAGAAAGCTTCTTCAATGAAAAAGTATTTGATTCACAATTTGGTAAAACGGTGAGACTGTAGCGCTCTAATATGTAAAAATTTCAGTTGTGTCAATTTGAAATTTTGCTCACATTGGATCGGGTCCCGTTATATTAATAATAATTGTCTCATGCTGATTTTTATTGTAGTGCTTCCAATATGTAAAAATTTCAGTTTTGAATCGATTTGAAATTTTGCTCACATTGGATCCGATCCCGTTATGTTGATAATTATTGTCCCATGCTGATATTTAATAAATATGGACAATAATCATAGGTTATTAACCCATTTTTTATTTTATTTATATTTATTTAAAATATATTTAATATAAAATTTTAAAATATTAATATAATATTTATTCTATTATACTATTTAATATATATTTTTAATAAAATAAAAAATATAAATATAAAAATAAATAAAATTTAATTCAATTATTTAATTTTTTTGTATTTTAATATTAAATTTTCTATATAATTAAATATATATTAAAAAATAATATTAATATATATTCCATCTCTAAGTAAACAAGTGATTGTTAATATAAAAATAAATAAAATTTAATTCAATTATTTAAAAAAAATTGTATTTTGGTGTTACTTTTTTTATATAATTAAATATATATTAAAAAATTATATTAATGTATATTCAACAAACAAGTGATTGTTATATATATATATATTATAAGATAGTTGATTATTAAGTATATCATTATTTAATAGAATAAAATTATTATATTATTTAATATTTAAAAATAAAATAAAATATTTTAAAAGCATATGTGGTGTAATTCAATAAAATTAGAAATAAATTTATATAATTTATTTTTAGATAATTATTCAATAAATTTAATTTATATTTGTATTATAGTCATAACTTTATAATAACGTGATAAGTGTATATTACTCTATATAAAACATAAGTTTATCTTGGTATTATCATTATATGTATTGTATTTAAAATTTAATTTTTTAAATTTATAGTATAAATTTAAGTATATTACTTTATATAAAACATAAGTTTATCTTGGTATTATCATTATATATATTGTATTTCAATTAATTTTTTAAATTTATAGTATAAATTTAAGAATTGATATTATCATTACTTACGTATTGTACTTGAAAAATCCAATTTTGAAGATTTATTAACTTGAAAAAGGAACGATGATGACAAAACTAAACTATTACATTTAAAAGTTTAATTTTTAAATTTATAGTATAAATTTAAGAGTTTTTTATACTATTATTATGTATAAAAAATATAATTTTTTAAAATTTAAAGTATAAATTTAACTTAAAAAATGAACCACGACGATGATAAAAAAATTATTTAAGTATAATTTAATTAATACACGAGTTAATTTTTTTTAACTTTATAGTAATATGACAAGTATAAAATGTTCTATATAAAACGTAAGTTTAAATTTTAATATTTTTATTGTACATATTTTATCCATAAAAAATTAGTATGTGATAATGCAAAAAAAGTGAAAAATATTAATAAAAATAAAAATGATTTAGACGGTCAACAAATAAAAAATTATTTAGGTATAACTGGTAATCAAGTAGTAAGTGTATAGTAATTTATTTAAAATCATAAGTTTAATTATTTGTATTATCATTATAAGCATTATATTTAAAATTTTAATTTTGTAAATTTATATTATAAATTTAATAGCATTGATATTACTAGTGTTACATTAAAAATTTAATTTTTAAAGAACTAGTATTTTAAAAATTTATTTTTTTGATTTTATTGACTTAAAAAAACTTAGTTATAATTTCATAATCAAGTAGTAAGTATAGTATGTCATATTTAAAATCATAAGATCAAGTATTTGTATTGTCATTATATTTAGTACATTTGAAAGTTTAATTTTGCAAATTTTTGATATAAATTTAAGAGTTTTGATATTATCATTATAATATTGCATTAAAAATCTAATTTTCATGTAAACAATATTTTTAATTTTTAATTTTTTAAATTCATTAATTGAAAAGAATTTAGTCATATTTTTATAATTAAGTGATAAGTTAGTATGACATATCTAAAAGCATGAGATAAAGACTTTGTATTATCATTATATGTGTTATATCTATAAATTTATATTATAAATTTAAGAGTTTTAATATTATTATTATATATAATATATAATTTATTTATCTATTATTGTGTGTTTTATATTATTATTAAATAAATCTTTTAATTCATTGATAAGTATAAAATATCTTATAAAAAAAGTAAAAAACTCAATTATTTATATTATTATAATTTATAATTTTAATATTATATTTCGTGAATTCTTATTAAAAAATAATGTTTTAAAAATTTAATTTTAAATAATATAATTATAATAACATATTTTAGGGTTAAGTAAGGGATTGGGTTGAGAGGAGGGTCACAATCCTGCTATATGCGAAATACTTTAGCTAACAGCCGTATGACATCTATCCATCCATGCTGAAGTTTCCATCGATTGAGCTTTCTCTCGCTTAATTCAATAGGGCTTTAGTAGACCGGTTTTTAATTCGACAACTCGATCGCTTCTTCCTTTGCTGGAATTACCAACTTTGCTGCTCTCGGCTTCTGTCTGTTATGTTATGGCTCGTCTCGCGCTTAGTCACTCGCGAGATTCAGATAGGGGGGTAGCAAGTCTTTTCTGAAAAAACTTGCAGTTCTCCCCCTTATCTAAAATATATATATTAGAGACTCACTCTTTGGTTGGGTCGGACAGGGACTTTTATAAAGATCTTTCCACTCACCCCTTAGATGAAAAAGAAAAAGGTCGGACCTTACACTATTCTATTCCTTTCTCATGTCAGAAATTGCGATCCGGGTAAAGCTACTACCCTTAATACACCTTCGGGAGACTACGGGGGTCAAGATGAAACTCTTTCTTCTCGAACCGAGAGATCCATGAATCGGGATCCTAATGCATATAGATACAAATGTTCCAATGGGAGCGCTTGCGGAAGCACCTCTTGAGCTTCCTGAGATGCCCCCACCCCGGGATTTGGCAAATTGATATTTTTTATTATAAAATATTGGTGTGAAAGTTTATTTATTTACATTAATAAATTTTACTTTATAAGCATGAAACCTATAGCTGTTTTTTATTATATTAGCTATTACCGTTTTAAAAATATATTTTTATATATCTTAATCATAAACATACACTTATTACTATTATGTATTTTTATTAATAATTTAAAAGTTTATTTTTTTATATTATAATATAAATCGAACTTTATAAGTAAAAAGAGAAAAAAAAACAAAACAGACGACGACTGGTTTTTATATAAGTTAATGATATTATTTTTTTGTTAAAGTTTTTTTATCCCTTTTTTTAGTTAAAGTTGATTATTTCATATATAGGAATTTTTTTAATATATGAATAAAAAAACATCAAATAATACCTAGAATTTCAAAAAGGACAAAACAGTGATACATGCACCTAATAATTTCATATTCATAGGTGCGCCTATTAGAATAATAAAAATAATTCTATAAAATAACATAAAACAAAACAAAAATAGACAAATAAAAAAAAATATAGTGGAATAAAAGTTTTTATTTTTATTTTTATTAAAAAGTGGAATAAAAGCTTAGGATAATAATGAATATATATATCGATAAATAAAATTAAAGAAGAAGAAGAGAGAATAGGAATACGTATTTTTTTATGATAGATATTGCAGCAAAGTTAGACCTTCCATGGTTGAAGATGAGAGAGACAGGCAGAAAGATTGAAGTTAGAGAGAGAAAGAGTATGGTGGTAGAGAGAATAGGGAGGTTTAAGAGAGGGTTTTAGGTCTACCAACTGGTTGTTAGAGATTGGGCTCCTTAACCAAACACTTGATTACCAGCAAAGATGGAACAAGAATTAGATTAAGATAGAACCTATGAAGACACAATATTAACAAGTCAAGCTTCAATGGCTCCCACCATTCAAATCTCAAGCAAAAAGTTCAAAATTTGCACAGAATAAGAGCAACCCATCAAAGTTCTCCATTTTTTTAATTTTTATTTTTATAAAAAGGAAGAGGAATAGAAAGAGGAAGTTATCATTTGTTTTTGGGATAATTGACTGTGAGAGGGTGAGAGTCTCTTTAGTCTTTACTGTGGAGAGAGAGCCAGCTTTTTACCTGTATGTGTGCGTGTGATTCTCACGTGGGGATCGATGAAATGATGGAAGTAGAATATATATCATATATATAAAAGAGCAAAAGTGAAATCCATAGCTCTTTGAATTATTACTCTCACACTTTATTTCCCATTAAATTTTCGAATCTTTTTTTTTTTTTGGCTTAAGTCCTTGTTGTTGTTGTATTGGGGGTTATCGGGATCGTAAGGTGTTTGGTTCTGGGAGGATTGTGTTTCAGTGGATTTGGTGGCTTTTCCGAGTTTTTTTTGTTCCCTATATTACCCACAATTGTTTCGGGTCTCCAGGTATTTTTTTTATTATAATTCCTCTGACTTTATGTTCTTTATTTATGTTTTGATATTTTTAGACTCTTTTGTTCTCGATCATCTATGGCTTATTTTTTATTTAAAAAAATTTCTTAGTTGGATTTATTTATGATTTTCAATGCATGCACGGGAGTTTCTTCTGCAATTGCTATGATTTCTTAATTTCTGAGATTCGGTTTGATTTTTGTCATTTGATAAAGAGATAGTGTAGCAATTATGGAGATTCTTTTCTGGTGACCGATTATTAATCTTTTTTGTTTGTAGATTTCTATTTCTTAATTATTTTGTTTCTTTATCAAATTATTAAGTCTTTGGAAAATAAGATTATTGTTCTTGATGTTGGACATAAATATATAAAAAGTTGCTGTTTAATTGTTTTATTCTCTTATATTTTGGGCTCTAACTGATGTGTATTGTTCATCTTCAATTCTTAGTTGTTATATTTGCTTTTGGTATATTCTCTTGGCAGTTGGTGCACATAAAACTATTATATTTGAATTGCATGGAGCTGGCATACTATAATCAAACAGAAGAAAACATTAAACATAAATTAATCATGTAATGACACAAATTAGAAATTTTCCAATAAAAAAGAAGACGACATGAATGAAATAGAGAATTAACTAATCCAAAGTAATATTCTCAATATATACTTGGATTATAATGAAGATTGTCTTACTGGCCTTTGTTATGTTTTTCATTTTACTTTTGAAGGTTTCTAGTTGATTATGTCATTTGGCTCAAAACTGGGAAAGAAGGTTTGAATAAATTATGGCAACTTATTTCACTAATTCAAACAATCAAAGAGATGCTACACCAATGTTCTATCTTAGGGAACCTTTACCTAGTTTGTATCCAGAAGCATCAACTCTACCCAACAACATGATGATGTATATGAACTCAGCTTCCTATTCATCAGATGCATTAGCTGGAAATTCTCATCAGCAAAATGGTTGCATTGAAATGCCTAATGTGGAAGCTTCAGATTCAACTTCTCAGCGACCAGATATCATTGGAAACTATAGGGGGTCAAGAATTGGGCAGCATGATTTCAATGAATGGAGGGAAGGAAGAAATCAGATGGTAGTTACAAACCCATTGAGTGGTACACCAACCATTCTACATGGACAGAATTTGCAAGGCCAAGGATTATCTCTTAGCCTCAGTACACTAATCCCATCGGGAATGCAAGTACCTTCCATCTCATACCGGAATTCAAATTTAGGTTTTTCTTCATTAGTGAACCCAAATCCACTAAATTCTGGTAATGATGGCGGCAGAAATGGCTCTTGTAGAGATGAGCAATTGATAAATGTTTAACATTTGACACCTGGTTTTGCTGTAGGCAATCAAGATTCAAATGGAGCAGAATTTTCTATGTATGGGATGTCAAGTATTGCAAGAACCATTCCTAATTCAAAATATCTTAAGGCAGCACAGCAACTGCTTGATGACGTGGTGAATGTTCGAAAAGCACTAAAGGAGCATGACAGTGAGAAAAACCAAAGCACACATGAGCATCAGATGAAAAGTTCTAGGGATAATGATTATGGATCAAAAACCAAATCTGCGTTGAAGCCTGGAATTGGAGGGTCGTCAAACCCCCAGGATTCAGCCAACAGCTCCCAATGGGAACTTTCGCATGCAGAGAAACAAGATTTGCAGAACAAATTGACAAAACTCCTGTCTATGTTGGATGAGGTATGACTAGCATATGCTACTTCTGAAGTTTCTCACTAAGCTAATAGCATGCTCTAATTTATCTGTCTTCTAGAGAGGAATTGGTCTTTGTTCTTTATTATTATCTGAAAATTCTCTGTCATCATTACCTTCTTTATTAAGAGAGTAAATTCAGTGGACTTGCTATTAGTTATGTAACATCACAATTGTGTATGAGCTTTTGTGCATCAAATTTATGCATTAAATGACTACCATATATCAACCCTTCTGTTTGAGAAATTGTGTGGTGTTAGAACATGGAGTATTTTAAAATCTTTGTTATTGCAAAATTTGGAGTCTGGGTTTCACATTAGGAAAGGAGGAAAGTTTGGTGCAAGTATTGTCTACTGGAGAATCTCGTATGATATTGCATGCTTATTTGGAATACATATCAATAAATGTCAAGCTCCATTTATTTGTTTAAGGGGCATGTGGTCTCCCTTCATTTGTCACCTTTTAGTATCAATATTGTGACAATATATGTACTAAGCCAATATATAGATGTTTACGTGGACATTAATTGGTGAGACTGTTGATTTGCTTGGTTGAAATTTCCTTTCCTGTTCCCTCTCATGTAGCTGCTTGAAAATGTGCCGATTTTGACCCTCTTCGCAAAATGTTTTGAATAAAGAATGTGAATTTTTATCAAGTATATAACATAGAGATGTAAACTTCAACAATTTTATCACCATTTCATCGTTCCAACCGGTTTGATACCTGCTGATGTAGAAATGTGTTAAATTTTGAGTGTAGTCTTTTTCATCCTTGTATATTTTTATTCCACAGTGAAAATTTAGTTTGTTCTGCGTGCTAGTTTGCCAGTGCTTATAACCATTCCTATTTTATGCCATGTCTTATGGATTTGTAAACCCTCTTTAAGGGTAGTCTTAAAAAACTTGTGATTATTCTTTCATTTGTTTTATCTGGTGATGGATACCTGTGATTCAACTATAGAGATTTTTTTCAACAGATTTTTTTCATCAATGTATTTTGCCCATGTTCTTTTGAGATATAGTTTCATTAATGAACATAATTCATATATTACATTATACATGACATTAACAAACATGTAAATTCACAGGTTGACAGAAGGTACAGACAGTATTACCACCAGATGCAGATAGTGGTGTCTTCGTTTGATGCAATAGCTGGATGTGGTGCTGCTAAACCATATACATCCCTTGCTCTCCAGACCATTTCGCGTCACTTTCGGTGTTTACGTGATGCCATCACTGGCCAAATACAAGCAACAAGAAAGAGCCTAGGAGAGCAAGATGGTTCAGGAAATATTAATGGAGTTGGAATACCTCGCCTTCGATATGTAGACCAGCAGCTTAGGCAACAGAGAGCTCTTCAGCAGCTTGGTATGATGCAACAGCATGCTTGGAGGCCGCAGAGGGGGTTGCCAGAAAGCTCTGTTTCAATTCTACGAGCTTGGTTATTTGAACATTTTCTTCATCCGTAAATTTTCTATCCTTTGCTATTTTTGAATATTTCATTTCTTTTGATCCGCTGCCTGGCTAAAAGTTTAACTGAGGCCTCTTTGTTAATATGGGTCAGGTACCCAAAGGATTCTGATAAGATCATGCTAGCAAGGCAGACAGGTTTAACTAGAAGTCAGGTAAAAATGACGCAATGATGTGGTGTTTTGCTGTGTGGATCTATCTTATAGTTCTTTGCATTTAACAGCTGGAAAAACCTGTCAATAGCTTTTTTTTAGCACTGCCCAAGGAAAATAGCTAATAATATTAAAATTATTAGGGGAAGTATTTCTTATTTTTGCTAGAAAATTAGAGGGGAAACAAAGAACAAAAAATATGTTCAGGCACCCTTTGTTGCATCTAAAGTTTTCTCTGTTCCATGGATTGTTAAAGTTGACTACACTCTTTACTTTCAATTCCATTATACTATACCAAAAACATGTAGCATTCATAAACATCTGTCATGTGTATTTCATTGATGTATATATTATATGACATTTATTGCCTGATACAGGTCTCAAACTGGTTTATAAATGCAAGGGTGCGTCTCTGGAAGCCCATGGTTGAGGAGATGTACAAAGAAGAGGCTGGTGATACTGAGATGAACACTAATTGTTCATCTGAAAATGTAGCTACAGGAGTAAAAAAAAGTGATGTTAGGACCTCTGAGGATGGTGTTGAAGATTTGCAGCAAAGTGCAAGCTCAACTGGCGTAGAAAGATGCATCACTGGCCAATTTGTGGACTTAAAATCAGATGAAGTTCCTGATATACAATACGCAGGATCCACTGGATCTGCAAGTTTCCAAAACGGAATTTTCCATGAAACTGCTGAACCCGAATATGGGTTAGTAAAGCACAGGGAGGATGAAAGACCTAGCCTGGATGACTGTAGCCTCTTTCCTGACACTTTTGTTCAGTCTGATTCAAGCAACGAAAGATTCATGGCTGCTTACCAAATGACGGAACTAAATAGGCTTGGTGCTGGAAGTGGAGTGTCCCTCACATTAGGTTTGCAGCATTGTGATGGCAGTAGCAGCCTACCCATGTCAAGTGGAAATAACCACAATTTTGGTGCAATGAGAGGGGATGGTATTTACAATGCTGCAGCTTCTTCTATTGGCCCTGAGCCATCAGAGTTTGAATGCATGGATTCGGGGAACGAGCAGCACAGGTTTAATTCTTCACATCTATTGCATGATTTTGTGGTGTGAATATGTATAACTACCGTCATGGTTTATAAAGACAACCAAACATTCTTGAAGGGCAGAAAAAAAATGGAGTGTTGAAAGTTTGAATTGTTTTCTTCAGGAACATTGATATTGGGTGGAAATGAGATGTGAAAATCTGTGATCTTTCTGATAAATTTTTTATAGTATGTAACCAAGTGGTTGAAACTTGAAAGGTTATATCATATTATTTGTAAAGGTAAATACATACATATGTATACTCTCCTTTTTTGTCAATTAAGTGGAGAATTATCCATAATGAATGTGAAGGAAAAGTTATATATAAGCTTGAAATAAATATTATGAATATCTTCTATCAAAATAATAATAAATATTATGAATATCGTGGTGACGTGGTTTAGATTGAAATAAACAAATATTGACATAAAGATTATTAGGAGCTATTTGCCTCCCACTCCACACAGGAAAGAATGAGGAGTTCACGCTACTCTCCTTTATTGTATTTATGAATTAATTTGAGCCCATAACTAAAATACTAATAATATCATACGCTCTATGTTACATATCACACATGTTATGTTATTAATTATTATTTGATGGAGTACGTAGTAGATTCATATTTGGAGTTGTAATATATATATAATATAAAGAACAAATAAACTATATTATTTAGGTACATACATGTGAGCCAATAAACAATAAGTAAATTTATGTTAATTTATATAATTTATTTTTAGATATTTATTTAATAAAAATAATATAATTATATAAATATAAAATTTAAAATAATATTATACATTGCTCATGAAAAATAACATTATAAATTTTTATATATTATAATTTGTTTTTTAATCATATGTATAAAATGTGTGCATATGTTGTATTTAATTATTCAAAGAAAAATTTAAACCACTAATACATAAAAAATAACTATTTATTTAAATAATAATATTATTAAAATAACTTTAAGTGTAATTTTATTAACACACGAGTTAAACAAAAAAAATCATTGTTTTACAATCACATTATAAGTGTACAATGCCTTATATAAATCATAAGTTTAAGTCTTATTATTGTCACTGTATGCATTACATTTAAATAAAATTTTAAATTTATAGTATAAAATTAAGAATATTGATATTGTCATTGTGTACAAATGGTATTTTAAAATTTGTTAAATTTTTTTATTTAAAAAAAGGAGTACGAAGTCGAAGCATTATATTTAAAATTTATAATATAAATTTAAGAGTTGATATTATTATTGTTTATAAATTATATTTAAAAATCATTTTTTAAAAATTTATAGTATAAATTTAAATTTAAAAAAAAAACTCGACTAGAATGATAAAAAAATTATTTAACTATAATTTAATTTGTATATAAGTAAAACAAAAAACATAATTTAATTGTAGTTTGATTCATATATGAGTAGACAAATAACATAATCATAAGTGTAAAGTGTCCTATAAAAAACAAAAGTTTAAATATTGGTGTTGTCATAATATATAATTTTCATATTATTATTGTATGTATTTTTTTTAGAAATTAGTACTTTTAAAATTTTATTTTTTACATCATAGCACAAATATGAGTTTATAATTAGACAAAGAATTGCTTAGTATATGAGTAGAGAAATAAGGTAATCATAACTACATAATCTAGTTAGTTGTAAAGTGTCATATTAAAAAAAAAGTTTAAGTATTAGTATTGTCACAACAATAATTTTGATAGTATTATTACGTGCATTTTTACTGAAAAACGGTGCTTTCAAATTTATTTTTTCACATCATATTATAAATTTGAATTTATATTTTTTTTAAATATTTAATTCGTATATAAGTAAATAAATGATGTGTTTATAATAACGTGATTTAGTAATAAGTGTAAATTATCTTATATAAAAAACAAAAGATCAAACATTGGTATTATCACAATACATAATTTTGTTATTATTATGATATGTATTTTTATTAGAAAGTTGTGCTTTAAAAATTTATTTTTTTACATTAACATAATTTTGACTTTATAAATAAAAAAATTTAAACAAATATGACTTGAATGAAAGTAAAACATTCATTTTTATATAAGTTTATATGAGTAGATAGATAACATAATTATAACTACATAATGTAGTGGTAAATATAAGATATAATATAAACAAAATAAAACTTTAAGTATTGATATTATTTTGATATTATTATTATGTTTATTTTTATTAAAAATCGTTGCTTTTAAAATATACTTTTTTTACGTTATAATATAAATTTAATTTTACAATTAAAAAATAAATATAAAACTAAGGACCACGATGACAAATAATGCAAAACCTTCATTTTTTATACAAGTGGCGTTTAGTTCAAATAATGGAATTGGAATGGGAATGGAAATAAATAATATTGTTTTGTTTGACCATTGGAATAAAAAAAAAGGAATTAGTATTACAATATTTAGTTTACAATTGAAATGGAATAAAAAATATTATATATTACTAAAATACTCTTATATTCAGTAAAATTTAAATAATATCATTTAATTATTATTTTTTCATCAGAAAAAATATATTATTAAAATCATTATTTTTCTAAATAATTATTAATTAAAAAATAAATTATATTATTAAAATTATTATTTTTAAATAAGGTTTAGGGTTTAGTGGTTTGGGGTTTGGGGTTTGGGGTTTGGGGTTTGGGGTTTAATGTATATGATTTAGGGTTTAGGGTTATATTTGTGGGTTTAGGGTTACAATTATTATTTTTCTAAATAAAGTTTGGGGTTTAGTATTTAGATTTTTGGGTTTTAATATTTAGGGTTTAAGGTTTAGGATATATGGTATAATGTTTAGTATTTAGGATTTAGAGTTTTGGATTTTGAGATTTAGGGTTTATGGTATAGAGTATAAATTATAGGGTATAATGTTTAAGGTTTAGGGTTATATTTTTCGATTAAGATTTAAGGTTAAAATTATTATTTTTCTAAATAGAGTTTTAGGTTTATAGTATAGGGTATAAAATTTTGGGTTTAGAATTATATTTGGGGTTGAGATAAAATTGGAACAAAAATTAAGATGAGAATGAAATCATGATTTCTAAGGGAAAAATAAAGAATTCTCATTTCTTATATTTTAGGAATTTATTCCATTACATTCTCACTTTTTAACACAACCAAATATAAAATTAGAAATAATTAATTCCAATTTCATTGACCCAAACACCACTTAAATTAATACAAAATAAAAAAAGGACTACTATGACAATGTATGATGCAAAACCATCATTTTTTATATAAACTTGGTTGGTCTGCTTATGCAATGTAGGAGGTTAACCTATATTCAATGTGATCGTAAGATATAATAAATTTATACAATAATAAAATAATATATATATAATAAATAAAAAGTAAATAAAATATATTATTTTAAGTAAGTAATCCAACATACAATAAATAAACTTGTAAGTTAATTTATATAATTTATTTTTAAATAATTATTTAATAAAATGATACAATCAAATATAAAATTTAAAATAACATTATAAATAATTTAAAGAATAATATTATAAATTTTCTTATAATATAATATATTTTGAATTACATGTACAAAATATGTGCATATGTATGTAAATATTTAATTGTTCAAAAAAATATCAAAAAACTTAAACCACTAATATAAAAAAAATAACTATTGACCTAAATAATAATATTATAAAAAAAATTAGTGTAATTTAGTTCATATATGAGTTAGACAAAAAAATATAATCATAACTTCATAATGACATGATAAGTGTAGAGTGTTATGTATAAAGTATAAGTTCAAGTTTTAATATTGTCATTATGTGCATTATATTTAAAAATATAATTTTTAAATTTATATAATAAATTTCATAGTCGTGATATTATTATTGTATACATATGATACTTAAAATTTTAATTTTATAAATGTATTAACTTTTTTACTTTTTTAAAAAAGGGAATGAAGTCGAACCATTGTAATTTTTTAAATATATAATATAAATTTAAGAGTCTTAATGTTATCATTATGTATAAATGGTGCTTTAAAAATCTAATTTTTAAAATTTATAATATAAATTTCTAATAGTGCTTTAAATTTTGAAAAGGTACCTTTACATTGACGATAGAATTTTTTTCCAAGTGTAACTTGATTCATACACGAGTTAGATAAATAATATAATTTTGACATTATTATTGATATATGAGTAGATAGGTGACATGATCATAATCATATAATCTAATTGTAAGTATAAAATACGATATACAAAAAGCACAAAATACATAATTTTGATAAACCATGACAATAGTTATACATAATGTACTAATTTCGATGTAGTGTGTCTACATATGTCCCATATTGCTTAAGAAACTAAGCAAGAATGTGTTTATAAGTGGTGAGTACTCTCTAAATGACATGATAAGTTTGAGGTTTATCTTTGAAAGCAAAGTCGTGAGGTCTCACTAAATTATTAAGTTATGGTCATGGGCCTACTAAACTTGTAGTTATGAATCAAAGCGAATAATCTCGTGCCACATATAGTAGGTTCGACCCACTGTAAATGGACCAAGTAATCATCTTGTATTAGTTGGTATCAAAGTCATGACCCTACTAGATCACGTGGGATTACATTCTTATGAGGACGTAAGACTCCTAAAATGGGGGTGTATGATGCAGTGTGCCTACACATGTCCCATAATACTTAGAAATCTAAGTGGTGATGTACTTACAAGAGATGAGTACTCTCTATATGACATGACGTGTTTTGTGGTTTCTCTCTAGAAACAAAGTCGTGAGGTCTCGCTGAACTGTAAAGTCATGGTCGTAGGCCCGTTGAACTTGTAGTTATGAAACAAAGTGGACAATCTTATGGTAGATAGAATGGATTTTGTCCTGCTATAGGAGGGCAGATTAACCATCTTGTATCAAATTCTCTACTTAATGTATTAACTAAACTATTTTTATTTCTTGGTAAATATTTAATATCAAATTTGTATTGATACCGTATGATTAATCAATATTGCTTATAATCACATGCAATATTAGTCTTTAAGAAATAATCAAAGTTTTTATTATCCATTTTGACAACAAATCTTGAATTGATAACATATATTGTAAATTTCTTTAAAGCATTTTTAACAATTAAATATTTTTTTCATTACTATAATAATTTAATTCTAGATATTGAAAATATTTTATGTGTATCTGTAAAAATATTCATCTTTATCATCTATATTTTATTTTATAATTGCTCCCCAATATTCATATGAGGTATTTGTTTTTATTTTCATTTGAACATCTGGACTTGTGTTGTATAAAGTTGACAAGCTTTTTACTTATCTATGTACGGTGTGTTATGTTCTATCCATTTTCAAACATAATATTTTTTGAGTTTAGTTTGTTTTGGTTTTTGTATTTCTACTAACTTTTTGATGTATGTTTCTACATAAATTAAACATCCAAAAAATCTTTGTAACTGGATTTTATCTTTAATTTAACTAAGAAATCCTTGTGTACTATTTAATATATGAGGTTGGAGATGATATTTTTCATTTTCTATTTCTAATCTTAGATACTTAATTTTTTGTTGAGCTATTACAACCTTTCTTTATGATAGAATACGTATTTTTTCTTAGAATCTTGTAAAATATTAATAATATCTAAGTAATGTTTATTCAAGTCATTAATGATAAAATGTCATCAATTTATACACAACAAATATTATGTAACTTTTTAAAAATATTATCCATATATCTTTAAAAAAATGCCGGGTGTTTATTTTAATTCAAATAGTTCAACTATCCATTGGAATTGTTCTTATGGACAACTAAATATTGTTAATCTTTTTAATTATTCGTTAATTTTTATTTGTCAAAATTCATTTTACGATCAAAACTTGAGAAATATTTATTTCCTTTTATTAATGATACTAATTTTTTCTTTGTAATAAAATATCTATTATCAATGATTTTTTTATTTAAAGTTTTAAAGTTTATTACAATTCTTTTTTTACCTCTTATTTTCTTAATTTATTTTTCAACTAAAATTACAAACTTAAGTGACATGAATTACTTGGTATTATGACCTTTAATTTAAAAAAAAATTGAATTTTTTTTCCAAATTCTTTTTTATCTTCTCGGTATAAATCATTAGTTTTACTATTATGAATTTTATTGTTTATAACAATCTTCTTATTTGTGTTAAAACTTTATCTTCCTATATTTCATTAAGAATTTTGTTTCGCTTCCATCTCTAATGAAATATTTTTTTATATAAGATTGATGTTTTATATCTATCTCACCACATTTTTACTATTTATGTTATTACATAAAGGTTGAGTTTGATACCATCAAATATTTTTTTGACACGTAAATAGTTCACATTGTTGTTAAACTTATTTTGTTTAAATATTGAGTAAATGGGTACTAAAGGTTTAAAAAGTTATTTCATATTAGTAAATCAACTATTATTTCTTGTTGACATATGGTAGAAATAATAAATTTTCCTCGTATTATTATATATGTATGTTTTAAGACTTTATTAAGATTTATTATAATGTTGTTACCAATTATTACAATTAAATCTTTTGATGTTTTTTTAGAATTATTCTATGAATACATATTTACTAGATATAAACATATTAGCTCTTGTATCTACATACGTAGGTAAATGATAACTTGTGTAACTTTTAAATTTTAATTCTACATTAATATAAATTCTGGTTGGATTTGTAATACTACACAAATTATTCATATTTTGATGAAAAACATTCATATTCTGAGCGAGTTATTTTTTTTCAATCTCTTCTAATAGATAAATACTAAAAGTATTATTTATATCTAATTTCTTTATTGCTTCTAATTTTATCTTAAAAGATTATTATAAGATTTTTGCTTTATGTGAAAATTACTTAATTTTTTTTTTATGTTGAATCCTAGGGTATTCATTAACATAATGTCTTTCCTTATTGCAGATCCAATATCTATATTTTTTTTTCCTTGATAGGTAATAGTTTTTGTTTTATGGTTACTAATATATTTTTTCTCCTAAAATATATTTTTCTATAAAGTTCTTTATTATACATGCTCTTATATTTTTAAAAGTATTGTTTTCTAAATTTATATATTTTAAATGTTTTGTATTTTTATGCTTTTTTATAAGATTTTATGTTACATTTATATTTTTCTCACATCTTAAAATCTCAAATATTACAATAAATTTTATTATTTCATCTTATTGACACTTATTGATTATCCAAGTTTTAAAAGTTATTATTCCTCCTAAAGTGTCCGTTATAGTTTTTCTATTTCTTTTATTTCATCATTCTGTTATAGTTTTGTAGAAAAAAGAAGAAATAACTCTACACAAAAAGCTCTCTAGTTTGTATTATTTTCTTCATGTTTTCATTACAATTGTATAGCTATTTATAATGAAATTTTACTCATTCAATTACTTTTTAAATTAAGCATTCTTTGATTTACTCCTTGAATTAAGGATTCCTTGTTTTATTTCTTGAATTAAAGTCCTTGTTTTATTTCTTGAATTAAGGTCCTTGTTTTATTATTTGAATTAAGGATTAATATCCAATACTCCCCCTCAAGCTGGATCCAGAAGGTTTATGGATCCAAGCTTGGACAAAAGTCATTGAAACTGATGAGATCCCAAGGGCTTGGTGAAGATGTCAGCCAGTTGGTCGAAACTTCTTGTATAATGTGTCTGAATCACCTGTGATTGAACTTATTCACGAACATAATGACAATCAACTTCAATGTGTTTCGTCCTCTTGTGAAACACTGGGTTTGATGCTATATGCATGGCTGCCTGATTGTCACAAAATAAGTACATAGGAAGATACAACATATGATTTGTCATAGACTTTGACACATGATTTGTCATATGATATGTGGCACCTGAATCTACAACCCAAAAATCATACAACATATTTATTTTAAGAGCAGTTTTAAAGGATTTTATGATACCTTGCATGTCCTCTTGTGGTATGAGTTTTGTATCTGCCAAGAAACCCGCAAACTTGCCTAGCAATGCTGTCGAGTTTCCTTTTTCTATGCTATCCACACAATCAATTCTAGCTCCTTCTATCTTGCTTTGAAGATACAACATAAACTCATTCATGAGTTCAATTGGATTCGCTGTGAAGTTCTTGAATGGATCAGACCCATTAGAGGTAGAGGCAAAAGCATGATTTGCACGGTGTGCAGTACGATTCACTTTCTATAAACCCTTATCCTTTATAAAATCAAGTTTTAATTTTGGATGTAGAATCCAACATGTGTCCTTAACATGGCCCGTATAGTTGCAGTGTTGACACTTCAAGTTTGGATGCTTCCTTTTGTACTTCCTCTCGTTGGTTAGATAGGCTCTTGCCTCAAGTGCACTAGTCATTGTACCCTTGTTTATGACTTTCCTCCTTACTTCTTCACGTTGAATTGTCGCACATACATTGGTGAAGGAAGGAAGTTCAGTATTCATGAGTATGTGGCATCGTATATCTTCATATGTTGAATCGAGACTAGATAGAAGTTGAAATATCTTATCTTCTTCCGCTCTCTTTCGTAGCAGAGCTATATCGGTTGTATGAGGACGATATATTTCCAACTCATTCCACATTCTTTTCATGCTTCCTAAGAGTTGCACAAAAGGCTTGCCATCTTGTTACAGATTTGAGATGTCCTTCTTTAATTGAAAAACTCTTGCATCATTGTTTTGACTGCCATACATTTCCTTGACCGTCTCCCATAATTGGTATGTAGATTTAGAATAACTCAATATTTCAGCTAATTTACGTTCCATGGAATTTAGGAGTCATGACATAACCAACTGATCCTTACTAAGCTAGGATTCATAGGTTAGTGAGGAAACATTAGGTACTTCGATGCTTCCATTTATGAACCCCAACTTGGACCTTCCACCTAGAGCGAGAGACATTGCTCTTGACCAAGGCAAGTAATTAAACTCATTCAACAAGACTGAGCTTAATCTTTGATTTGGGTTGACATTCACTTCATGCATATTCATGAAGGAAAGCACCGATGAACTTCCAGCTTCTGATCCTAGCGGCTTGTCTTCACCCATTTCAAAGATTGAAGATGCTAAGATAATAATAAAGCAGAAGCAAGTTAATTTTCATGCTTTGATACCATATAGAAAAAAGAAGAAATAACTTTACACAAAAGAGCTCTCTAGTTTGTATTATTTGCTTCATGTTTTCATTATAATTGTATAATTATTTATAATGAAATTTTACTCCTTCAATTACTCTTTAAATTAAGCATTCCTTGATTTACTCATTGAATTAAGGATTCCTTGTTTTACTCCTTGTTTTAAGGATTAATATCCAATAAGTTTATTTAATGTTTTGGGTAGTTTTTAGAAGAAAAAAAATTATTTCCTTACAAGTTTCTTGCATAGATGGTAGTAGCTTATGATAATACATTTCATGTTAACAAATAAAAGAATCTTTATAACACATGTCACATATTTTCATATTTGTTAAATGTTATTTGACTTCCTCAATTTCATTTTCACTTAATTAAGTGATATGTCTACCTTTGTCTTTTCCAATAAATTTCTTATATATTTCATTTATTATAGTATCTAAATACTTTTTACTTATAAGAATATTCCACTACATTTATAAATATTGTTGTTTTGTTAAATTTCTAAATCAAAATTTAACATTTCTTATCATTTTGTGAACTATTAAGACTTTACAAGTTCAATGGTTTGATTGTGTGGTTAGAGAAGATTATATGATTACACTCATATTAGTAGACCATTTATCTAAGTTTTTTTTATCTGTTATGTAATCTAAATCTAGAAGATCAGATCTTAATTTTCATGAAGTTTGAATCCTGATAAAATACTACCTCTAGTTTCTCAATCTAATCATTCTTCTATTTTGAGTTTTTGTTTTCTTATATAAGGAAGATCAAGCTCTTATAGTATTTACAATTTTTTTCTTTTCTATGTAGGTAAGATGTTTCTTCTTGATAAGGGATTGGTAATAAAATAAGTGTTATGTGATTTTTTAGGATTCTGTTTTCTTGTTTAGAATCAATTTTACTGACTACTGTTATATCATATTCCTCTTTGTTTATACAAAAAAAATTTTCATAATATTTTCCCAATTCTTCATCTATTAGGGTTAATAGACTAACTAATTTATCTATGTTCCTATTTTCAGAGCTCATAAATTGTTCTTATAATTATTTTTTATATTCCATTAAATTGAAATTATAACTTCCTATTTATTTTTGACTTTTTTTTCTCATTCCTAGGTATCAATGCATATGATCTCCTATATGATTATTCTTTTACTCCTACACTAGATCAAACGTGTAACCTATGACTTCATTATCTATAGGTATGTTATTTACATCTATTTTTAATTATATAATTTTTTTTATGCATATCTTGTTGTAATTTATTATAACCATATTCTTTTATTTTTTAAATTTCTTTTTGCGTTTTATTTATGTCTTTTAAGGACTTAATATTTGATTCTTGTGCTATATCTATTTATTCTGTTAAAAGAATTAAAGCCTTCATTCTAGCTATTTTATTTTTTTGATTTACTTGTTAGACTTCCATTAAAATATAATTTTGTATTATGTAATGTTTTTGGAACATTATTTAAATAATAATGGTATTATTTTATTCATAATATTACGTTATGGATTAATATTTTTATTATTTTAGATATGTTATATTTCTTTTTTTATTAGAGGTTTCTTTTTAAGATCTATAGTAAACCGTAATACACTACTTTTTCTTTCTTGTATGAGATGTATGTTCTTTAACATCTAAGTTTCGTTATTATGAGATTTTAAAGTCTGTTAATATTTATGATTTTATTATTTGTTGAATTTTTTGAAAAACTTTATCTATTTTTATAAAATCATTTTGTCTATATATTGAAATATTGTGTCTATTTGTTAATGAATATTCTATTATATAACGTATTTAAAATATATGATTTTCTTATTTCATTAAATCTTATATTTCAAATTCATAAGTTAGTCTTAATACTTGGTTTAAATTTTTATTATTAATATTAATGGTAAACTTAGGGTATGATGTGAATTTTAATTTGTAATATCTTAGGTTTTTATGGATCATTTCATATTTTCTATTTATTATTTTATTATCTAACAATGTTAGTTTATTGATATATTAATTAATTTTCTAAATATGTTTTTATAAATATTTAGGTTTCCTCTAAATGGATACATCTAATTTTTTTTTATCATAGAGATTTTTAATAATTTATCTATAATAAGTTATTTATCAATTAATGGTATAATATAAATTTCATTTACATCTGTAATATTAATACTTATTTTTATTACTTATTTCATAATAAACTATATTTTTTCTAGAATATTTTTTTTTTGAAAATTATGAATTTTTAAATCAATATCATTCTTTAAGATTTAATCTTGTTTTTTGTATTTCTTAAAATTTATTTTTAGTAATTACTATTTATTGTAAAAAACATATTGAGTTGTTTTGTATTTATATTTCTATTATTTTTATCATTTTAAGAATAATATTAAAAAAAATATTTGTAAGATTTACAAACTCTTATTTTATATTTTATAAGGACTTATAAGTTATTATTATTATTAAAAAAATTAAAAATATAAACCATGTATTTAATTTTAAATAATGGATGTGATAAGTATATCTCCTAAATTAAGTTTTGACACAGCCCAACTATCTAAATACTCCGAAAGATCTTCATGTATTTGACTATTTGCCAATTACTTCCAATTTTTTTATTAATTAATTTTTATTTTTTTAATTACGTGACTGGTTAAATATTACGAAGAAAACAAACTTTGCAAGGTAAACTGAAAAATATCGGTTCAATAATAAATAAATTAAAAAAGATATCGTAAGAAACGATCTTTTTATATTTCTTATCGTGAAGAATTTATACCTTCCATTTTAAGCAAATGGGTGAAACAATCACCTACAACAGATTTTAACATTACACGAATCCTAATCGTTCAGACATTAGACCTGATAACTATTAATGGTCCAAATACATTAACCAGTTAAAACAAACACCACCCAATAATTTTCCCGAAACCTACCCCATTGGCCCACTCGGCTTTAAAAGCACCCAATCACCTTCCATCTTTCTCATTCGTTCTCTCTGAACATGGATAAATTTCTCTCTCTACTGGTGTTCTCTCTAATCGTCCCCTCCATTTCGTCGGAGACTTTCTCTATCGATTCAAACAACTCTGGTCCTTTGATCAGGCAAGTGGTGGACTCCAACGCTGGTGCGATCGATCATCATCTCGGTGCTGAACACCACTTCTCGCTGTTCAAGAAGAGGTTTGAGAAATCGTATGCGAGCCAAGAAGAGCACAACCTGAGGTTCGCTATTTTCAAGGCCAATCTCCGTCGAGCCAAGCGCCACCAGGAACTTGATCCATCTGCTCAACACGGCGTTACTCAGTTCTCCGACTTGACCCCCGCCGAGTTTCGCCGATCTTTTCTTGGTCTGAGGAGTCGTTTTAGACTCCCTTCTGACGCAAATAAGGCTCCTATTCTTCCAACGGATAATCTTCCTGAGGATTTTGATTGGAGGGATCATGGTGCTGTTACGCCTGTTAAAAATCAGGTTTTTTTTTGGGTTCTTGTCGCTTTATTTTTAATTTATCATATATTCATGTATGTTATTGCTGTGTGATATGTTAGTATATGGAGGGATTGGGGGTTTCTTTGGTCGAATTAACTGGTGTTAATACTTTTTGGGATTAGGGTTCATGCGGATCGTGCTGGAGTTTCAGCACAGTAGGTGCGTTAGAAGGTGCAAACTTCCTTGGTACTGGGAAACTGACCAGCCTTAGCGAACAACAGCTTGTGGATTGTGATCATGAGGTTTGATCTTCTTGCCCACTTTGCCTCATGCTATATGTTTAATGTGTTGCTTCTAGGAATTTTAATCCATGAGAGCTGAAATTTCCATAACAAGTTTGTCCTTTGCTTTAGCATTATTGTAATAGCATGGTGATTTCATTATGCCTTTTCCCGTGTAGAGATTATATCTTAACATTACGTTGCTTGTAATATACTTATTAACATCAGGAAATTGATATATATATATATATATATATATATATATATATATATATATATATATATATATATATATATATATATATTTTCTTTGTTGAGGATTTCCGTGACTTGTGGTATTTTAAAGATTTTTTGGTCGTTATTTCTCCAATGGAATATTTTTCTTTTTGACATGTTTTGCAGCCACTGCCTCTGAAACTGATAATTCATGTTCTGTATTATGATAGCCAATATTAAATTATGTTCGGAATTTGAATCCATGAGAGTGCAATTTCCGTATCAGAATTGCATTTTTTTTGCTTGTTTGCTGGAAAGTGGCATGAAATGCCAAACGAAAGCTGTAATTTTTTCTTTCACACTTGTTGTTCTTCTCTTATTCTCGTATGTAATAAAGATTTCTCATAGTCAGGAACACCCAAATTTAATTTACACATTCCACGATGGAAGTATAATATTGTAAATCAAATGTAACATGGCTTGTATTGAGTGGTGTAAGTGAACATTTGAGTGCAGCTAGCACTCCTCTTCTTTTAATAGTTTCTTTTCGTACTTCTAGTGGGACAAGTATCTTAGGGTCAAAATTTTACAGTTAATTTAATGTTTTTATTTGTATTGTGTGTTATGAAAAACATGGAAATGCTTTCAATATGTTAACATCTTGAAAGGGAAAGTTCAAATAATTGTTGTTTTCTTATAAATAATTGGTCTTTCTGAAACGTAGTATGTTTGGTTTGTAGTGTGATCCAGAGGAGCCAAGGTCATGTGACTCTGGATGCAATGGTGGGCTCATGAACAGTGCTTTTGAATACACACTTAAAGCTGGTGGACTGATGCGAGAGAAGGACTACCCTTACACTGCCACTGACCGTGGGACCTGCAAGTTTGACAAGACCAAGATTGCGGCATCAGTTGCCAACTTTAGTGTTGTTTCTCATGACGAGGAACAAATTTCTGCAAATTTAGTGAAGAATGGTCCTCTTGCTGGTAAACAGTTATTGTCTGATTTTTGTGAAAGGATACAAATTAGCACTTAAAAGCAAAAAAAAACACCTCACATCCCTTTCCTATTCTCAAATTTTCAGCTGCCATGGTACTTAACTATTTGTTTGCTACTTTTGCACTGCAGTGGCTATAAATGCAGTGTTCATGCAGACATACATTAAGGGTGTTTCATGCCCATACATATGCACAAGGAGGCTTGATCATGGTGTGTTGCTTGTGGGTTATGGCGCAGCCGGCTATGCTCCTGCAAGAATGAAGGAGAAGCCATACTGGATCATCAAGAACTCATGGGGGGAAAATTGGGGAGAGCAGGGATTTTATAAAATCTGCAGGGGCCGCAATATCTGTGGAGTGGACTCCATGGTCTCAACTGTAGCTGCAGTTAATAAGAACTCTCAGTAGGAAGTTAAAAGCCTAGTTTATGAACCCATCTCTGTGTCTATATTAATATGGTTTTGCTAAGACAGACATAAGTATTTATTCTCGTCTTTTAACTTTTTATGCGAACTCTAGTAACCATTGCCTTCCCGTATAGCTGGAAACTCATGAGCTTTTGTTGAGAGATAACAAAGGTTCATAATTTAATTAGACTTTCTCTTTGTATATTATGTTGTGATTTTATGGAGGAAAACAGTTGCATGATAATAATGATAATTCCTTGCTTGAAGAATTGATGGCTTTCGATATAAGTGTGCTCTTGCTCCTTAGTGATTTGCTTTGATTCACCTACGGTACTCAAAACTATATGCACAACCAACATTTGATAAGGGACACCGACTTTAATTATTTGGAGTTCAGTGTTTATAATCGTATAAATAATCTTTAAAAATGCAGTCAATCTCTGACACACAAATATTTCTTTCAAATTCCATGTATTATCTTATCTGGCACAAAAGTTGCACCAATGCAGAAATTATTTTTTAAAATATCAAAAAATATAAAAATACAAGTTTTTGTTTTCCACTTATAATATTATTTCCCCATCAAAATGGGTTGCAAGTTAAGATCTCAGTAATTCATTTTTGAACTCATTTATATAAACATAATAGAAACGATGAATTTAAACTCCATGTATCTCGTTATCTAATTGATCATTCAATTATTGAGATGCTTCTTCTTGAATCGTCATAATAAATTAATAATTGTAAGTGAGATATATCTGTTGTTTATCACGATTAAGATATGAAACATTCTTCCAATATTCAAAAGCGAGCATTAAGTCTGCAAATATGATCTGATTTAGATCATTCCTATTAATCCGATATCCAATTTTATTAGCTTTAAAAGATTTTTGAGTTTTGTTTAATTTTAAATTTTAAAAAATGATTAAATTATAACTTATTTTGGTTTTTTAAATTTCAAAAACCATTCAAAACCAAACCAATATTTAATTTTTAATTTTATTTATTTATGGGTTTTTATATTATCCATCTTTTTTTCAATTAAAAAATTTAAAACATTAACATAATTTTAATTTTTTTATAATATTTGTATGTATGGTATAGATAAAAATGTTCAAATTAATATATATGTATAGATTACATTGAAAGTTTAAAACTATCTAACTTATACATTAATAATTATGATATTATATATGTATATATATTACAAATGATAAAACTTAAAATTCATAGAATCAAATTTATTTTAAAATAACAAAAATTTATAACTATTATATACAATGAAAAATAAAATTTTAAAAACCAATACAATCAATCCAATTTTTTTTCGTTCAACTTGAATTAATTTTATACCTTTGATTGATTCTATTTCTATTTTTTCAAAACCGATTAGTTTAAATTTTAATGCAAAACCGAATTAATCCAACTTTACACCCATGATTACCTCCAATGGACTATTCAATATAACATTGCTAAACCACTTGGCTTTCACCAGAGGCTCAATTTAGTCAAATAATTTAATTTTGCAAAACTTCACGCGTAATTTTTAAAATATAAATTAATAAACTTTTACTAGTTGTCAATAACAGAAATTGTAGACATTATGCTCAGTAAAACTAAGAACAATGGCTTCAGGTTAAGGTTAAGTCCATAATACTAGGAGTTTACCTTCTAGTTGTAAATTAAAATAAGATATTAATAAAATTTATAAAATAATTCATTAATCTTTATAATCCATTACATTTTAATTTTTAACGAGATAAAAAGGTAACGAAAGAATACTAATTAAGATATCTCATTTATCTTTAATAAATTTAAATAAAATACAAAAAAATACAAAAAAATAAAAAAAATAAAAAAAAATATAATAAATAATAAATAATAATTTATAATATATATTTAATAAGAAAAAATATATAAAATATGTTTAAAGTTAAACCATGATCTAAATGAGACAATATTACAACATGAACTCATTAAAGGCACTAAATAAGACATAAAATAATATAAAATAAGTCACTTTACATCTATATCCACGGATAAAATGAATAAATAGGGCAAATAAGGTCCAAGCAACTACATAAAGGTACATCTATTCTCCGTTCTCTAATAGAGTAAAGCTTCAGTTAATCCCAACTTAAATAAACAAATATATAAATCGAAAGCTGAATAGTTGATTATTATGACACCAGGCCATCAAAGCTGGCCACGAACCAAGCTGCTGGCCAGTCAATTTCTTATTTCTTTCAAAAACTAACTGGTATACAAGAAGCAGATGGAGGCAACGCTCAATCTGAAAAAGCGCTGCTAACTAAACGAAAACAGGGGTACCCACTCACCGCCTTGTACAAGTTCAAATGAAATAATCAACATAGATTCATACCTATCCACGCCCAACTCCACATGATTGCTAAAACCTAACTCATTGCATCATTCATCGTCATCGTCAATGAGAGAAAATGCAAAAGGGTCAAACGTGTAACCATCTCCCTCATAAAACTTGTTTTGAAACTCTACCCAGTGAAGTCGTAAAGCGTGAAGGAAAGCACTGAGAGTCTCCATCACTAACAAAACACCAAATGTGGCGAAAATAAAGACGATGATGCCAACTATAAGAATAACAATGTTGTTGTACCTGTAAGACAGAAAACAGTGTCATCTATTCGACTCTTGATATTCCAGTGAGATGGTAAAATCTAACAATTTATATCCTGAGTCCAAATTGCTTGTGCAAGGAATTATCCAATGAGCAATGAAAACAAGATAAGAAATAATTCCTGAAAAGGACAGTACTAGATGCTCTTTGGTTATCCTCTATGTAGACTTGTACAGATCTAAAATTGATTATTTAGAGCAAGCCAGAGTAACAAGTTGAAGTACATACCCCCAAGCAAGAAGAAGAACCTTGTCATAGAACACACTCGACAATTCTGAATGGGCCAAGCTAGAAAATTAAAGGGAAAAAAGCTGTATATTAGCTTACTTGAACAAGTACAATAACTCTGGGAATGATACGATACATTGCAAGCAACATAAGTATTTGCAAAGAGATCAAATTTAAAGAAGCAATAAGATCAATGCAATCGTTTTACATCCACTCTTACAACATGAAAGCGAACTCATCAGCCAAACATGCAATGAGTCCCCGTATTTTGCAATTATTGACATTAATGCAGGTTATTTTTACAAAGACATAGAATTAAAGTCTAAGATTATTGATATAAATAGATGGCAACATGACAAAAATTGCAATGTAAGGCCTATAAAGGTACAACTTATGTCAAAATCTGCAGTCGTAAGGCCTTATATAAGTGCAATATATGTTATAATAACTGGTTTTTGGGTCTTACAACTGTCTATTTTCATACACTTAAACAGTTAGAGAATGACAAAGATAAATGGAGTTCTAAGAATCTTACCTCAAAGCCCATAAACGAAGGTATGAAGCAGTATTTGAAACTGCTCCAAGTACAAATTCAATAGTGTGTATGAATTGGTGCACAAAAACTTCACTAAACTCAAACTCTTCATGATCATGGGAATCATGATTTGCCTCCCCTACTTGCAAGGTGTCGTCTGTGGTTTCAAGTAAAGTGTAGGATTGGCCTTGGTGCCTCTATGGTAACATAAATATCAGAATCAGCAGAAAGAATTTGAGATACTAGTAGAGATGAACAAAAATTTAGAAATGTACATCTTCGTGTTGCTTCTTCAAAATGAAAGGCTTTGGAAGCAGCATCCATGGTACTGAAACTAAGGCCAGTAATACTAGCACAATCTGGTAAGAAAACCAATCAAGCACAAAAATTCTCAGTATCATTCCAGTGATGGTGGGGATTTTTTTATATCCAAAATCAGTTAATATTTCATTTTTTATCAAAATTATTCGAAGGTGGTAGACCTTGCCATGGAACAATTTTGGTAAAATATGGAATTAGTGGTAAGGCATTGGCCTGATATGGGAAGACATTTATCCAGTGTAGGAAGGCTTACCATTGGCATTTAGTGTCGCGATATGCCATACAATGACAAGACAATGCCTTACCACAACAGTAGTACGTCTTATCTCAAAACGAGTTTGGTAAAAAATAGAATTCGTAGTAAGGTAATAGCCTAGTGTGGGAAGGCATTGGCTTGGTGTGGGACGACTTACTATTGGTATCCAATGTCGTGGTAAGGCTTATTACTGGTATCCAATGTCGTGGTAAGGCTTGCCACTGGCATCCAATATCATGGTAAGATTTGCCACGACAAAACAATGCCTTACCACAACAGTGGTAACCCTTACCTCGGGAGCGGTTTTGATAAAAAATGAAATCTAGCCCAAATGACCTACTAATTCAGTAAATCACAGTGGATCTATTTCTTTTAATACGAAATCCTTGCTTGGAGAATGAACTCAAAAATTAGAGTAGAGTGGCTTCATAAGTACCTGTACAGTTTTCTGACCTACAAAGAGCTGATTCTCACCCAAGTCTTCAGTAGGACCAAGGAACATGTATATCATTATGTGATACAAATCAGCTTGAGATCCAGTGTACCACTTCAGAATGATGAGAATCGAGAGGTAGCCAAATAAACAGTTCAAAAATAGCATCTGTGGAATAAACTGGAACCTGGAATATTAAAGCTGTGTTAAGTTCAAGGTAACAACGAAGGTGAAACAGCAGTAGAAACAATATACATTAAATGCATTTTGCAGATATATATATCAAGTATTACATGCATTACAATATCAGCCAGTATGACAGTTTGAACGCATACAAGTGGTTTTAGCATGCCAATGCATGAACGGGTCAACTTACCAAATGTTCACGTTACTTCTGAAGTATAGGGCATTGAAATAGCTAATTATGATTCCAAGATTCATTTGAGCCACACCAAGAAGTATGGACATTTTCATCTTCAAAGAGTTGAGGAATGGCAGCTCGCTGCGGGTGCCATGCCATACAGGATCAACCCCAAATGGATACGTGGGACGCACCTTAATTAAGCCACTTGTAGTAGCATCTCTGCAAAATAAGCAATCCAAAGTAATTCTCAACAACTCAAAGATAATACAGTAGAGAACTTTATATGGTGTAGAGCATTAAAACTTAAGCCATACTCGCACGAAAGATCTCGGCAAGCATATGCTGAGTGGCCAAACAGTTCAAATGGGACAGAGAAGAACTCATTGTAAATCAAGCCTGTGTAGATTGAGAAAAGAGCCATCATCAAAATGACATAACGACCGCCAAAGGTCATCTCCATGATGTCTCCAAGCTTCTGTAAGCCAAAAATGGTTCTGTTAGATGCCACAATGAAACATAAGCACTGGAAACTTAGCTGCACAGAAATACTGGCAAAACATAGAGATTCCATGAATTTGGAAAAATGATTTATGGCTTCACAAACGTCAAATCAAAAAGGAAAAGGGGGAGTTACTGATGATAGCTAATGAAGACTATACTGATAAGCTAAAACACCAAGGCTACATCATAAAGTATAAATTGATGGGTATATTGCTGCTTAATTAATAAATGTACACTGATAAAATATCAAAATCGCAAAGATTGCACAATGATAAATAGTAAACCAAGAAAACATATTACATACCTGATATTTAACATCATAGCGGAAAAAAAAAATGTTTAGGCATATAGTCCTAAACCAAATATAATTAAAACCAATCATAACTTGAAAAAATGGAGAAGAAGCTTGTTTTTATCATCACATATTTTTGAAACATTGGCTTTGAACATACCTCAATCCCAGCATAAACAGAATCATAATCAAACAGAAAGAGTGAAGAACTTGAAAGTTAAAATGTTATTCATTTTGCTTTACCTGAAATGAATAATAGAGTTAGTTTCAAAAGTAAGCAAATATTACCTGACTGGAAAGTTTCCTTTCTCTGGTTATGAAATACAACGTAGCAAGTAACAAGCATATTCCATGCCCCCAATCACCAAACATGACAGCAAAAAGAAATGGAAACGTAACGACAGTATATACAGCAGGATTTGCTTCTTGATACTTTGCCACCCTGCATTTATAAATGTAGGTATCTTGATTAATGTTTTACATTGATATGATGTAATATATAATCTGGTAGACAGCTTAGTTTTGCAAATAGAGATCAAGCAGATAAAAACACATACAAAGTAGCAACAGTGTAATTAAACACTATGCGTATTCTAAGTAAGGCTTAAATTTTGATTAAACAACTCATTTTCTTCCATAGACTAGTTAGGTGCTCAATTGCATCTGTTACATTGCGTGAGCAAAGATATTTCAAAATTCCATCAAAAATCACTGCTATAATTCTTCAATCATAAATAATGCAGAAGAGAGCCTGATTTCGAGTGACTAACCCATATGCATCAACAATTTCCTGAAATGCAGAGGTGAATTTGTTTGTGCGAAAATAAGTAGGTGGGGACTCCTTCGTATGCAAAACTTGGAATATAGTTCCAACTTGTGAGTTGGAATCACACGATGCTCTTTGTAATGCATCCTGGATCTGCAAGTATCAAGTCCGAAATGTTATTACTGTAATGACTTAAAGCACAGGTTAATTACATGCTACGAAAAATTCTAAAAGACATGAAAACAAGCAAATGATAGAGGTAAAGATACCTGCTTTGTTGCAAAAACGGGGCTCCAACCCTCTCCCACAAGACACTTTTTTGTCACATCAAGGCTAAGCATATTTAGAGTATGATATATGGATTTCTCTTTCATCACCTTCAAAGTTCAAATAAACAAGTCATACTGCCAGAAGTTACAGGAGGCATCTAAATAACATATTCATGAGTCAAGTGAAATCATAAATATAAAAGGGAATGAAGACAAGCCATAAGATTCTCAGAAAAAAATTAACAAAAGAAAAGGACAAACCAAAAGGTTCCACTGGTCAAAATGATCTCCCATGGTCTCTAACAAATTGCCGCGGTGCGACAATCCAGCATCAATGGTAGTCTTCAGCTCTGAAAGCCTTCCAGAAACCTGCATTTGATACAGGCGACTATATCAAAGATGACGATAGGGAAAGAAAAGTTTCAAACTGATGAACATGAAAAGGGAGGGATTTCCATCACATATACAAAAATAATAACATATCAACCTAAAATATGATGCCAAAGCAACACTATGAGAATCGGTAAAAATAACATTCATTTAACTACTACTAATAAGTGTAATAAAACGGTTTTTATTTTACAGAAAATTACTTCATTTATTTCTTAATATCAGATCCCTTTATATATACAATTGTTATGCCTAATATACTGCTGAAAGTCATTAGTATACAGCTGTAAATCATTCTGAAAATCAGAAAACTAATATCCTAAAATCAGGGGATAGTTTCATCCTAAAAATTAGGAAATTGACCTCCTGAAATCAAGGGTTGGTTCCACCTTGGAAATCAGGAAACTGACCGTACTCCTAGGTTGATTTCCTACACTTTCCCTCAAGCTAGGCGATATATGTTTTTCAAATCAAGTACTACACTTAACTCTGTGAAATTAGGTCAAAATAAAGCTTTGGTTAAGATATCTGCTACTTGTTGTCTAGATGGAACATAGTTGAGGGAGATCATCTCTTGCCTTCAATTTTCTCTCTGATGAAGTGTATCAATTTCCACATGTTTAGTTCGATCATGGTGGACTGGATTTTTGGCAATTGCAATTGCTGACTGGTTGTCATACATGATTCTAATAGATTCTGAATGTTCAACCTTGAGTTCGTATAGCAGTCGTTTTAGCCAAATTCTTTCACAGATGCCCAAAGCCAATGCACAGAACTCAACCTCGACACTGCAAAGTGCTACCACTGCTTGCTTTTTTCTACGCTATGTCACCAAATTTCCCCAAATAAATGAGCAATATCCAAATGTGGGTTTTCGGTCACTAGGAGATCCAACCCAATCAACGTCAGTATAAATTTTCAATCTCCTATTAATTGTTTTCTTGAACATGAGTCCCTTTTCGGGATCTTTCTTCAAGTATCTTAGAATACGATTTACTGCCTCCAAGTGATCTACTGATAGGTTGGTCAGTTAACTGACCAACAACACTGACTGAAAAACTTATATCTGGACGTGTATGAGTCAAATAAATTAACTTACCTACCAAACATTGATATTGCCCCTTGTCAGTTCATCAGTTCGAGGCATTAGTTTAGTGTTAGGGTCTATGGGTGTTTCAAAAGGTTTACACCCACTCATGCCAGTCTCACGCAAGAAATCTAGAACACATTTGCGTTGATAAACTGAGATTCCTTTGGTACTACGTGCCACCTCCATCCCCAAGAAATATTTCAAATATCCCAAGTCTTTAATCTCAAATTCCTTGGATAATATCATCTTAAGTCTCTTCATTTCTCCTACATGATTTCTTGTAAGAACTATATCATCAACATATACAATCAAAGTTGTAATTCTCCCATCTGTGAAGTGTTTGACAAATAGAATGTGGTTTGTATATGTCTGAGAGTATCCATCATGTTTGAAGACCTTAGTGAATTTGTCGAACCATGCTCTAGGTGATTGTTTAAGTCCATATAATGCCTTTCTCAACTTGCATAACTTCCCTTGTGTATCTTTAGTCTCAAAGTCAGGAGGCACATCCATGTAAACTTCTTCAATCAAATCTCCATTTAAGAATGCGTTCTTGACATCGAGTTGAAGCAGTGGCCAATTCTCATCAATTGCAATAGACAATAAGACACGAACTGTGTTAAGTTTCGCTACAGGAGCAAAAATCTCTTGATAATCGATCCCATATAATTGGGTGAACCCTTTAGCCATTAGGCAAGCTTTATATCTGTCGATATTTTCATCTGCCTTCTGTTTAACAGATAATATCCATTTACATCCCACTGTCTTCTTTCCAAATGGTAGCTCTGTTAACATCCATGTACCATTCTTTTCAAGTGCAGTATATTCTTCTAAGGTTGCCTCGTGTCATTCAGGAACTTTTAAAGCCTCATTGACGGAATTAAGAATCTTGATGTTGTCTAAGGATGTCACAAATGCCTGAAATTTTGGGGACAGATTTGCGTAAGAAATGTAACTTTGAAGAGGATGTTGAGTGCATGATCGAACGCCTTTTCTTTGTGCAATAGGAAGATCTAACTCAGGGTCAGAACCAAGTTTTGGACTAGATTCTGCTTCATCTTGTAATCTTTCAGATTCAGTCTGGCTCAGGAGAGTTTCTTGGCTTTACTGATTTCGTGTGAGCAAGTTAGAATTTCTCTTTCTTCCATAAACTTTTATGGCATCATTAGGAAAGAGAAGATGTCTAGGATAGACAATGGTAGATTGATCAGGTTTGGTTTTTGAAGGAGAATCTGGAATTAGAATGGGTATCCGGTTGGAAGAGGACAAGGTAGTGGAGGGTAAATGAGATGATAAATTCGGTTCAATGAGTGATGACCAATCCCAATTCTGCAATTCATTAGTGTGATTCTCCCCCTGAATTGTAGAATTAGAATTGAATGGAGTTTTTTCGAAGAAAGTAACGTCCATGGAATGGTAAAACTTACGAGTGATGGAAGAGAAACATTTGTAGTCTTTTTGATTGGTTGAGTAACCAACGAAGATGCATTTAATGGCACGGGCATAAGGTTTGCCACGATATTGTGAATGAATATGGACAAAAACAGTGCAACCAAAAACCTTGAAAGGAATTGGTGACACAAGTTGTGAGGTAGAATATTGACTCTGAAGCACTTGTAAAGGTGAATGAAAGTTGAGAACTCGAGAAATCATTCGATTGATCAAGTGTGTTGCAGTAGGAATGGCTTCACCCCAAAAAATTTTAGGAACATTGGTTTGAAAAAGTAAAGTTCGGGCAACCTCAAGTATATGACGGTTTTGCGTTCGGCTATACCGTTTTGTTGTGGTGTGTCAACGCAAGAGCTTTGTTGGACAATACCATGTGATTTGAGATATCCACTAAGATCGAAATTAAAGAAATCTCTAGCATTATCAGTTTTTAGGATTTGAATATTGGCATTGAACTGAGTTTGGATCATGGGATGAAAAAGTGAAAGTATGTGCTTGGTTTCAGATTTGTCTTTCATAAGAAATGTCCAACATAATCGAGTATGATCATCAAGTAACAGTAAGAACCATCGAGCACCAGTAATACTGGGAACGCGACATGGTCCCCAAATGTCACCGTGAATGAGGGAAAAAGGGTGACTTGGTTTGTGCGTGCGTGGTGAAAAAGTGTTTCGAGTATGTTTTGCCAACTGAAAAACTTCACAATGAAATAATTGGGATTTTTATTGATGAATAAGGATGGAAACAAACGTTTCAAATACGAAAAATTTGGATGACCTAGACGAAAATGCCACATCATGATTTCACTTTCCTTAATAGTATGACTATGAGACTTAAGATTATGACTCAATTGACATTGATGACTAGCATAATTGTTTGAAGGAGTGTTGATATCAAGAACATAGAGGCCGGCATGTAAATCAACACCACCAATCATTTTCCCCGAGCTCAGGTCCTAAAAAACACAAGATTTAGCCAAGAATTTAGTTTCACAATTAAGGTCATGATTTAATCTACTAAATGATATGAGATTGCAGCAAAATCCAGGCACAAATAACACAGATTTGAGAGGGGTTGTTTGAGAGGCAAACGGTCCCTGTTTCAACCATTGTGGTGCGAGTACCATTGGCGGCACACACTGTTTGAAGTCTGTTGCAAGGTGAGTAGGTTGTGAAAAGTGATTGATCACTTGTCATGTGATTGGAGGCACTTGAGTCTACTATCCAAGATGAGGAGGGAAATTTTCCAACATGCTTTGCTGAATTACTGGAAATATGTGTGGAGTTATTCCTGCTGCTACTAAATGCGATGTTGATATTTGCCTTTTGTATAAATTGTTGGAGAAGTTCTAATTGTTCCTTAGTGAATGGGATAAGATTACCAGAAAATGCACTTGAGTTTGAAGGCTAAGTTTGTACTGATGGTTGGAGAGATTGGAACTGAAAAGATGCAGGCTGAAATAGCTCTCCTTGAGGACTGGTACTGTTAAAAGGAGAAGCAAAAACATTAATAGTTGCACTGTTAAATAGACCACTAACAGGATTATGTTTAGGAGTAGGTTCAAGAATGGATCCAAGCCCAAAGTTACCAGAATTTCCCATATTGAATTCAGTTATGTTACTTGTCTCTGGAACCTCCTCATCCATGTCATCTTCCAATGTACTAAGAACATTTAAACTTTCATTTTTTATAGCTCTCATGCCCAGAAGTTGAAACTTGAATTGAAAACTGAAAAGGTGCATTCCCTGCCTGAGTATTTGACATCATACTAGGTGAACTTACAGAACTAGTTGAACAAGAGACTAAGAGTATCAATTTATGAGCCTAAAGCTCTAATACCATGAAGTTGTTTTTATTTTACAGAAAATTACTTCATTTATTTCTTAATATCAAATCCCTTTATATATACAATTGTTATGCCTAATATACTGCTGGAATTCATTAGTATACAGCTATAAATCATCCTGAAAATCAGGAAACTAACTTCCTAAAATCAGGGGCTTGTTCCACCCTAGAAATCAGGAAAGTGACCATACTCCTCGGTTGATTTCCTACATGTAATAACATGAAAACAGAAGTATATGCACTGCATATTTAACTGAAACCACAAGCTAAAAAAAAGAGCCTAAAGCAACACATGCCTCAAGGCTCTCGATAAGCAGGTAGAGGACCTAATATATTTTTGGTATAGACAATAACCATTACAATAGACTTTGGCTCTCTGGAGAATATATTTGCCTAACAGAGGCAAGCAGATGATTCTTTCAAGAAAACACAAGGCTTTTCTCAGAAGTCACTTATTTTGACTGCAAAGACTTAAGGTTATGTTTGGTTAGAATGAATAAAAATAGGAATGTAATTGATCCTATTAATTCCAATGTTTGGTTGTGCTATAAGCTGGAATGGAAAGAAGTTTATTGCTGATAGATCATGAAAAGTCTTTCCACTCGTTGACCTACGGAAAACTCATTCCTTTCCATCTCTATTGCTCGCAAACATTTTGTTCCAGTTTTTCCCTTATACAACACCCCTTTTCTCTCTAAATTAAAATCTAAATTTCAAATCCCTTTTTTTCTCCACATCAATAGAAAAATCTAAAGACTTCCTTACCGTTTTTCCGTTTACTACATCAACACCTGGCAACCTTAAATTAAATCCCATTCTTGGCAAGTAGAACCCAAACTTACTTTTTATAGTTTGACATTTTGGGTTCTTGAATTTGATTTAAAGAAAAGAAAGCAAACATCTTTAATATTGACGCTTGTGTCTCATACAGATCCAATGCCCTTTCTTGAATACTTTGTTCATGGAGGTCTTTTGTTCACTGGTGGAGATTACGACTTCCGAAAATGGCATTTCACTACCTCTTCAGAAAAGATGATTACTCTAAATCATATAAACAAAGAAATAATATAAACTATTTACTTAAAATGGTTTACAATTATTATTTTATTAATATCTAGTTTTTTTGGCTTTATTTATTTTAGTTTAAAATTTTATATTTAAATAATAAACTTTAAATTAATAGTATTTTTGGGGTATTATTGTAAAATACAATATATTTAATTACATTCCATTTGCAATCCAAACATTGCAATAGTGATTCTTTTTCCAATTCAGTATGTCAAACCAAACAAAATAATAATAATATTATTTTAATTTCCATTCAATTCCATTACCATTACTTTTACATTCTGGGAACCAAACATACCATGAAGCCTATGGTAAATAAATAAAAAAATCTCTCTCCTCTCAAGGCAAAACAGGAATTAAGAAACAAAACAAACTCTACCTGTCAAACGTGGATAAATTTTTAGACAACAATGGCCTGTCTAGGTGATAGATGCTTTAAAGGTGGTTCTACCTAGTGCCTCCAATTCTCCAATTCAGTATGTTATACAAGACAGCAATTTTAATGAATAATAAATGACCTCAAGAAACTCAACGACCACTTCAAATGGCGGAAGGCAACTCAGGAAAATTTTAAGTAGAAAGCTTTGACTTTCACCAAGTACCAAAAGTTCCAACTAATTAACCAATGGAACTTCAAATAAGCCATGCAAGACACAATTTAGAGATATGTCAAAGTAAAATTTTTTAAAAAAAATGCAACAAGCAAAAAGAACAGTTATAAGAAATAAATGTATTGATGACACCAAACAAACACAATACTAGGAACAAAACAAGATACAGAAAAAGGCTTAGAACAAATTAAAATAGAAAAGGAGAATAATAGAGGGGGAGGGGGGAAGACAAACAGAACTGGATGCGCACATGAGTAGATTAAAAGCTAACTACCAAGTAATCCACGAACAATGATAGCCATACCTCATTAATCATTTGAGCTTGCCTGCTTAGGTCCTCAGTAAAAGGATAACGATTTGCGCCAAAAGCCTCACATATTTTGAGGATTTTGTTCTTTGCCCTTTCACCAGAATAGAACACCACGAAAACATTTTTCTCAACCTGTAAATTTTACATTTACAGATTTTATTAAACAAAAGAAGCTACTTCTAACTATCATCAAAGCCAAAAATTAAACCATTTTTATTCTCATGATCTCATGTAGTCAAGATATATAAATGTGTCATGCACCTTCTCTCTTGAAACAGGATCAGTGACAGGATCCATCACTACAGCCTGCTTCAGAAAAACATTACCCCTGGTAGCACGAAAGAGAATCCTCTCAAATGCCATGGACTTTTCTCTAGGAACAAGACCACTAAGATATCCCAACTTAACTTGCTTTGACAGATCCATTGAGACTTCCTTCAAACGGAAATGCAATAACAATTATAGTAAGTTGGAAGTAATTTTTTTCTTTTCCTAACTTAAGTAGTTAAGTAAGAAGATTCTGTTTAATACAAAGAAAACAAAACCAGGATTAAGGCTTTTACTTGCTCCACTAACAAAGGAGTTTCCAAAGATTCTTCACCAGCAACATGTGTTTCATATTCTCTCTGCTGCTCCACAGCACTGCTTTGAGCTAAGTGGAAAAACTCCCCAGCCTGAAAGGAAGAAAAAAAAACTTCCACATTATATTTACAAAATATGAGATAAAAGCTTAACGACATGAGGCAAATCGAATAAAAAAATTGAAAACCAAAACTTCAAATCATTTACAGATCAAGCATAAAATGCTACTTTCTTCTGTGTAACTACAATCTCCACTTTGTTACAATGAGATTCTTGACATGCATCCCTTATTTAAACTCTCCTTCTCAAAAGTCTAAGAAATTAAGGAATCTGGAGACTTTTTTCTTTAAAAAAAATATTTAAAATAATACTCTACTATTATTATTATTACACATGTATCTAACATTTCTTAAAACATTGTTTTATTCAGACTGTTTGGTTATTATTTGTCTTTCTCATGCTTATTGAACTGTACGCCTCACGTTTCCAGGCTACTTTAATGCAGCTTAGCTAGGAGACAGATTGCACAACTGTTCAAGCAAATTCTCACAGCTTAAAGCAATACACACATTTTTATTTGTTTTCTAATAAAGGACGCTCTATCATACTAATTTTTATCCTTCCAGTCCTCAAAGTCATTTAACAATATGAGAAAACAAAAACAGAGGATAAAGAATGTTCCATCTTCTCATGATTCTTGACGTATGATACTACAATGACGAGTTACAGTTCAGTAGCGCAAAAGAAACTGTACCTTTTGCAAAACAAGCTTATATTCAACAAGTTCGTTATAAGATCGTTGCAGCTTTTCACCATTTGCATTCATTTCAATCAGCTCTGCCTCAAGTTCACCAACTTTTACCTAACAAATACATGAAAAGAACAGTCAAAATAAACATGCTTAAAAAGGAAAAGAAGCGGCAAACAAAATAAAATGACAGTATACCTCAAGATTGTCAACATTGATGTCAACTTGTGTTGTTGAACTTTTTGGAATGAAACCAGCCTTCACCATTTGCTCCTTGATAAAACGTAATTTACGTGCCAGTTCACCACATCTTTTAATCTTTGCCAAAAAAAAGTTGAATAGTTATTAAGGTCAAAATAATTATTTTGATAATTCTCTTAAATACTTTTTTAACAATAATTATATAAATCTGCTAGATAACAGCGCATGGTAAACGTTAGACTAATTTACCCGCTGGAACAATTTAACAAAGCATCAATGATGTTCTACAAAAGAGGCTAACCAATTAAAGAATCTAAGGATCCACGAAATCTTCCATCAACATTCTGCATTATCAATCATTTTAAAAATGGGCCAAATCTAATTCCACAGTTCCATATGACATTTATGACATGGATTAGACGAAGTCCCTAAATCTATCTCAGATAATAAGTATTACTTGCTCAACTTATTACACATGGGAAAGGAACTATAAATAGATACTACTGTAACTAGCAACAGAAAAGAAAATGTTAACAAAGTTAATTACACATTACAGGTTGGAAACTATTGAAAATTTGAAATTTACTAAAATTTATAATATTTCTGTACTGCTACGTCTTCAATTTCCATCATAATCATGGGATTTATTTCGAAGCAAAGAAAACACAAAAAAAAAAGACAAGGAGAGCTCAAGATTATTCAAACTCATGAGCAGTGAGGAAGAGCATCAATGCACCTGGGTCGCATAAGTCCGCTGATATGGGCTCTTTTCCGCATTAAGCTGGAAGAAATATCGAGAACCAGTGAGTGGAAAATCTTCAAGGAAAAATATCACACCAATAAAGGTTATCAAATTCAAAAGCATTGATGGCATTGTATAAATAATCTAAGATGTGAGGCTGACAACTTGACATCAATGATATTGTCAATTATTATGCAGTACTCATCTTTCTAGTCACTAAATGTAATCTTCTCATCCTCACAACAAAGTCCTTTAATCACCCTTCAGCAGCAGCAACTAAATCAACACATATATCTTGACTAGCTTTCATTAACTTAGCAACTTAGGATCTTAATTGCAAGATATAAAGCAGGATAATAGATACATTTTCTACCTTGAAAATATAGTTTTTTACGTAGGTATAAAACCATCATATATCTGCATCAAACAGAGACTCAAAATTTTTCTGTATGGAACTAGAGCATAGGCAGAAAGGTAGTTCGTTCCCGACTCACACAAATACTTTCCAAGCAAGAGGATGCCATTATCATTTTGGGGATAGCGTAACTATTCAATCCTTTCACCGCCAACACTAATACGAAAATCAATTAAGAACTAGGCTCAGTTCTTCTAAAAGAAAAAAAAAGGAAATTTCTCAATTGCAACTTTCTGTGAAGATCCCTGTAACCCCCACTAGGTCCCTCCAGACACCACTGACTGATCAGGCAAAAACTATACTTTCCAAAAAAAAAAATCAAGATCGAAAAGTTATGCAACTAAAACCCTAATTTATTCCGAAAACAATCCAAACAAATACAAAACCGATTCCGATAATCCAAATCTACACACAGAGAGGGACTCCAGTTCAGGGTTTCGAACTCCGATTATAACCACACAAAAAAAATTGAAGCAAAGGAATAAGAATTGTAAAGAGAAAATAAAGAAGGTGAAGTACATCTTTGAACTGGATAAGACCGAGATCACCAAGATAAGATACGGTAAGGTGAGCTGACTCGATTGGGATGATAAGCTGCACCAATTGCATCGGCTCTGACCGAAACAGATCCATCGGCGGACAACAACCTCCCATTCTCTCTCTGTGTGTGAAATTGAGATGCGAAACCAGTGAACAAAAAGGAAGAGAAGAAGAAGAGATCAACTCTCACGAAACTGGGATGTTTATATTTTAAATGTATTGAACCCTTTTAATTTTACGGTAGACTCTCTCGATAAAATAAAATATATATTTTTTCATATAATTCTAATTTTTAAAAAATTAAAAATAAAATTATCTCGTATAATTAAATATTTTTTAATTAAAACATTATTATGATAAAAATTATAACAATAAAAATTATATTAATTGGTATTTAATTAAATAATTTTAATATTAAATAATATAATAAATTTTTTAATAATAAAATATATAAATATTTTATATTTTATTTTGTTATTGATTTTTTGGAAATTTTTTAAAAATATCTTGAAATTTTTAATATCTTTAAAAATATTTATATGATTTATAAAAAAAATTAACATATGTATAAAATTATTTGAACTTATCTTTAAAAATATTCTTCTTAATATTTAAAGAAAGTAAGTTTTCATTTCCTCTTGGACGACAAAGATCAGGAAGGTTAGCACACAACTTAAGACACAATACTAAAAGTAAGTTTTTATTTCCTCTTAGAGGACAAAGATCAGGAAGGTTAGCACACAACTTAAGACACAGTACCAAAAGTAATCAGGAAGGTTAGCACACAACTTAAGACACAGTACCAAAAGTAAGTTTTTATTTCCTCTTATAGGACAAAGATCAGGAAGGTTAGCACACAACTTAAGATTACCCAAAAAATTGCTTTTATAAAGTTATTTTATGGTTCAAAAGAAATTTTTTTCCTTTCACAATCTACATAATTAAAACTATTAAAAACTTAATTTATATTAAATTTTTTAAATATGGGAGAAAATTTAAACTACTTATCTTTAAAAAAATAGATGATAACTAATTATATATATATTTTAATACTTAATAAATTTAAGTTATAAAATATATGAAAAAATAATTAAAGTATTTGTTACAAGTGTAGGAAATTATTCTTCCAAGTAATTAATAAATTTACTATAATATTTATGTTTGTAGCTACTAATTTATCATAATAATATGAACACTTTTTATTGTACATGTTTAATAATAAAAAATATATAATTGAAATTATCGCGTTAAAAAATTATTGAGTGTTTATCAATTTTAAAAAATATTAAAAAAAAAGTATAACTAATATAATACATATAAAAATAGTGTAGATTTTTAGAGAATATTATTAGTTTTGTACAGGCTGTAGAGTTAGTGTAAATCAAGCTATATTTTCATTATTGTTACTAGCTGTTCTATTCCTAGAATTAGTGGACACTTTGTATTTCTATATATAGATTGTATTATAGTGTTGTAGAGAATAAGAGAAAACAGAGAATACATACTCCATATTATCTTCATCTTATCTCTCGGAGTACATTTAACATGGTATCAGAGCATTTTTGAAATCCAGAAATCCAATTTTATGTTATATCAATTCTGTCCAAAGAACACTGATTTCTATCCTCATCATTTCCAGAAATCCAGAAATCCAGAAATCCAGAAATCCAGAAATCCAGAAATCCAGAAATCCAGAAATCCAGAAATCCAGAAATCCAGAAATCCAGAAATCCAGAAATCCAGAAATCCAGAAAGTAGAAAGCAGAAATCCAGAAAGCAGAAAGCAGAAAGCAGAAATCCATTTTCTGCAGCAGCTTGCATTCCAGAGACAAGTAGAAAATCCATTTTTTGTCGCTTGCTTTCCATCTGTCATCGTCGCCGACCATCTCCTCATCGTCGACGCCGATCATCATCATCGCCGTCTATAGTAAGTCTTAGTCTTGCAGTCACATTTTGCTTTGTTTTTTTGTTTCCCGTGGGAGTAAGATGTTTTAATATATAACAGCCCAACCCGATCAAACCCTACCCGACCCGGTCCAGCAGATTATTCAAAAAAAAAAAGCCCACAAATTTCAATCCACGTATAATCTACAATTGCAACAAATGGCCACGGGAAAACCTATAATTCTTGGTTCCATGGACAATAGTCTTATGCCCATCACCAGTCACAAATTAAATGGGCACAATTATCTTCAGTGGTCCCAATCCATCATGATGTTTATATGTGGAAAAATGAAAGATGATTACCTTACTGGCGATGCCATAGCTCCAAACAAAGACGATCTACAATATAGAACATAGAAATCTCAAAACAATATGGTGATGTCTTGGTTGATCAATTCCATGACAAACGAAATTGGAGATAATTTTCTTCTCTACAAAACCGCCAAAGGAATATGGGATGCAGCCAAAGACACTTAGTCCAGTTCTGATAATATGTCCGAACTATTTGAGATCAAGAGCATCCTCCATGATCTTCGCCAAGGAGAGTTGTCAGTTACACAATACTTTAACTCTCTCACTCGATGTTGGCAACAATTAGATCTCTTTGAGGTTCACGAATGGACCTGTCCAGCAGACAGCATCTTGTACAAACAGATTATTGACAAGAAACAGGTTTTCAAATTTTTACTAGGACTCCATAAAGATCTTGATGATGTGCGCGGTAGAATTCTCGGCACAAAACCTTTGCCCAGTATTCGTGAAGCATTCTCTGAAGTCCGTCAAGAGGAGAGTCGAAAGAAAGTAATGATGGGTCCTCAATCTACAATGATGGGTTCTCAATCTACCATTTCTGTGACTAGAGAAGGATCTGAACTTGCCATTCGAGGCCATTAGCACTCTTATAATACAGACAACTGTCCTCGTCGTGGAAGACCTTGGTGTGATCATTGTCGTAAACCTGGTCATACTAAGGAAACCTGCTGGAAAATTCATGGTAAGCCCACTGATTGGAAACCACCGTTCACACAGCACATCAACAAAGAAAGTCATGGAAAAATTG
This sequence comes from Hippophae tibetana, assembly GCA_037013495.1. Taxonomy (NCBI): domain Eukaryota; kingdom Viridiplantae; phylum Streptophyta; class Magnoliopsida; order Rosales; family Elaeagnaceae; genus Hippophae; species Hippophae tibetana. The sequence goes on along the minus strand of CM072808.1, from coordinate 46,649,975 downwards.
CCTCTAAATCTCAAGGCAATGAGTCACCTGAATCTGCTCTATTTAGCAAGGAACAGATTGATCTCCTCCAGAAATTATTTGGACAATCCTTGACCACATCATCTGCCACTATAGCTCAATCAGGTAACACCCTCAATGCTCTTAATGTGAAACAGGTTATGAGACCATGGATTGTTGATTCCGGTGCTTCAGACCACATGACGGGTGATGCTTCTCTTCTCATAAATCTTAAATTCTACCAGACTAGACACACGGTCCGAATTGCCGACGGTTCGGTATCCAAAGTAACAGGAATTGGTTCAGCCAAAATTTCAAACTCCTTTATTCTAGATTCTGTCCTTCTTGTTCCTACACTTGATTGTAATCTTGTATCAATTACTAAACTCACCCGTGATAAAAATTGTATGGCTAAATTTGTTCATAACCTATGTGAATTTCAGGAACTGCATTCGGGGAAGATGATTGGCAGTGCTAAGGAATGCTCGGGACTTTATCTCCTTAACAGTGAAGAACCTTCAACAAGACAAGCCCACCAAGTTGTATCCGAAGTTTCTAATCAGAATAAAGCTTTGTTAAACCTTAAGTCCAATAAAGATGGTGAAATCATGTTGAATCACTATCGTTTAGGTCATCCTAATTTCAAGTATTTACAGAAACTTTTTCCTTCATCATTTAGAAATAAAAATTCAGAAGTTTTTCAGTGTGAAGTATGTCAATTTTCAAAACATGTTAGAACTTCATATCCTCATCTTCCACATAAAAAATCACATCCTTTCTCGTTAATTCACACTGATATTTGGGGACCTTCTCGAATCAAAAACATCACAGGGACACGTTGGTTCATTTCATTTGTGGATGATCATACTCGAACCACTTGGTTATTCCTAATGGAAGAAAAATCTGAAGCATGTCAAATTTTTAAAAATTTTAATACCATGATTCAAACTCAATTTCAAACAAAAATCCAGGTATTGAAATCCGACAATGCTAAAGAATACTTCACTTCCACCCTTAATGATTATTTGTTAAGTCAAGGGATTGTCCATCTAAGCTCATGTGTTACACACCTCAACAAAATAGGGTGGCTGAAAGAAAGAATAGGCATCTTCTCGAGGTCGCCAGATCCCTCATGTTCACAACTCATGTCCCTCAACATTTTTTGGGGGATGCTGTTCTTACAGCTACCTATCTTATCAATAGGATGTCATCTCGTGTCCTCTTATTTAAAACACCTATCAATACTCTACTTGAGTCATACCCACACACCAAAATCGTGTCCCATGTTCCCTTTAAAATTTTCGGATGTTCTGCTTATGTCCATGTACATCATAGTGGCAAACTTGATCCTCGAGCCATCAAATGCATATTCTTAGGGTATTCATCATACCATAAAGGATACAAATGTTTTTCTCCTATCACAAAACGATTCTATAATACAATTGATGTCACATTTTTTGAACAATATCCGTACTATTCTAAATCTATCATTCAGGGGGAGAACATAGGCAATGAATACCAGCTTTCGAATATCATAAGTACTCAGTCTCCCACAAATCCTATTCCGCAACCTCTAGAAAGTGAATCAATATCTCAAATAAATACTCTTACTACTCCCAATGAATCCTCAACTTCTCTACCAACAGATCCAAACTTCCTTGTCCCAAACAATGATCTCCTTGTCTACTCTAGAAGGAAAACAACTCAAGAAAGAGCAGAGAACCGAGCATATCTTGAGCCATTCCAGGAATCCAACCCGAGTACAGGCCACTCCGACAATTCACAAGATAACACCACTGAACCTCATATTATTGAATTACCTCCTAATGATTTGAATTTGCCAATTGCTATAAGGAAAGGTGTAAGATCATGCACAAACCACCCCATTTACAACTTTATTTCCTATAAAAATCTCTCACCAGGGTATAAGGCATTTATCAGCAACCTCGATCAAATAGAGGTTCCAAATTCTGTTCATGAAGCATTTCAGATACCTGAATGGAAGACAGCTATTCGTGAAGAACTCAGTGCCCTAGAGAAAAACAAGACTTGGGAGATCACAGAACTACCATCGGGAAAACAAACTGTTGGGTGTAAATGGATCTTTACAATCAAACACAAAGCAGACGGTAGTGTAGAAAGACTCAAAGCTCGCCTTGTGGCTAAAGGATTCACTCAGACATATGGGCTTGATTATCAGGAGACTTTTGCACCTGTAGCAAAACTCAACACTATTCGTGTTCTTCTCTCCATAGTATCTAACTTGGATTGGCCTCTCTACCAATTAGATGTCAATAATGCATTCCTTAATGGTGATCTCGAAGAAGAAGTCTACATGGACATTCCTACTGGAATTGAATCTCCTGTTCCAACCAAGCTGCAATAAGAATTGCAAAAAATCCGGTTCATCATGATCGAACCAAACATGTAGAAATTGATTGTCATTTCATTAAAGAAAAGATAGATGAAAAAATTGTGGACCTACTATATACATCTACTAAACATCAAATTGCAGATATCCTTACCAAAGCGTTACCTCGAACAATCTTCGAAGAATTTAGTTGCAAGTTAGGAATGATTAATATCTATTACCCAACTTGAGGGGGAGTGTAGATTTTCAGAGAATATTATTAGTATTGTACAGGCGGTAGAATTAGTGTAAATCAAGCTGTATTTTCATTATTGTTACCAGCTGTTGTATTTCTAGAATTAATGGACACTTTGTATTTTTATATATAGATTGTATTATAGTGTTGTAGAAAATAAGAGAAAACAGAGAATACATACTCCATATTATCTCTATCTTATCTATTTAACAAATAGTGATTCAAATTTAAATGATTATGAATAAAAATATATTATTTATAAAATTTACTTTATATGAGCCATGTAGTTATACTGCCATTATTTGTAAAGTAAATTTGAATTATTTTATACTATTATTGTAGTTAGTATATACGTGTTACTTGATGCTCATTTATTTGTCTTAATACATTTGATTATGTTTGTAAATTGTATCATGTTCCTATAATAAGTCTGATACATTCATATTTGTGTTAACGAGTTGATTTACACGATAATTAAGTCAGTTTATTTTTTTTCAAATAAATTATTTATAATACAAAAAATAACATAACATTTAAATTTATAATAAAAATAACTCATCTTATTTGAGTGATATTTATATTGATTCATATAAAGTTATATATTAAAATTCATTTATGAATTAATATCATATATAAAATATAATATACACAATATTTAAATTTAAATAAATTATTTATGAGAATTGTCATTTATAATCACAAATTTAATATTTATATTTATATTTTAAATAAAAACAATAATTTAATATAATTATGATATAAAATAATATCTGAATATAATATATTATAAAAAATACATTTATTTATGTAAAATAATAATTGGAGTGGATCTGAATATGATATACCAATAAAATCCAATCCAATCCAATCCCATTGGAATAGTTCAATTTACAAAAAAATTATCGGATTATTTATCGAGATCTACCTAGATCTCAATAATTTAAAGGGTACACGTTATAGTGAAATTTATAACACTTATGGTACAATATAAACTTTTACTCCAATCATAGAAGTTCTATATTTCATTTAATATTTATTCATCCTTGCAACACAACACCCTCTGTTGTAGACTACGACCCTTTTCCACTGTGTTTAGATTTAAACCTAAGATATATATACAAAGAATCATCAATTTAAATATATTAATAATTAAAATTAAAAATATTATTCAATTGATTTAATTTAATTATTCTAAATATGTTATTATAAAAAATAAAATCTTAATATGGTATTATAATTTTATATACCATAGATCTAAATAAAAATCTAAATTCACGTGAATAAATTTTCCTAAAATCACCGAGAAGATGTATTTAAAATAATTAATAAAAAGAAAAAAATATAAGTCAAGCAAATTAATAGACTCCCGTAGACTTCCCAATTGGTAATTACCGTATGATATGGAAGCCAATAATCATCTTCAGACTTCAGGTGGCTGCAAAAGGTTTTGGAGGACGAATGCCTATCAAAATTGGTGGGCTTAAAGAGTAACGTTCCTCTTGTTTTTATATTTCTTAAAGGTGGTTACAACAGTTTTAGAAAAGCAAAAAAATAAAGGGAAAAAAAACTTTTTTACGTGTGATTTGTTGTTAGGAAGCACAAAATGTGTTTTATGAGCCCTAAAAATGCTTATGAATAATCTTAATAATCAAAAGATCAAATACCACAAAAACACAATCCCAATTATAAATCTAATGATGATCTCTCTCGCTTTTTGAGTCCTAACAGCAACTATTAATTAATGAATATGCTTTAACAAAAGCTGCTCAAAACTACAAAAGATCATGCATTAAAAAGTCTATTATTAATATCAAAACTACCAAGCTTAAAATGCTGTCTAGCTAAAAATGTTGTTTCTTCAGTACATAGAAAAAGTCAGAAAACAAAGACACGGCCTTGTAATTATAGACATCTATCTATTCATATGATATTAACAATCAGTTCACACAAACTAAGCCACATAAAATCCACAAACAATTTATACATAGTCAGTCCCCCAAACTAATTAGGCAGTATTTAATCCAACTGTGTAGACTACAAAGGTCATACCTCAAAGCGAAATGAAATCAACAATCTAAAAGATAATACCCAGTTGTTCAAATCCCAACAACTTGTTGATAAGAAATTTCTAAGACTACCACCAAACTTCAAACTAGCAACTGTGCTTCAAACCTAAGCCATGCTTGCCACGAACACAACCAGGCCTCACATACAAATAAGGACACCTTTTCGAATTATACATCTTAGAGAAGGTTCTTTTCCCCAATTTCCTCATCCTCTGCCTCCCAAATTTATCGCTAACCGACCATGGCACGAGCTCATCATCTAAGTCGTACCCCTCATCATCATCATCATCATCATCATCATCATCAACATCGTCCTCATCATAATTAACATCACTTCTATCATGATATTTGAGATCCAAACAATGAATCAAATCAAGATGGTGATGGGTTTTCCCCAATTCATCCACACAAGTTATAACAGGCTTATGACTCAAAGAGATACAAGAAGTAGTCTCATGGTTACCTCCATCGTTGTGTTCTTGGTCTTCTTTTTGTTGTTGTTCTACAAGGTCTTCTTCCATAGAAAAGTGCATTTCCAAGTCAGAATCTGAGACGTCGATGATTTCCCAGTTTGAAAGTGACAAACCAACTTCTTCATCATTCTCCAACAATTCATATTCCTCTTCGTCCATGCATGATGATTCCCACAAAAATTTCTCCATTGTTGCTTGCTTTTTCAGTTTTTGAGTTTGCAACTGTTTCTTGGTTCTTTTGGGTTTTTTCTCTCCTTTTAGATCTAATTCTTTTGGATTCTTTTCTTTCCTCCTCTTCTTCTTCTCTAACTTATAATATTCTCTTTCTTTCTTTTTTTAAGTTATAATATTCTTTTTCTGAACTCTGGACATGAGGTCGTAGTGGGGACGTGTCCACGCTTAACAGGTCCTTACTCGTTAATTGACGGACTATATTCAATGGAAGAGAGCCACGTTTACTCTATGACGAGTGGTTTTTAAATTTTTATTGTAGAAAAAAAACTTCTCCACTTTAACCCCCATAATTTAAACGTTTAAAATATTATGTAAAAAAAATTATATTTATATTTTTGAATTTTGAATTTTAAATTGTATTAATATTTAATATTTTAATCTAAAATTAGGTACTAAAATATTTTATTTTTATAAAATTTAAAGGTTAAAATATATTAATTACAACAAATAAATAAATTTAATGACTTTATTACCATCCTATAGTTTGTTTTTTTCCAGCTCATTGTACTAAATAATGGTTTTTAAATCTTTCAAAAATATATATTTAAAGATGATATAAATTAATATTTTAAAATCTATCATCATTAAAATAAAATCAATAATATTTAACATAATTTAATTCAATAAAATTCAACATGTAAAAAACTTAATTAACGAAAAATCGTATTAAATAGTGTCTGTTGAGAATGTATTTAAAATAAAATTTTGAGCTAGAGTTTTATTTTTATGGTTAAAAAATATTATAAATGTTATTTTTTAAATAATAAAAGTAATATTTTTTAAAACTTAATATAACATTATTTATATTCATTATATATATTTTTATTAAAAAAATTAGTTTATTAATTCATATTAAATATCATCTAAATTAGTTTAAATTTTAACTTTATCTAATTAAATCTCGTTTAATATTATTATATCATAAATTTTATTATTATAAATTTTAAAAATATTATTTTATATAATTTTTCAATAATTAATTGCTCAAACTGTGGATATTTACGCATTTTTCCAATAACTATTGTGTTCATTAAATTTTATACATGTTAATCCACGTCCCAAAACCAAGAAACGAAGACATATAAGAAAATATAATTTTTTTTAAAGCACAATAAGAAAATATTTTCATTGAAAAAAAGAAAAAAGAAAAGAACCCCCACTATAACTAGAATTTAACAATCATAAAAAAGCACCATAAACAATTTACAAAAAAAAAACAAATTTTATGAAAACATTCTGTTTACTATTTGGATTAAGAAGAAATCAAAATAGATTTGCTCATTGCATCTGATGTGTTAAGTAGACATGCATAACGCGAATGACTGGGTTACCTTATAGAAAATGTAAATTACATTCTCTTTATTTGGTATCAAAATATTAGTTTCATTTTTATAAAATAAATTTAATATTTAATAACAAAACATTACATTGAATTTTAGACAATGTGCTTTTAACTTTATATTTTTATACGAATGTAGGATTTTTAGTGAGATGGTAAGTTGACCTTAACACAGCATTTAATTAAGTTCATAAATTGGCTTTTGTTATTCATTTTAAGTTATTTATTTATTTATTTTTTGTAGGGTATAATGGTCGTTAGTTAAATCCAAATAAAACATTGATAAAAAAAATAAAAAAATCAAAGTAAAGCAGTAAAAATAATTGAGAAAGAAATGAGAAACAATTCGGAAGTAGGAAATGGGTTTTTAAAGAGAATGTTTCACAATCCACCCATTCCCTTTTATGATTAGTAAACACAGCTTTAAAGAGAGACAAAAAAAAATGCTAATCTAACCACACCACCCTTTAGAGAATTATCCCCATATTTACCATTAAAAAGTATTTTTTAAAATATTTTTAGTATATTAATCTCTATTGATTTAGCTATCCAAGAGTGAATATTCAAAATAACGATTATAATGGCAACATAATCTAGCATGGTAAAACAAGAATAACATTATTCAAACTAGTACTACATTTTACTTTCACAACCAACAGATGAGAAATTATAAATTTTTTGCATACACTGAAAATGTAAACTGTCCATCTAAATTAACAAAGGCCTTGACTATGCTTGCCTATGAGCAAGAATAGCCTAAAACAAAATTCTTAAAAATTTTATTACACTGGAAATCACAATAATCTAAATAATAAAGAGCAAAAATAAAACCCATGAAAAGGAGACACCACAAACAATTCATTTTAAACTTACCTTTTCTATAATATTACCTTGTACCTGCAGATGTAACCAGTAAACATATTTCTTTCAGCTATCCAAAGGATGAGCAGATAATGATTGAAAATCTCAAATCCAGGAGCATATGCTCATCGAATCTGGGAAGGAGAACACAACAACCCTGAGGCATCTGCTCCAACTACTGCAAGATCACAAACAGTACAGAGCTGCCCCTCCTGGGATGGCACAAACCGCGAACTACAATATGGGCAAGAGACATCCTTTTGCCCTCGATAAATTGGCACATATGTTGCTCCACAAATCACAAAAGGGTTCCTAAAGTCGTAATTAATCTGAGAAGCATCAGTCATATTCCTCTCAGCAGCCTGAAGTACTTGTCTAGCTGTCTTTGCTTGATTCTCAATGGTTGGGTTGGTCTCCAGTAGCCGCCTTGCAAAGTTAGCTGCAGTTGAAAGGTTCTTTGCCTTATAACAAACTGTCATTGCATTGAGCAAGGCAAGCCTTAAGTGAGGCATTTGAAGGTTGCAGTGCGTAAAATAGGCTGCAAGCTCCTGCTGGCGTACTGGATTGTCTTTAATTTCCCTCCTTTTAAGCTCCATTTGCAGACCTAAGGCATACTCTTTAACGATAATAATTAATTCCTTAACTTCATCCACTTCCCTCCTTGACTCAACGACTATCAAAGGAATTGTATGAAGAATGCTAATAAAGAGCTTCAAAGCTTCAGTGAACTTCCCAGCAGTCGTGGCCTTGTACCCAGCTTTTAGTTTCTCTTCCAACTGAGAGAAGTTGAACACAAGAGATGGTGGGCCCCTAACATTTGGGCTGGCAGATTCACTCCATCCACGTTCAACTGCCAGTGATATCACTGGAGCAGAAGAAAATGCACGAAGATAGCTGTGGCTGCCAGTATGGAGATCAAGAAACATGGATTTCAAAGGAGCAAAGTTCTTAACTCCGAGTTGCCTATTTAGCAAACGCATCGCTGTATCAAAATTGCCTGCAGCTGCATGTTCTGCAGCAAGAGATGACCTCTGGATCCATATCTGGTTGACAGCCATGCCAGGTGTTGGGGCAACAAAAACTGAAGAGCGAGCATTAACAGAAGCCTTAGGAGTGTCTGATTCGGGGGGAAGCTCCAAATCTTCAAGATCCCATCCTCCCTCTTCTTCATTATCTTCAGCCACTTCTCCATCCTCCAACATAACAGTAACATCACCGTTCTGTAAGCCCTCAGCATCAACCATTTCCAGCTCCTCACCCCAATCACCCTCTGCAGCGTCATCTTCTTCCTCTACAACACCCCTGGCAATATTATCCAACCCACCTTCAAATATGCCTTTCATTACTCTTAGTAGGGGCCAATCACCGCCACAAATGACTGGTTCTGGTGGCTTCAAAAGCGAAGGAACTTTGCCAGATGGCAAAGACGGAAGGTTATCTCCCAACTCCTCGGCAAGCCGTTTAGCATCTTCCTCTAGCCCATGAACAGAAGCCATAATATAAGCAAGAGGCAGGTGGCCAACAGTCTCCAAGATCTTACAACGCTCTTTTACATCACCCAGGTAGAGTGCATTATGAAATTGGCCCATGACTTCATTTTTAACAGCAGCAATTTTTAACATCTTGGATAGTTTTTCCACGTTACCAGTTATGAGATAAAGAAAGGATAACCTTTCAAAATTTTTGGTCTTCTGGTAGGCATATTCCACAATTCCCGCATTGCCCTGTCGAAGAGCCTCCACACCCAATCTGTACCAGTGATCTTTCTCATCAATTGCCGTAGCTGATGCAACAGCTATTTGGATATTCCCACTCTCCAAAGCCAAATTAAAACGGATTCTTTCATCTTTCACAAAATGGAGAGCAACTTCAGGGAAACCTTTATGCTGCAAATATGCAATCATAGCCTGCCCACAGAGCTGTGAGCTCCTTATCATGCTCATGACATGGTCATATCTCTTCCTCAGTAAGGAAAGCTTAAAAATGTACTCTGTAGCATCAACAACTATTGCTTTGTTTTTCCCATCTCTATCCAAGCAGAAGATAGTATTACCAGAAACCTTTGTAATGTAAATTGGATTGTCAAGGGTTCTAACGATTCCACTATCACCATTTGGAAGACAGTACTTGATATGATTAAGTGTTGTATAGATGAATACACCATTGTCATCCCAAGCACCACTTTTTACACGGATTGTTTCATGCAACGTGCACTGGTGCACAAGTTTCTTACTAGCAATGACAATGGCATGTTTACTAAGCAGGGCAACACTCTCCATGTCATTAGACCAAACAACATATTTGATAAAGGGAGTTTGAAGATCACCAAGAACCATCCTCTGTTGAAGATCAAATATAACCACCCTATCCTCTGCCCTGCACAACAAGTTACCAGTTCCTGCATAAAATATGGCATCAGCAGCAATCGGGAGGCCACTCTTCTTGACAACCTCATTTTTCAGATTCTTGACCAGGACTTGGTTGTTGCTTTTGTCAAGAACAGCAAATCTGTTCCTGGCCACAAAAACAGCAGAGCCTCCGACACCTCTCTTTGCATCTTGAACACTGTCACCCCTACCAATGCTGTCCTTTGGTATGAAATATAATTCATAAGTTCCACCATCTACATCTGAGCATATTAGAACGGCATTTTCTGTTGGACTATAAGAAAGAGTCCTCGGACTTTGATTCAAGCTGGTAGAACCAGGGCGCCTAATTGGAATAACTTGAGTGTCTCTTTGACTTGAAAACTCATAGTACCGCAAAAAACGATCTTTGGCGTAAAAGAGACTATCTCCACTCAAAGAAAATGCTGGCCGTTCTCTCTCTAGCTTAAAGACAATCATGCCACTATCATGACCGGCTGCCAACAGATTCATCTCAGGGTGAGAAGCAAGAATCCAAAAACGATCATGCTCTCTGCGGAAAGTTTGGATTCCGGTTCGTTTAGTCACATCCCACACACGAATGCTTTTATCCTCAGAATTGGATACAATTATGTCCTGTTTGGCATGGAACATAACGCAAGAGACATTATTCATGTGTCCTCTCAATGTGTCCACTTCCCAAGCTTTGGTGTCTGGGAAAAAAGCAAACAATCAAGTCAAGGTAATAGCCAATTAATTACATGTAAAATAACAAATAAGTAGAAAATCAAGCATAAATAGTTTTAGGCATTACAAAATAGTCAATTAAACACAAAATAGTACAGCAGAAAATAAGCATAACACCAAAAAAGTTTTAGGTCAGTAAAAGTGCCATTTATATCTCCAATAAGCTATCATAAAGAAAAGGGAGAGAGAGAAGGGGCGGGGGGGCTAAAAGGAAAAACATGGAACTATCCAATAACATTATTTTGAGAAATAATTTAGCAAATCCCAAAGTTGTGAGTAAGCTAATAAGTATAGGAATAATAACATACTTATATACTCAATACATGATGACTCCCTACAATCATCTACTTACCATTCATACGCCACAATTTGACTTGCCGATCATCTGCTCCTGAGACAATCAAAGGCAGGGTTGGGTGAAATGCAGCCCAGTTGACACCTCGGTCATGGCCCTCCAGAACATACTTAACAACTGCATCAACACCTCCAAAAAGATCTGTATTCATCTGACTTAATCGCAGTATGTCATCCGCAGGAGAGACAGTCTTCTTCCTCAGGGCTCCAATGTCCCATACACGAACTGTCTGATCTAGAGAAGCTGATACGACAAGGTCTTCTTTAGGATGAAATGAGGCACACATAACATAATGATTATGACCCGTCAAAACAGAAATACAAGTACGAGACTGCCAGTTCCATATGCGAATGGTCTGATCGTCACTTGCACTCACAATCCAAGGGTATTCATGATGGAACTGCACTGTACGAATATAATCAAGGTGTCCAAGAAGAGTAAAAAGACACCTATGCATTTTGTAGTTCCAGACTTTAATCTTGTAATCATCCCCTGTAAAAATTAATTAAAACCAAAAAGGAATATTTTACTGATAAATGACTGGGTAGCGGCACGTCAGTGCATGCATTATTATAGCAACTCAAGGAGTGAACCAGTATAAAATGAACAAATACAATAATAATTCCCTCCCATAGTAGTAGCTGTCATAAGACAGACCTACATGCTGGATGCCATCTTTTGCCACTTTTCATAGTTAGAAAATTTAAATTCTCAGAAATAGAGGGTTTCTAGCATCTTGTTCCGTTTGTAGAAAAACATTGATAATTAAAAATCATAAAAGGACTTACTTGGATCTGTAAGATACAAACAAGAACCAGCACTGCAAAGTATTTTCTAAATCAAAATTGAGTAGTAGTCGTGCACCAAGTACTCACAATAAGAAGTTGGTTAACATGGTACAAAGGAGAATTCAATCAAACTAACTACATATATAACATGTTCAAATGCAATGGAAAATAGAACATAAAAAATGCTTATAAAAAATCAGTCATGTAAGATGCTCAGGTAATAAGTTTTTGAAAAGAAATTCCCTGAACACAGATTTTTGGAACAATTTTTTTTGCTATAAAGATTTTTGGTACAATTTAGCTCAACTTACGTGATGCCTACATATAGAATGAAACATAAGATATGTTGTCCTTATTACATAACTCCAGTTCTGTCCTAAGAGAAACAGACAATAATAATAATCTAGATCTAGGAACATTTCAGCAATGACTAAGAAACAACTTGATATGATAGTTTCCAACTTTCATTTATAACAAAAGACTTAAACTAATCAGCAGATATGGTTTTTAGTAGATCTATCGAAATTCAAGTCCAGTATATCATTAACAATGCAATGGCCAATGGCTGAAAGATGAGAATTTTTTTTTTTCACAATTGCCGATACCAAAAGCAAAGTAATGCATGTGATTTGGCACCTCCAGACACAAAGAGAGGTTGAGATTTGTGAAAATGAACGCCTCGGACAGGTCCATCATGCTCATCAAATCGATCAATGAGAGTTCCCATGCGGTAATCCCATAGCTGAATCACCCCGCTGTGAAGACTCGCGAGGATCCATGGCCTCTTACTGTGGAAGCTAAGTCCCTTCACTCTGTTACTCTTTGTCTCGAACTTTGTCAACATTTTCACCCCAAATACTACAAATGGTTGTATCAATTCATTAACAGTTCCAATAAAATAAGACACTCCATCTCAAATCCAAAAGCTAAAATAACTAATATGTAAACGTAAATTCTCGGATGGTCCGACGAACTCAATAAAAAAATGAATAAAACGAAATGATAACCCCTCCCGAACTTCAATTTCCCATTTCCTAAATTGAAAATTTTCTGACAGCTTCTCGACAATTAAACAGAGCACGCACTGAACATTACGCCCAAATCGAAAATTGGAAAAGAAAAACAGATCTAACAGAACATAAAATGCAAATTTTTACCTTAGATCTGAGCAGTACGAGAGGGGATAAACACGGCCCTCTATTGCATCAACAATAAACGCTAGTATCAGATGTATTCGTATAATCCCATAAATCTTAGACAGAAATCGGAGATTTGAAGCTATAGAAATAGAGAGAGAGAGAGAGATACAGGAGCGATAAATAGGAGGGTTTTCGTTTTGAGTTCTCTCTATTAGATGATTAGATCTGGCCTCGTTAGAGTTTCTGTGTTAATTTTTAGGGAGAGAACGAGAGTGAGCAATAGGGGACAGAGAAGGAATTTCTCATAATGAATGAGGGTTTGATGGAGAATCATAATTTTCAGCAGCTCGATTTCTACTCCGTAGTATTTGCCTGGTCTGCCTGGGGTAAACTGGAGTCGTTGGATTAGAACTTAACGGTTGTGATGGGTTGAGATGATCTGTCCACAGAATTTCTTCCTAAGCAAGATGTAGATTACTTTTTGATGGTCACGTCGTAACACGGTGTTTACCGATTTTATTTTTTTTATCCACCAGATTATCACTAGATTTTTTTATATCATTTAGACTACTGAACTAATGGTGTTTACCGATTTGTTTTAACATAATTATAACTTGGTTGAAGTAATTTTGAAAATATTTACTACCATTAAGTTAGGACGATGTTATTAGTATTACCATATTTTTTTTAATATCACAATTCATTTAATATTAATTATAGTAAAATAACAATATTAACTTTTAAATATCAATAAGTTTTTTATATGCATTTAATAAATTCAAAAGAAAATATTCTAATTTTACTATAATTATAACTGTGAGCATTGACAAAATGAGTTATATGTAAAAAAAATTAATAATTGCACTATTTATTTATCTTAATCAGTACTTAACTATTAAATCTTTTAAATATTTAATTAAATTATACGTAAATCATACACAAACTTATTTAAAGTAATATTATCACACTTAAATTAATACCTTATAACATGTATATTTTTGTATGTCTCAAGTTGCATTAAAAAATTGTGATGTAGTAATACAATTAAACTTATAATACATTGAAACCTATGAAATTATATTGTTATAAATTTGAGATATATATAAAAGTCATCCATTCACGTATTGACAGTTGCATGTAAATTGTACACGAAATTTAACATATCTTCACTTATATCTTTAAAGTTTGTAAAAAAATTTAGAATACTCTTAGATTCTATGGTTAATATAATTAATGTTTTCAAAATTAATGTTATTAAATTTTTCATCTATATTTTGTTAATATTTTTATGACTTTGATACTAATTTTAAGCTAACTGTTTTAATATTAGTTGTTAATTTTTAAAATTTTTAAAATAATTTAATTTTTGTAATCATTAAAATAGAATATATAAATACATACAACCACGTGTTTTAACACATATAATGTATCTATAATCTTCAAAGAGAAAATAATCAAACATTCCTTTTTCATTTTTTTCTAAGAAGATATATTTTTGAGTAAAATTTTCAAAACAAGTTTCATAATCATTATCTTTAAAATATTCATTTAAGGTTAAGAGATAACATTTATCAAATTTTTCTAATAAAATTAAATTTTTATCTTTCATTTTAATTTCTTTCAAACTTGTTGTTTAATGTTTGTTAATTCTTGTTACTTAATTTTTCTTATCATAATATTGTGATGTTTTTATCTTTATTTTTTGTTTATTAATATTATCACTTAGTATAAGCAAATATTTAAATATTTAAAATCTTTAATTGGCTTAAAATTATGATTATTATACATGAATTTAATGGGTCCACGACGGTTTTTACTTATGTTCGTCTCTTATCGTTACATCATTTATACTTCAACTTTGCTCAAACCTCAACACCCTTTTGCATCCGTACATAGATGATCTTCAATTTTTTACTTAATAGAAAAGAGTAATTGAACTCCATTTTATTCGTACAAAAATTATTACAAACTTAAGGTCAACTAAGAACCTTAAAAGAATTCTTAACCGCTCATAATTACTAGTTATATCATTACTAATTTTGGATTTTCTTGATATAAGAGATTTTTATGCTAAAGTTTGTGTGTGTTTTTAGAGTAGTATGCTCTGGTTTTTCTAGTGTCTTAAAATGAAAACAATGATTCCTTTTATAACATAAGTAATCCCTATGTACAAGACAAAATTACTATTTTTTCCTTACTTTAGTAATTTGTCTTCTTTTCTATTTTAAATGGTAGTCACTGTTTTTTCCCTTGGCATATGCTACCGATTAAGGTGTGGGACCATATCTGTATTTTCTATATCATTTTGTACCGATAGTTCCTCTCTTTATTCTTCTTTGTCGTTTTCCACCGATAGTCCTTTTGATTACGTTGATGATGATGCATCTTTGTGTTCTTGATCTTTGATGCAATAAATGAATTTATGATCTTTGGTGGCTTTTTTGGCATAGTATCAAAATATCTTCCTTATTTCTTGACCAATTTCCAAGTTATTGTTATTAAAATTGGTTTCATATTTGATAATTCTTTCACCATCTTTCTCTTAAAGATCCATGCTACTATGAGAAATAATGATAACTTTACTAGTTAAATATTTTGCTTTGATATCAATAAAGTTGTCAATTCTTTTGAATTCATAGTAAATTTAGCCTAATATTTGACCTTTTAGTACATAGAGTTCTTATGTGTTAAATTCTTTTTTTTTTGAAAATACTCTTGGTTTGGGAACTTCTCTACTTGTATTAGAAATCCATATCTTGATGAAATGGTAGAGACTGATACATACTTTCTCATTTGAGTCCATTATTGAACTAAAAAATTTAAGATAAATAGGCTTGTCACCTACCTTAATCTTTTTTTATGAAGTTTTTGATTGCTCTTTTAAAATTTTTTCAGGAAATAATTTAATTCATTTAAATTTATTCCTATATATATTTTTTCTATTAGTCTTGTTTGGAAAACTTTGTAAATAAATATTGGATCAACTCCTTTCAAGATGTTGAATTTGCTTCTTGTAGGGAATTCCTTATATGTAGTGTAGAATTTCATATCTTTAATATGTTCCTGTGTAGATTCTTTGGCCAAATTGTAGAGACTCAACCATTGTGGTTTGTTAAGGCTTCTATTTTTTTCCTTTTCATCTTCAATGCTTGATGAATTTATGGGAAATATTTCCCTGAATAGTACTGAATGCTTTAATGTTTTTAATGTCTCTATGAGAGATGCTTTTCTAAATAGTACTAGAGGTCTTGTTATTTTTCCTAGAGTTAGCAACATGTTTGGTACTGTTGGTTGTTGTTGTTGTAATGTTGTAGAATAATTTCTTACTATCTCCCCTAGAGTTATTAATTTTGATATTTTGTAATTGACATAACTGTCTTAAACTTCTATTCTATTGGCGAATGCTATATAAGTTACTTCACTAAACCTTAGAATAAATTTACTAACTCCTATTTATTTTCTGTTTTCATAAGATATTGCTCGAGGTATAACAACTCGAGTTGTTCTTATATGATTTTTATCTCCTTTTCTTTTATCTTGATCTTGCTATTAAGATATTCTATTCCTGAATGCATAAAAATAAGACATTTGCTAAACTATTCTTATTTCATGAAAAATGTTCAAAATCAAAATTGTAGTGATTGAATCACTGTTATCATCTGACTAATATTTCTTGTTTGTAATCACCTATAATATTAATTCTTAAGAAATAATCAAAATTCGTGTTTTCTGTTTAAACAATGAATCTGAAACTTATAACATATATTACAAATTTCTTAATAGCTCTTTTCACTGTTAAATATTTTTTTCATTATTATGATAATTTAACTCTAAATGTTGAAAAGATGTTGATATATATCTACAAAGATATTCATCTTTATCATATACTTTTATTTTTAAAACTATTTCCCAATATTCTTGTGAAACATTTATTTTAATTATCATTTTAACATCTGATCCTATATGGCTTAAAGTTAGCAATTTTTTTATCTTTGCTTTTACTTTTATTTTATCTATGTACAAAGTAACTTGTTCTGTCCATTTCCAAATATAGTGTTTTTTTTTAATTTTGTTTGTAAAGGTTTTCATATTATGCAAACTTCTTAATATATGCTTCTACATATATAAAATATCCTAAAAATCTTTGTAATTGGTTTTTGTTTTTTAATTCATTAGCAAAAGTCTAAATGTTATTTAGTATATGAGGTTGTAAATTATGTTTTCCATCTTCAATTTCTAATTCTAAATACTTAATTTTCTACTAAGTAAGTATTGTTTTCTTTTCTAAGAGCATAATGACTTATTTCCTGCATTCTTGTAGAATATTAATAATATCTAAATATTATTTATTTAATTTATTACTAAAAACCAAAATATCATCTATAGGCACAATAAATATTTTGTAGTTTTTTGAATATGTTATCCATATATCTTTGAAAGATACATAAAAGTTGTTTTACTCTAAATGGTACAACAATCCATTAAAATTGTTCTTCTGTTAACTAAATAACGTTAGTTTTTGAGATTCTTCGTTCAATCTTATTTGTCAAAATCCACTTTTGAATCAAAACTTGAGAAATATTTATTTCCTTCTATTAATGATAATAATTCTTCTTTCTTTGGAATAAACTATCCATTATCAATTATTTCTTTATTTAATGCTTTTAATTTTATTATCATTCTCTTTTTCGCTCTTTTTTCAACTTATTTTTCAACTAGAAATACTGGATTAAAATAAAATAAATTACTTTGTATTATGACTTTTAATTTCAAAAGTTCTTGAATTTGTTTTTCAAATTCAATCATATTTTATAGAATATAAATCATTGGCTTTACTCTTATAATATTATTATGATCTCTTAATTTTATATTTACAATAGTCTTAGATTTATTTATTTTTTGATCTAAAAGATTTTTTAAGTTTAATGTTTTTAATAGTTTCCTTATGCATGTTAGAGCTTTATTTTCATGTATTTAATCAATAAGAGAGTTTTATTTCTCTTTTATATCTAATGAAATATTTTCTAAATAAGGTTTTTACTATTTTATCTCAACACATTTCACTTTTTATGTTGGTGCATAAATATTGGGTTTGATATAGTCAAAACTTTTCTTATTTTTAATACATAAATGGTATCACTATCTAATGTTATTAGATTTATTTTGTTTAAACATTGTGTAAAAAGTTGATATAAATTTAAAAAATTATTTTCTATGAATAAATCAATTCATGTTTCTTATTGATATATGGTAAGAATACATAAATGATAACATCATCTAACAGAACTTTCATGAAATAAGCTCTTATATTATATCAAATCAAAAAAAGCATAGTAGAAATAACGATAAGAACAAGAGGAAATTATATGAATAATACTTCCCTAGTTAATTTTGTTACTTGTAATGCACTGCTTTATATAGACAGCAGATATATATATTATTGTTATAACTAAATTGGCACATATACAATTAAGTTATGATAGCACATAGGTACACGTATTCTGTTAGTATAGCCACTGGCTACTAGCACATGGTATATGAATGTAATTCACTATTCTAACAAGATTCCTTTGTAAAGTGGGTAAGTTCTTATTTAATTATTAAGGATTTGAATAGTGTTGAGATATGTTTTGGGGCAAAATATTGGCTCATCCAAAACTTCATTGATGTAGAGGAGATATTACTACTGTTTTTTTTTTTACATGCTTAAAAGTACTGCCTCGAATACCAATCTAGCTACTCCATTAATTGCTGATTACCCTGAAGTAAATGTACAATTTCTTCAGCTCTTGATTGGATGCCTTTCAGATATTCTACAAGAATACGCTGCTGATAAGAGCCACCTTCCTGGTATAAGAGAAGATCTACAACATTAGAGAAACATCATATGTATTTGAAATTACAATCATAAAGAGTAGGGTCCTAGGACCAAAGCGGCGGTGTCTCACTGTTCGGATCAGAGTCCGCTCAATTCTTTTTCTGACGACCGCATAGAACTCATCCGGTTGAATTTCTCCTTTACCAACAGTCATTCCGTTGATTAAAAGCTTGTTCCATTCTTCCTCCGGAGCTGCACAATACATGAAATGTCCATCAGCCTCAAATATTCCCACTTAGTTATAAAAGTTTAAAGTGCTGATTTATTATTCTTTAGCCAAAACTTAGAGAATGCATCTTACAGGAGAAATTGTCACCTGATCATTCCACATCTTCATGTTAAACAAAGGTTCAAAGTTTACATTGCATCACCAACCATATCGAAATGATCATGACAAATTGACCATTCATTGACAGAGAAAAAAAAATTAAAAAAGTTGGTCATTGCTACCAAAACATATAGCTTTGGCCATAAAACACTCAAGTTTTAAGGTAGCCACGCCAATGCTGCATAAACTCAAACAGTTGAACCGTAAAGTTTGTTCCTGTATTTATTTTGGAAAGTGGAAACCAAGCAAGACAATATAATAGAAATTTTACACTGTATTTGAAAAAGGTATGACAAGTCTAGTAAGGAAGAATATATTGTCCGAAATGGATGAAATACATTTGAAAAATGTGTTATTGTCTAGCAGGAAAGCAAAATAGAATTACTTTCAAGAGTTCCACTCCTTTCAGAATGAATAATATTTTAGATCTAATTCATTCAAATTTGTGTGGGCCAATGCCAAAATCATTTGGTGGAGCTCAATACTTTGTGACTTTCATTGATGATCATTCAAGGAAAATGTGGGTATTCAGACAAACAATAGTAGGGAATACAAAGGACCTTTTCATGCTTACTGCAAAAAACATGGTATTCAGTATCAGATGACACCTCCAAAGACATCGCAGTTAAATGACTTAGCTGAGAGGATAAATAGAACTTTGATGGAAAGAGTGAGATGTCTACTATCACATGCAAAGTTGCCTAAAACTTTCTGTGGTGAAGTCATACTCACAGTTGCACATGTGTTGAATCTTTCACCCTATACTCCTCTCAAGATAGATGTTACAGATAAAGTGTGATCAGTAAAAGATGTTTCCTATGATCATCTACGGATGTTTGGTTGCAAAACATTTGTTCATATCTCAAGGATGAGAGATCTAAACTTGATGCCAAGACAAGACAATGTATTTTTATTGGCTATGGTCAAGATTAATTTGGCTATAGATTTTATAATTCGGTTGCAAAGAGATTTGTCAGGAGCTGTGATGTTGTATTTGTTGAAAATGAGACCATTGAAGATATTTTCAAAATGAAAAATAATGTTGTTGATTCGAATGGTGCCTCATCAGATTTGGAATTGATTCCACCAACATCAGTGCCAAGACTAGTTTGAGATGAAGATCAGGTTTATCCACCTAATGAAGATGATGCTCCCATAGAAGTTGGTTTTGAAGACGAGGGGAATGATGATGTTCATTATCCAACACCAACACCTGCGGCTTCTCCTGTTCCACTGAGAAGAAGTGGTAGACTAAGACGACCCTCTACCCCATATCCTCTAGATGAGTATGTAACTTTCACTGATGGGGGAGAACCTGAGAGTTATGAAAAAATCATGGATGACGAATCCAAACAAAAATGGATTGAAGTCATACAAGATGAGATGAAGTCCTTGCATAAGAACAAAAAAATTGAGTTGATGAAGCTACCCATAGGGAAGAAGGCTTTGAAAAATAAAAGGGTGTTTAGGGTGAAGCATGAAGAATATATAGTTCCAGTCCGCGATACAAAGCCAGACTGGTTGTCACAGGATTCATCCAAAGAAAAGGAGTTGATTTTGACGAGATTTTCCCACCAATTGTGAAAATGACATCCATCCGTAATGTGCTGGGGCTAGCATCAAGTTTTGACCTAGAAGGTTGAGCAAATGGATGTCAAAACTGCCTTCCTACATTGTGACTTGGAAGAAGAGATATACATAGAGCAACTAGAGGGTTTCAAGCAAAAGGGAAAAGAGGATTATGTTTGTAAATTGAAGAAAAGCCTCTACGACTTAAAACAGGCATTGAGACGATGGTACAAGAAGTTTGAGTCTGTCATGGAGAAACAAGGCTATAAAAGACTACTTTAGACCATTGTATTTTTGTGTAGAAATTCTCTGATGATGATTTCATTATTTTTTTGCTTTATATGGATGATATGTTGATTGTTGGTCAGAATATTTTTAGAATCAACAACTGAAAAAAAAGTTCAGTCGGTTTGTTGCCATGAAAGAATTGGGGCTAGCAAAGCAGATTATTGGCATGAGTATTATTAGAGACAGAGGCGCCAATAAATTATAGTTATCAAAGGAAAAATACATTGAGAAAGTACTTCAAAAATTTCATATGGACAAGGCTAAAGCGATAAGTTGTCCTCTTGTTAATCACTTTAAGTTAAGTTTTAACCAGAGCCTTTCTACAGACAAAGAGAAGGAAGAAATGGAAAAAGTTTCATATGTTTCAGCAGTTGAAAGTCTAATGTATGTCATGGTTTGTACACGGCTAGATATCGCTCATGCAGTTAGAGTTGTGAGTAGATTCCTTTCAAATCCAGGAAAGGAACATTGGGCTACAATAAAATGGATTTTCAGGTATCTTTGAGGTTCTTCCCAAATATACCTATGTTTTGGAAATGAAAAACCTGTGTTAGTTGGATACACAGATGCAAATATGGCTGACGATGTAGATTCCAGAAAATCCACTTCAGGTTACCTGATTACATTTACAGGGGGAATTGTGTCATGGCAATCAAAGTTACAAAAATGTGTTGTACTGTCTACTAGAAAATCATAGTTTATAGCAACAGCAAAAGCATGTAAAGAGTTGCTATGGATGAAAAAATTCTTGAAAAAACTTGGGTTGCATCAAGACAGTTATAAGTTATTTTGTGATAGTCAGAGTGCTATCCACCTTGGAAATAATGCTTCCTTTCATTCGAGATCAAAACATATTGATGTGAGATATCACTTGATTAGGGATGTAATGGAGAAGAAACTACTACAACTTAAGAAGATCCATATAAAAGAAAATGGATTAGATATGTTGACGAAAATTCTTCCAAGATAGAAGTTTGAATATTAACGTTTAGTTGCTGGATTGGTGGATCCCTCCATGTAGTCGGGAGGGAGATTTTTATAGGTCCCATCCACATGAAAGGGGAAGAAAATAAAAAATTTAGGTGCAACCCCATTAATTACATTTGACTTTGGAGGTTACAATTTTACCTATAAATAGACAATATTTTTGCCTTAAAGAGACACCAAAAAAAAGAAAAGAAAAGTAAAGCCAAAACATTTCCTTTGATGAAAAATAGTGTTGTGTGTGTAAGAGACTGAGAGAGAATATTTTAGAAAAATATTTGTGATACTTTCTAAAAGGAGAGTGATAAAATAATGAGTTTCGGAAACACTTGTGTGTTACTATTCACTATTTTGGGTTTATCTCAATTTGTTGTATTGCTTCTCACTTTGTACCCATTTATTTTATTAGTGGAAGAAATATTTTTCGGAATTTATCCCGTGGATGTAGCCTAAATTAAAAGCTGAACCACGTTAAATTGTTTGTATCATTATTTTACTTTGTTGAATATATTTTATTTTTACCCGTTGTGACCCAATAGGAGCATGATACAAAGAATATGAAAAATACCTTTGATTATTGTCTCAAGAAACTGCTCAGTCTTCAAAACTTCCTCACCTACCAGAGACACATAAATGTACGTGGTCTTTAACATCTACAATTTATGAAATCAGACAAGCAAGAAGCAACAAGAAAATGGCACATGCAAGTTACTACAAAGAGATGCATTCGAAGGAAATTGACAAACTTACTCAAGTTTCATGGCAAGAAAGTTCACAGAGTTGTCTTTTTGCAAAGTATAAAAGAATTCTAACAATTGAAACATGAATGACAAACCTTAATGGTCAAGTAGATCGCCAACTGCTGGTCTAAAATCTGAAAGTTGTGTATTATTATCTTTGTTTCTTCAATTTTCCATAGCACTATTTATATGATTAGTTTGAGGGAGATATCTTAGTTCTCATCCATATCTAGAACCTAACCAACATGAAAGCAACAAAGCTTACATATATGACCACCCTTACAATTTGAGAAAACACTGACTCAGTTTTCGATTTCTCAAGTCTAAAGTCCCAAGCGAGATCTATTACTACACACTGGTTCAAGATCATTTACCTTTCTTCCAATAACTACGTTTTGAGAGAACTTTGGAAGCATAGAGTTGCAAAACCTTTTGCAACATAGCCTCAAGTCCAGGTTTGTCTCCATCTTCTTTAGCCTGCAAGTAACTAAAAGTCAAATTATTTAGAGCAAAAACAAAAAAAACAATAAAAGTCAAATCATAGCCTTACAATACATCATACATGTGTCTATCTTATAACTTCTAAAGAGTAACATCTAAACAATGCACCAAACAATAAATTGTAATTTTTCATCATACAGCCACTATAAAAATATCATAACTCCGACAGAAGAATAGTGAGGCAGGTATCACTAGAAGCAACAGGATTGACTTACTTGTCGCAGTTGTGCATTAACTTCTGCAAGAAATCCTTCATCTAGTTGTCCTTCTTCTTCTCTTTGGGCTATCTCCTAAGAAAAAATAAAAAAGTAGGTGTTCCATCAGGGAACAAAGACTAAAACGTTATTGAATCTATCACCATGAAAAGTGAAAAAATTAATAACTAAAAACTCACTTTCTCCATTTTAATAATAGCCATAGGTTCTCTTGGAGGCCATGAAATTTCCTCTTCTTCAAGAACAATAGGTTTCAGAATTTCCTTGAGAATATCAGTTGATGACTCTATCTTTTCCTATAAGAAAAGTAAATTAGAGTATAGAAAAAAGAGGCAAATGCATTTCGCATATATATAGAGCTCATTCAAGCAAGTGGTAATTAGATAGTATTCCATGTTCGAGAAAGCTGTTTTTTTTTCCTTAAGAAAAGAGGAAGAAAGGTAGAGAATACCTTGGTCTTGTGGACCAGGCAATCCACTATGCTCATTACAGATATGGCTAACTCCTCATAATCTTTCTGAAAGAACAATAGTAAAGCAAAAGAAACTGTTACATCAAGTAGGGTGAATACAAGTAAATCTTAGAAACTTCGCAAAAACTAAGTTGAAACCATGCTTTATCATCCACTGATTTGCAAGTATCAGTTCTTGCTGCTAGTCTTATCCAGAATCCCTCATTAAAGGCCAATACATTTTCAACAACCACCTTCTGAAGCTGCTCACAAGACAAAACCGCAAGTAAGCTTTCCTCAATCAAATAACTTACTCAGGTACTTTCAAAGTAATCATTCAACAAAACAGAAAATTCAAACAACATATTCTACCAATTTGTTGTCCAGACAGAGAAATTTGATTAAGTTTCAATACATTATTAAAATAAGATTATTATCCTCTTGAAAAAAATACTTCTCCTCATTTGGGGAAAAAAAACCGCAAATCTCTAAATTTCAAGTCAATATGGGACGCAAATTTTTTTTTATAAATATCCCAGGATAATATTTATGACTTAATTACTTTTATGGCATGAGTGCCAAGAAAACTAAAACTTAATCAAAACTCAAATTTTATGAACTAATCAAAGGTTGGGAGTCGGACAAGAAATTAAATTAAAATTTAGTGAAATTAATTAGTACAAAAATTCTACATCAAAGCAAAGGCACGAGTTGAACCAAACTGCAAGCACAATCTACTTACTTCTTTTGGATTTGCCTGTCTGAGCTTATCAATCAGTCTATCCACTTCTACTGTCTTTTTGAATGCTTCCTCGGCATCTTGATTGACTGCACATATTAAAGTTCTCCTGTTTGATTAGATCCAAACATAAAGTTTTACTATCAAGTGTTCCATCAAAAGGTTCTACAATAAAATAACCTCAATGTTTGAATAACTTCTGCATATTAAACAACTTTAAAGATTAAAACCCAATGCTCTATAAATAACCAATACAAAATAATTTCTGACAGTCCAACTTAATTAAGCAGTTAAGGAAGCAAATGAACTGGATCAAAACTTAGGTTGCATGTGATAGTCACAACTGAGTAGAATTTCAATATTCCAACCAACATAGTCACTATGTAGAATGAAAGAAATTACAATATTGGCTAAAACTACTGTATATCATCGAAAAGAGACTTAAAAACTCATGCCTAACTCAATTCAATAAGGTCTTACAGAGTTAAGGATTGCATAGACTTATAAACTGTCCACGATATTAACTCCTAGACGATGTGTGACTTTGGTTCCTTAACAAAGAGAACAAAGGTAAATGAGAAAAAAATACACTAAGTGGGTTATTTAAAAAAGTTACCATTCCACATGTTATATTTCAAAAGAGTGTTATTTAACAACATATCTTAGCAGATCCTCAAAAGCAACAAATAGTAACAAGATAACTTGCAAACTTTCTCTTCAATAATCATTTCATAACATAATTAAATTTTTTTTAAGACAAATCCCAACTGTCATTTCAAAGGAATATGTTACGAAAAGAAAAGGGCAAAGGAAGAAAATATAAAGAGTGTTAGAAAATTTGGATCAAATGGTATAATCATAAATCCCCGCTTCTAAGATCCTCCTTAGCAAAATATCAAATAATAGAAAAATAGAGAATATACAATATAAGAATTATAATGGAAACTCTAAATTGGAGTAAAACCACTTTCATTGTCAAAAGATAACCAGAGAAATAAATTTACTATGTGAAAAATTGTTACAACCACACTCTCAATGATTTTCTCACACACCCAAAAGACAAGAGCAATTACAAGTCCAAGAGAATTTTCCCACAAAATTCTCTCACTCAAAAATTTCTCATATAAGTTTTTCTCTATTTTTGGGATGATTAACAATGAAGAAATGAAATCGTATTTATAGCCTTCAAGTTCCCATTTCATATGTCAAACATTTCTTTATTCAACAAAATTAGGCTACCTAATTTTCCTATTCTTTATTCAAACAAGGTTAGGCACCTCCATCTTTGACAATATGGTAAACCACCTTTTATGAATTTTCTTCTAAATTAGGCACCTCCTATTTTGACTAACAAATCTAATATTATTTTTAATCAATCACAACAATCTTCACCTTAATTAAAAATAAACATAATTACCACTACAACACTGTCTACTCCAACAGTCATAATTCTCTACACCGATAATTATCATACTCCACCATAAAGAGTATACCCATTTAGAATTAATCACCAATTCTAAGAATTTTACATCAGCTTATGTCGAAAAAAAAACTTGATGAAATTTATGATGCAACTCTCACACTTGGTTTTTTCGAGAGTTCATCAGCCATCGACATCCTTTCCACCACACATCTTGCATCTATGCCAAGCCAATGTCTGTGTGTAAACTTGTGGACCCGCTACCAATAACATACCCTCTTTCATGACAATATTTAGAGACTAGTGGCATGCCATGAGGATGTACACGCTCTTTTCAAAGAGCATCACTATAGTCTTTGAAAACAGACATACTGTTAGCATCACAGTCGGTATTTGAGCTTCTTTCCGAATCAACTTCACCCTTCGGACAATTTCTTTTGAGGTGCCCATTGTCCACACCCTTAACACACTATCTTCTTTTTCATGAAATTATTTTTCTTTCGGTTGTTAACTACCAATGCTGAGTTTTCAGGCGAAACATTTCTTCCACCACTCAGCCTTTTTTCTTCAAAAACAGCTGACTAGTAACTTCTGAAAAAATTATTTTCTCTTTTCCATGAATCAAGATAGGTTTCATGTGATCATAAGAAGATGGAAGAGACTAAATAAACCTTAAAGCTATATCTTCATCATCAAGTTTAACACCAATGGTTTCCAGTTCAGAGACAATACCATTGAGAACACTGAGATGATCAGACATAATAGTTCCTTTATTCATACGCAAAGTATGAAATTGCTCTTTCAGATACACCCAATTTGAAACGCCTTTTGCCTGACACAATTCTTCAAGCTTTTCCCAGAGTTCTTTGGCCATAGATATTCCGTGCACATTTGCAAGAATATTTTTGGCTAAACAAAGCCGAATTGTACTTGTAGCTCTTAGATCAAGATCTTCCCAATCTCCATCACTTATGTTGGTTTTACTAGACTCAATACCAGTAACAAGGGCTAGTTTCCCCTTTAACGCCTTGTGTAACCCGTATTGGATCAAAAAATCTTTGACTTGTACTTGCCACAAACCAAAATTGATTCTCCCATCAAATTTCTCAATGTCAATCTTGACTCCTGACATTTCTCCTTCTTTATTTGAAATTGGCTCTGATACTAGTTGTTAGGAAATTTGGATCAAATGGTATAATCACAAATTCCCCCTCCTAAGATCCTCCTTCTAAGAATATTAAATAACAGAGAAATACAGAATACACAACATAAGAATTATAATGGAAACTCCAAATTGGAGTAAAACCACTTTCGTTGTCAAAAGACAACCAGAGAAAGAAATTTGTTATGTGAAAAATTGTTACAACCACACTCTCAATGATTTTTTCACATATCCAAAAGACAAGAGCAATTACAAGCCCAAGAGAATTTTCCCACAAAATTCTCTCACTCAAAAACTTCTCATATAAGTTTTTTTCTATTTTTGGGATGATTATCAATGAAGATATGAAGCTATATTTATAGCCTTCAAGTTCCCATTTCATATGCCAAATATTTCTTCATTCAACAAAATTAAGCTACCTAATTTTCTTATTCTTTATTCAAACAAGGTTAGGCACCTCTATCTTTGACAATATAATAAGTCAACTTCCATAAATTTTCTTCTAAATTAGTCACCTCCTATTTTGACTAACAAACCTAATATTATTTTTAATCAATCACAACAAAGAGTAAGGAATATTTGGACGGATAAATAATTCTAAGTGTTAATATAGGGAATAAACATAAGCAAAGATTTTACCCTTTCTTGGACGTCATCAAATGGGTGAAACCAAACAGCTTGACACCCTGGATCGACAATGACCCAACATTCCATCTTTGAGGCAATGAATTGTGTCTTCCATGACAAAATGCCTATCAGAAAAAAAATCATAATCAATTAAGAACCCATCAAAAAAAAAATTCACAAGTAAATTTTCCCCGTTAACAATTTCAACACATCCGAAACGACTATTTAGTTATCAATATTGAGTATTCTAGGAAGAACACAAGAAGTTCTTCTCGGTCCAACTTTTGCAACTGAAAATTCACACCAGAAAACATTGCTCGTATGAACCAGTTAAAGAAGTTAAAATTTCTGAAACTTAACACGTTTTCTATTCTATTACGATGTCCACGTTTTCTGGGCAGCCAAAGGGGTCAATAGGAAGAACAGACTAGTCCAAATGAGCTACAGTTCGAAGCAGCAGTAGTTTTAAAGGAAACAAAAATTGAACTAGTAGAAGAAGTACCGGGCGACGGTAATTTGAAGGCGAAGACGAACAGAGGGGTGGCGGAGATAAACCTTGGGTTGTGGCCGTAAGCGTTTTAGCAGCCATTAAAGCTATGGCGGGAGAGAGGTCGTTAATGACCGTTCAATACACTACCGAATCTGTACCATTTAGATGGCCTATTTAGGTCCACCTATATAGTTACTTATTTACTTTCCAATTCTCGCTCTACCATTTTCGTTATGCCGTAATTACGTAATATCAATAGTAGTTAAAAATAACGGATTATAAATAAAATGTGAATTTTTTTTTATGTATTTATAATACATAAAATAATACATTAACAATAAAATAAATAAATTATTTTGTTAGAATATTTTGAAAATTATTACAAATTAACTAGAATATATGCTTTTAGTGAGTAATAAAAAATGTGAGTGTATAATGAAATTTTATTTAAAATAATACCCTTCCATTTATAACAATAAAAATAATTTTTAAATAAACATGATTTAATGTCAGGGTAATGTTTTTTATTGTTATATGCTATACAAGTATTAATTTTTTTTAAAAAACTATTTTGAAATTCTTGGTACATTCCAAAATTTTCCAAGTAAATACTTTTTTCTTTTAAAAATTTCATTAAAAAAAGAATTAACGGCATTGCATTCCTCTCTTCCATATATCAGTTTACCTTCTGAAATAATTAAAATTACATTCCGCTCTAGCATTTTTTTTTCTCAAGCACAACTTTTATAACGAGGTGAGAGATTCTTTTTTTTGTCAGCTTAGTATTGTTTATGATTTCTGTTCATATGGGCCTATGAGATATTACTATTCTAATTCTTATTATTACCCCATGTTTGGTTGAACGGAATGGAGGACGGAATGAAATCAGATTATTAAAGGAGACGGAATCACAATTCCTTCTCCCCCTTTAGGAATGATGATTCCATTCCTGATATAAAATTATCGTTCCAATTTTACCCCTCACCTAAAATTATAATTCCAAAACTGCCTCTCCTTTATAAACGAAGAAGCAGATTGAATCTGTCTCACATTTTTCTCACCCACGAACGTCGCGATTTTTCTCCAACTCTGCACTCAACCATCGCGATTTCTTCTCCAGCTCAAAACTCAGCCGTCGCCTCGCCTGGTCCTCCACAGTTGGTGGTTTCATATTCGAGGTGAGTTCTCGTCCTCATCTGTGTCTTCTCGCTCATCTGACTCGCAACCTTAATTTCTTCACAAGTTGTTCTCTTTTTTGTTTTTTGCTTCTCGCTTCTAAATACATTATTTGTTTCCTGATATTGTGGTTTTTCCTTTGAGATTGTTCTCTGTTCTGTAAATATTTATTTCTATTTTAAATCGATTCCTAATTTTCTTCTTTGTTCTAATCGCTGATACATTGTTCGTTTGAGGAATTTTTCTCTATTTTGTTGAAATTTATTTATATTTTGAATCGATTCATATTTTTATTATTTGTTTTGGTATTATGGTATGTGATATTCTTTGTTGTTTGCTTTGAATCGATTTATTGGTTTCATGAACTCAAACACAACTTCGATATAAAAATTCCTTCTACGTCCCATAAAGACGATGCTGATATTGTTTCGAACAATATCAATATTGGTTATTTGCTAGAGTTTTCTGACTTAATGGCATAAATTGTTGTTAGGATTAATTTTGATAGTTTTAGTGTATAAGGTAACTCTAATTTTGGTTTAAACTATCCATTGGAGTTGCATAAACTAATTGTTATGCTAATGAATTCAAAAACTATCTATTAATACTTGCAGAGGAATTGTCAAAGAGAATGCATTACTTAATCTTTCATAAACTGTCTATTAATACTTGCAGAGGTATTGTCTATTAATACTTAATCTTGCAGAGTTATTGTCTATTCAAAAACTGTCTATTGTAAGTGATATAATCAGTATCTTCTACAATATTTAATTTTGGCAGTTTAATATAATAGGTATATTTTATCAATTTTATGAGTAAATTGTTGTTCCTAATTAAGTATTGTTTTTGTTTGTAGTTTAAGGTAAAATGTATGATCATAGCTTGAATGTGGAAGATGTGGATGCTATTGTTGTGTACTTGATGCATATAATGTGTATTGTAAAATTCTTTTTTGAGATGGTGGTGGATAAAAACAAGACAATATCTTTAAGGAGACAATTGTATGAGCTTGATTTTTTTTTTCAAATAGGAAAATTATGCATAGATTGTGCTATGAGAGTGACATTACTTGTATTAATCAAATTAGGATGAGTATGAGTGCTTTTACCAATTTGTGTGCAATGCTTGAAACTAGAGGGGGCCTAAAACAATCAAAACATTTGTTAGTAGATGAGCAGGTAGCCATGTTTCTTCATGTGATTTCATACCATGTGAAAAATAGAGTTATAACTGATCGATTTAGAAGATCTGGAGAGACAGTTAGTAAGTATTTCAATAATGTCTTGCATGCTATCATACGGTTGCATGAGGAGTTATTGAAAAAACCTGAGCCTATTCTTGACGATTGTGATGACAATAGGTGGAAATATTTCAAGGTAGATATAATGTTTAATTTCTTTCTTTCTTTCTTTTTTCTTATTACCATGTAATATTTCTAATAATTAAATGATTCTACTTGAGTTATTGGTACTAGGGTTGCTTAGGAGCACTTGATGGTACTCATATTAGAGTAAGAGTTCCTGTAGGTGATAAGTCTAGGTATCGAAACCGAAAGGATGAGGTTACCACAAATGTTTTGGGGGTTTGCTCTCCTGATATGCAATTTATTTATGTTTTACCTGGTTCGGAGGGTTCAGTAGCTGATAGTAGAGTTTTACATGAAGCTATGCGTAGACAGAATGGATTTAAAGTCCAACTTGGTAAGTAATATGTGAATTGATCAATTTTTTTTAAATTCTATGAATATGAAATTGAACTGTAAAATATATTTAATATATAGGGCATTATTATCTTATGGATGCTAGATATGCAAATTCCAATGGATTTCTTGCTCCATATCGTGGTCAACGTTATCATTTGAGTGAATGGAGAGATGGTTCACAACCTCGCAATCCACGTGAATTTTTTAACATGAAGCACTCACAGGCTAGGAATGTGATCGAGAGATGTTTTGGTGTGTTAAAAAATCGATGGGCTATTATAAGAAGTCCATCATTCTATCCCATTAAAACTCAAAATCGAATAATTATTGTTTGTTGCTTGCTACACAACTATATAAGAAAGGAAATGTCATATGATCCATTTGAGGAAAATTGAGAAAATCTTGAAGATAGAGATGAGGATGTGGATGAGGAAGATACAATAAGAATTGTAGACTCTACACATGAATGGAGTGTATTTAGAGATAATACGACATCAAACATGTACAATGAATGGAGAGAAATGAGAGAAGGATAGATGATAATGAGTGTTTAGGTTAATGGAAGTCGTGTTTTCTTATTTATGCTTGATTGTGGTTGTAATGAAGAGATTGTTTGATTGAAATTATTTGTAATCTTGTAAAACACTATGCTATTGGTCGTATTCTTTTAATTTTAAAATTATTCTCATTGGTTGCTAGGCTCGTCAACTTTAATATGTTTTCTATTTCTATTTTGTTAAATAGTTAGTAAGTATTTTTTTGTACTTACTTTTTAATTTTAGGATGTCATCTTCACAAAGTTTTACCTCAAGAAATCGAGACCCTGGACAGAATAAAAGATTTTGGACAACAACATTAGATGAAAAATTAATTGAGTGTCTTGTAGAGTTACACAATCAGGGTTCATATAGAGCTTATGGTGGTTTCAAACCTGGCTACTTAAATGCTATTGAGAAATCACTACTTCAAAAACTAACAGATTTCAATATGAAAGCTAAACCACATATTGAGTCTCGATTGAAAACATTGAAGACTCAATTTACTACTATACATGACATGCTAACTGGTCATAATAGTAGTGGATTTGGGTGGGAACCAGTGAATAAACATGTAGCTGCTGAGGCACCTGTTTGGGATGCATATGTACAGGTAATATTTTCAATTTGATTATTAATATTTTCAATTTGACATATTTTAATATTTTTTAGAGTCACAAAGAAGTTGCTCATTGGAGACATAGGTCATTTCTTTATTACGAGGATTTGGCTATTGTATTTGGTAAAGACAGAGCCACAAGAAAATATGCAGAGACTCCAGATGATGTTGTTTTAGAACTTGATAATGAACGGGATCAAGAGACAGTAAATGAAACTGATCCATTACATCAATATGTAGATGCTACCGACCAGCAAAACTCAAATGTTTCATCTAAAAAAAGAAAGAGAACAATTGGAGTTAATGAATATGGAAATTCTGTTGAGATGGCAGCTTCGATACTTGCAGAAGAGATGAAGAATATCGACAACCTTTTGAGTCGATCCATCAAAAAAGAAGAACAAAAGAGGTTGTACAATGAATTACAAAGGACCACATCACTTAGCAACGATGAGCTTGATGTTGCTACAATTCTTCTTGTTGACAAACCCGCAAGAATGAATGTATTTTTTGGAGTACCTGATGGCAACAAAGATGGTTGGATTAGAAGCCTTCTTAGACGTGAAGGTGCATTATATTAAGTTATGGATATGTGTTATTACTATATGAATATTCGTTTGTAATTGTTATATTAGCCTTGTTTTGGTATCTAGCTTTATATTAGTTAGGCTAATATCAATATTTTAATATAGTGTTTTCAACATTTGTATTTTGAACACTGCTAAAATATGAACATTTGTGCTTCATTGAACAGATGATACGAAAGTATTATGATCAACATACGTTTGTAATTCTGTTTATATTGATAATTTATTGTTTTGTAAAAATGAATAACATCACTGTACAAAAACAATCCCACATAAGGTTTCAATATATTGAATGCTATCAAAAACAATCTTAATAACATCATTCATCTCTATAAAAGTTAATATATAATTAATTTTTTATGATATAAAAAAAGAAATATATATTTTTTACTTAAAAAATTAAAAATTAAAATTGTTATTTAATTTTTCTGACGAAAAACTAGTAATTAAATTACATTATTTGAACTTTACAACATGTAGGGGTATTCAGGTCATTTACAGTTTTTTTCATTCCATTCGAGTATCAAACCAAACACTGTAATCCTGATTCCGAGTTTGATTCTAATGGTCAAACCAAACAGAATTGTTTCCATTCTGATTCTGATTCCGATTCCATTTCATGAACCAAACGCCACCTTAATGAATTACAAATAACTTTTGAGCATATTAAAAAGAAAATGTCATGCGATACGATTTTTAGCTTAATGTTTCGTGCAATTATTTTATCATGACTTTTGATTTTATTGTTTAATTTAAAGAAAAGTATTTACCAATTTCATCCTATTAAATTTTAATATGTATTTTAATCTCTGTAATGAAAAAAATTCCAACTTTAAGAAAAATAATATTATTTTCAAATTATTTATTATAATATTATTTATTAAAACGTAATTAAATCTCAATTTTTTAATATAAAAAAGTACAAAATATTCATTTTAATATTTAATTATTATCACTATTTTTATTTGATTATTATTTTATTTTTTTAAAATAAATATATTTATATAATTTTATATTAGAATAATGTTACTCTTGATTTTAATTGCATACTAAATTTTACTTTTCTTTGTTAATGATATATGTTTTATTGCATTTTCATCCCTTAATAATAATAATTTTTTTTAATAAAAAGTCATTAATGGGTAATTTTTCTCAGTCTAAGGACTCAAAAATACTTTTTAAAAATCTAAAAAATGAAAAACGATTTCTGCTATCCTTCTAATTTTAATTGGTTTATTTTTATTTTTTGCTCTATTAAAAAAGGTGCCTTTTTCGTGAGCAATATGACAAAGAGAAAAAAAAATATAGATTTAATTACATGACATAATCTTTTTTATATATGATGTTTCATTTTTAACTATAAAAAAAATCATTTATTTTTCTTAAAACGTAAATGAACATGTTTTTTAATGTCGTAAGAAAATAAATATATAGTTTGTTAATTGGAGGTTAAAAGTGAAACCAATTGAATAAATGATAATTTTATGGACGTGGAAAAAAATATATAGATTGCCGTGGGTGCCAAAAATAAAGTAGCTCTACCTATGCAATATAGTTACATTTAATAGGATGGGGGAGTTAGGAAACCAAATACTGCTGCAAGTTTTTTATCCTTTTCCTGTTCTTTAGCTTCCGAAATGCACACGACTCAATTTGCCTTATCCTCTCTCTACTAACTCTCATTATTTCCCCTATCTCTTGCAATGTTTTCATCCTTCCATCCTCCATTCCAAACCTCCATCTAATCACCTGCTTTTCTCTTGGATTTAGACTATCCAATACCTTTTCCAGGTCCTGTCTCATAAATTGCCTACTCAGCACATCTTCCGATGTTTCTGCATCAGGATCAGCGATCACTTCCTGCAAATATAGGAGGAATGAGCTTTGGAATGGATTCCACGTTAATACCAATCAAACCAAACAAATATCCAAAATTATTTCCCATTACTATTCATATTATTGTCAATCAAATATAACCCGAGTTAGAAGAGAACATACCGAAGGTTTAAGACTTTGGTTGATTCCTATCTTTTGCTCCAGCGACCTAGGTGCTTTTGGGGTCAGTAATACAGCAGCAAGCCTCTTCATTGACAAGCCTGTAGCCTCTGCAATTTCTTCATCATCAGGTTGTCTTCCATTTTCACTATACAACTGTTTTCTAGCCTCTTTCACTTTATAACTTGCCTCCACCATGTGAAACTGTTTCAGCACCAAGTATTACGAATGAGAGAAGAGACGATTCATTTTGATATCATAGATTAACTAGTGGTCTTACAGATTGGATACGGTTACAACTTTCATTGGTCTACCACTAAATGGACATTCATGCCAAGTCATGGAACCATAAATAATAAATAGAAAAGTTAAAGGAACTCACCGGTAAACGAATAATTCTGGACTGATCCGAAAGAGACTTGTGAACTGCCTGTTTAATCCACCAGTGAGCGTAGGTTGAGAATTTGAA
Source organism: Hippophae tibetana (assembly GCA_037013495.1). Taxonomy (NCBI): domain Eukaryota; kingdom Viridiplantae; phylum Streptophyta; class Magnoliopsida; order Rosales; family Elaeagnaceae; genus Hippophae; species Hippophae tibetana. Next base: position 46,614,528 of record CM072808.1, on the reverse strand, counting down.
ACCCTTTGAGGCATCAAACTTCTCTGCACCTCTCACAAGACCTCGACATCCTTCCTGCAAATAAAGGAGCAAGGTTTAGGCTACCTATCTTTTCATAGGTTGAAAAGGTTCAGCAGTGACAGGATTCAGGATCATTGCTCTACTTCCTCCATCCCAGTTCCTTGGCTACAAATAGAAAAATTAACATACCTGAACCAGATCCGGAAGATTCATTCCAGCTCCTTGATAATTTTTGGCAATTGATATAACAAGCCTTATGTTGCTTTTAATCATTTTGTCTTTGCATAGAATCCCATAATTCAAGCGTTTTCTTAAGTTCTTCTGATCAATTCCTGCTGCTGCAGCCCATTGTGCAAATGTGGGTTGACTGCCGCATCTTTTGGCAAGTTCCTCTTGAAGTTTTTCTAGTTTCAGAAGGTCCTGAAATAAAATGAAATTAGAGATACATGATCTTAATTGACATAACCAAAGATATTATGAGATGTAAGAAGATAATTAAAGTAATGTAGGTATAAGGTAGATAAGTGAAAACTAAGTTCAATTAATTAAACAAGTCCCATGAATAGAAAAAAATGATGTGAGAAATGAGCTCACATCAATTACCCCGAAAGCGGACATTAACTTTCAGTCGTAAGGGTAGTTTTTGCAACATCCAGGGACAATCCATACATCCAAACTATTCTAGCTAGCCAAACATTTTTTTCCCTGTTTACTTCTTTTTACTGGACTAAAGATGATTCACACATCTTTAAGTGAGGTTCCTACTTTAATCAAAAGCACAACAATTCAAAACTATTGTTACTTCTACTTTTAGGAAACAAATTTCAAAGACTTGTCAACTTCTTTCTTCTTCTTTTTTTTTGGGGGGGGGAGGGGTGTTTTCCCTGGATACAATCTCAACGAAATTCATTGCTTAGCAAATTGAGTTCAGCAGCAATGGCCTTCAAAATCTTCCCAAAGAAAAAGCAATTTATTCTTCAAAGAAAGGCCCATCAATAAGAGCGTGTTTGGAGTGGAACGAAAAGTAGTACTTTTATAAAGTAAGAAGTAGTTACTTCTAAAAAACACACTTCTAATGTTTTAGAAGTGGGTTCCACATACTTAAAAGAACCTTTTATTTTACTGTCAATCGCATAAAAAGTGCCTCCAACTCTAGCACGCACTAAATGTTTCTTTAAGCAGTCAATTCCAGAGATTGTGTTCTTTCAATGCTTAAACTTTAGATCAAGCAGCTTGAGAAAAGAACACAAATTCTGGACATGACAAGCATATAGCAGGAAGAGTTGTATCACTTATTTGCCAACAAGGGGCAATGTCATCGGGAAGCTTGAAAAGACCATCTTTTTATTTGGTAAATCAAGTGCATTCACATAATAAAAAGATATACAGCACAATTTGAAGCAGCAACACTGCTAACTAATTGTGGTCAAAGTAACAAAAATTAAAAACTCCCAGCAATAAATCATATGAAGAACCCTCAGAAGAATCTAACTGAAAATATGACACACACCTGGATTCCTTCTGACAACTGGATCTCTTCTGTTGCAGTAAGAAGCCTAGAAGTGCTAGTGGTTGCTCTCAAGTAACGCAATGGGTCAGAATGATCTACCTCTTGTAAAGAAGAGCGCTTTTTTTTGCTTATAGAACCAGACTTAACAGACACAACATTGGCAGCGGCCTTCTCTGCTGCTCTGGTCCTCTTAGCTTTCCGTTCTCTCTGACGCCTTGATCTTACAGCTACACTATTGAAAAGTTGTTCCCGAAGCCTTTCAAGTTCTTCATGTATTGGCTCCACATCATCAGATTCATCTAAAATATATTGCACAGAACAGTCTTCAACAACTGCAGCTATAGCTCCTTCAGAATCTCCAACTTCAGCAACTTCTGTTTTCATATGCAGAGACCACTTGAAATGGGAGGAATACGCATCAGAAGAAAGTTTAGATGTACGTTCAGCTTTTGCTGAAGATTCATCATTATAAAACAGAAGAGCTGCATCCTTTGCAACCTTGACAGCTGCTTTTGCAAGGGTAACGGCCTCTGCAGAAGCGGCTGCTATTGTTGCCTCTTCACTCGTAAGCAGCGTTTTGGTGGCTAAAGTTGCTTGTATTGCCTAAATATAGACAGAAAGGTGAATAGAGTTATGAACTTAGTGCGCACACACATGCACACAAACACATATATATCAAAAAAAAAAAAACTCATAGTGAACCATCATGAGCCACTATAGTAAATGCTAGTGAACTTGGTAAAATTATCCAATTTAAGCGCACTTCAATTACAGAAATTTTTACTACAAGAACATCATAGCTTGGACAGAATCAACTTACTTGTCGCAGTTCTCCATTAACTTCTGAAAAAAAAACTTCATCTACTTGCACTTGTCTTTGGGCTATCTCCTAAGAAAAAAGAAGCATCACATTGAGTACAATATATTGAAAAAAATTTACTTTTCCAAATAACGAAGCTGTCCTAATTTGGAGGGTTTGCTTTGATAATCACCAAACTAAAATGAGAAGAAAAGGAAGAGTATAATAAGCACATCCTTTTTTAGATCAAAGGGTAATACGTTATTAAAATTGAACCAAAATTGCAACTTCAAATAGACCCAAAAACCTCAAGGATGGGGATGGAAGACAGTAAAAAAATTACGGAAACTATCACCAAGAAAAGTCACAAATAAAAACTCACGTTCTCCATTTTTATAATTGCCACAGGACCTCTTGGAGGCCATGTTATTTCCTCTTCTTCCAGGACAACAGGTTTCATGAAAATACCAGTTGATGACTCTATATTTTCCTGCAAGACAAGTAAATATGATTTAGTACATTGTTGTATCAACTCTTCAATTTTCATGAAATACCCATATCTAACAAACACAACTGAACATGAATGTGGATACTCAAGCTCCAACTTAGTGGAGATTTACCAAATTTTAAAGAAAATAGGCGTGTCCATATCCAAAAACATAATACTAGGTCCTAAAAGTATCCATTTAACATAGGTAATTTAGATGATATTTCATGACCCACAAAGTTGTTTATTTTAAATAAAAGGGGAGAGAGAATACATTGGTCTTGTGGACCAGTCGATCCAATATGCCCCTTACAGATATAGTTAACTTCTCGTAATGTTTCTGAAAGAATAACAGTAAAGCAAAAAATTGTTACATCAAGTAGGGTCAATTAAGATCAATCTTAAATGTAAAAGCTAAGTTGAAACCATGCTTTATAATCCTCTGATTTGCATGTATCAGTTCTTGCTGCTAGTCTTATCCAGAATCCCTTGTTAAACGCCAAGATATTTTCAACAACCAGCTTCTGAAGCTGTTGAAAAGACAAAAACAATAGGTAAGATTTCCACACAACAATTTATTCAAGAAACCTATTGCTCATGTTTTAATACAAATGTACTACAAGTTTCCAGACATGTTTAAAATTAGATTATTATCCACATGGAAAACTATTTCTCCCCATTTGATAAAACAATTTATACTGAAATATCTGAATTTCCAGTCAAAAAACAGGTTAAAGATTTGGGACATCCCATGATAATATTTAGGAGCGAACTAGCTTGTGTGGCAGAGGTGCAAATAAAACTAAAACTTCAACAGCTGTTGCTTTAAAGGTTTGCAAGACATACAAGAAAAGGCATTTAAATTTAGTGTAATCAATTAATTAGTACCAAAAAATGTATATCAAAGTAAATGCACAGCTCTAACCACACTGTAAGTACTACTTACTTACTTCTTTTGGATCTGTATCTCTCAGTCTATCAATCAGTCGGTCCACTTCTACTGTCTTTTTGAATGCTTCCTCAGCATCTTGATTGACTGCACATATGAAAGTTCTCCTGTTTGATTAGATCCAAACATAAAATTTTACCATCAAGTGCCCAAAAGAAAGGTTCTACAATAACATAACTACAAAATTGAAATATAGCTTCAGCGTATGAAACAAGTTTAATGATTAAATCCCACTTCTGAAAATGACCAATTCAAGATGGCTTTAGGATAATCCAACTGAATGAATGGATTAAGAAAAGACACGAGCAGTTACTGAAAGTCATATCTCATAAACTGGATCAAACTTATCAGTGTACAACATTCATAAGCAACATCTAAAAGAATAGCAACTACAGGAAAATTTGATCAAGCCTTATGGAACAAAACTAAGGTTGAAATTTGTGATAATTATAGTTGAGTTGAATTCTTATACTCCAACCAACATAGTCACTATGTAGAATGAAAGAAATTACTAAATTGGCTAAAATTTTGCATATCATGGTAGAGATAATAAAGGTTAGAGAGAGAGAGAGAGAGAGACTTAGTAGGTTATCAAAAATGGTCCCCATTCTACCTCATTACATTTGAAAAGAGTGCTATCAAGTATCAACAATATATCTCAGCAGACCCTGCATAAACTACTAAACGGTCCCCATTCTACCTCATTACATTTGAAAAGAGTGCTATCAACAATATATCTCAGCAGACCCTGCATAAACTACTAATAGAAACAAGATAATTTGCAAACCTTCTCTTCGATAATCATTTCATAACATGATTAACAAAGTTGTAGATAAATCTTAACTGAGATTGCAAATGAAAAAGTTCCAGACATGAAAAGGCAATGAAATCACGTATAAAGAGGGAAGAATCTTTACTCGCTAAGATTAGAAGAAAAAATAATTCTAAATGTATATACGGAGAATTAGCATTAGCAAAGACTTTACCTTTTCTTGGACTTCAACAAATGGGTAAAACCAAACAGGTTGAGCCCCTGAATTGACAAAGCACCGACATTCCATCTCTGGGACAATGAATTGTACTTTCCATAGCAACAAAATACCTATGGAAACAAAATCGTAATCAATTCAAAGGTCACTAAAAAAGGAATTTCACTAGTAACTTGTCCCCCTTATCAATGTCCACACAAGCGAAATAACTGTTTCATTATCAATGTAAAATATTCTCGGGATAACAATACAATAAGTTATTCTCAGTCCTGCTTTTGTCACTAAGAACTCGCACCAGCAATCATTGCTCCTACGAACCGGTGGAAACACGTTCAAAGGCACTGATGAAGTCTTCTATCCTATTAAGGTTTCCACATTTTCTAGGCAACCAAAGGGGCCAATAGGAAGATCATACTAGTTCAAATGAGCTAGGGTTTGAAGCAGCAGTAAATTAAAGAAAAAATGAAATAGTAGAAGTACCTGGCGAAGGTAAGGTGAAGAAGAGGGAGAAGAAGAACAGAGAGTAGGTGGAGATAAGGTTTGAATTGTGGCCATTAACGTTTGAGCAGCCATTGAAGCTACGGCGGGAGAGAGGTCACTCCTCACTAATGACCGTTCAATTACTCTCCATCAATTCTATTCAATTTGGATATGTTTTTTTTTTTTTTTTTTATCGATTCAATTTGGATACGTGACTCTTGTGTTATGCCCGTTATCACTTAGTCCAAAGCCTAACACATTAAGCCATTAATTGTATTCGGCAGTTTTTGGCTCATCCCAAAATTTATCAGAATACTACACAACATTTTCATATTAGGTTATATTAATTTTTATTTTTATAAAATTGATTTTTATAAAATTAGTTTATTTTTTATATCTTAAAACTTTATAATAACTAAACTAATCCATAAATATATATATTTTTATTTTTATATTAATTATTTTATTTTATATAATTATTTTTAAAAAAATCATTAAGGATTTTCTTTTCATTTGTATGACTTTTATAAAAACAACTCACCCATCCTCGTGAGAGAGTCGTTCACTTATCACTTATTATTTCACACAACGATAATGTTTTGAGTATTTAAGATTTAATTATTTAAAATTAATTATATTAAACAAGTAATAAAATATAAAATCTTAAAGTTTAGAGATTATATAATATAATAAATATTATAAACTATAATATAATAATTTTAAAAAAATTAATAAACAAAATACATCGATAAAAAAAGATATTTTTTCTTTTTAATTGATCAAATTAAAACCAAACAAAAAAATTAGTTCAAATTGGATTAAAATTTTAAATTTATTAATTTAAATTGGTTCTTATTTTTAAGAATCAATTATACCAATTTAATTTTAATTATAGTATAAAATCAAACCAATCTATATGTGTACACCCTTACTAGAACTCATAAATTTATACTAAATTATTTAATAAAAAACCAAGATACTCATTTCATAAGTCAATAAATTTATATCAATGTCAAACACTATTATATATATTTTCGACAATTATCATTGTGGACTTTATTGGATCTCGATCGATGACCTATAGATACTTTGTTAACCACAATCGTTAACTCCATTGAAGATACATGTAACATATTATATAAAAAGATATAAGTAAACGTTACATATTATATACAAAGATATAATTAATTGTAACTATTATATGTAAAGATACGTATAAATATAATAAGTTACAAACAAATATAATAAGTTACATTCTTGAATTATTGGTAATGATAATTATAGTTTTGATGGGTCATCAATGAGCTATCAAAATTCTAATAAATCTTAGACGATAATTGTTAAAAATCTAATTGTAATGAATGATAAGATATTATAAGGTTTATTTTATTGAAGTATGTTGTAAGAATCAGATAAATATGTGGTTAAAAATATGCTAATAACAAAGGGAAAGAAACATGTTAGTTGGTATCCAATCAAGTTTTATTTTATGTATATAACATTATTTTATATATTTCTTTGATCTAATATCCACGAAACCATTGCTTAGGATTTTTTTCCTTTTCTGTTCAAAGAGTGATCTATATGCCTATATCTATCAGCATGAACAACTTCAATGAGGATTACTAGATTAGACTAATAGAGATAGTAATAATATTGTTGACTTTATTAGTAACGTTGAGACTGTTCTTTTATGTCTCTTTCAGCTAAATGTTTTTAGATTCTTTGAAACGCCTCAAACAGACTTGCTCGAAAAATGCACGTGGCTATGCACCCATTATACTTTTGCAAATAAGCAATTGAATTACTTGTAAATGTCGCCTATTGTTTTTTTTTTTAATTAAATAAAAAGAGTGGTTGAATATGAATTATAGGCACATTGATCTTGTTTCCTTCTTTTTTTTTCCTTTCCTATTATACTCTTTTACTTTCTTGCAATAGTTTTTTTTTTTTAAGAAATAAACTATCAAAGACATGGGCCCATTCATCACTGCTATCTAATCTTAAAACTTAAAAGTAAACGGACAATCGAAAAGAAATCTTTATTAACACGTTAAATATATCTTTAGGTTAAGGTTCAGTGATAATGAACTGATGGTATATAGATCCCATGGTCCATTCCTAAAACAAAATATTCACGCTATTAATATTTTTTATGGGCCAAACCCAAAATTCATCAAAATTTTAATTGAACTGTCACTAAATGCAACCAATCAATGACCAAAATAGCCACTATAACATATTGTTGGACATTCAAATATCATTTTTTTTTGTTTTTTTAGCTAAAAAACACGTACTGTCTAGTTATATTATAGTATAATTGGTAAATATTTATTATTTGGTAAAAAAATAAATAAATTCAGGCTACATTGTGAAATAAATTCCCTATTCTATGTTATGAATTAAAGAAATACCTTAACATCTTTAATCATATTTTTGGATTCCATTCATTATTTATACTATAATTGAAAAGGTATTTAATTATTATTATTAGTAGTTAAAATTTAGAAAATTATATTGTTATAACGAGTTGATGGAATAGGAACTTAATTATATAGGTAATTTTGAAGCGTGAGAGATAAGAGTAATCCCGTATAACATGATAATCAATGTGATATATTATTAAGAGAATATATACAAAGTACTAAGTTATATTTGATATTATACTTTACTTATATTGTATTTGTATTATTACACTTGTTAAAACCTTATAAATAGAGTTTTTTATGTACATTATAGTACACACCAATTATAATATTAAATAATTCTTCATTCTTATCTTTGTATACTCTTAACTTGGTATCAATTCCCTGGCTTTTCATCAATGCCCAAGAGCATAACTATGCACTCAAGGGTATATTCCATCCACTCAAATGCCAACTAGGACTACCAGTTGATGTGGATAAGGGGCTATTAAGTCTCACATTGGCAAGGTACTAGACTTCTGGTGTACATATAAGCTTGGTAATCCTTCATCTCACGACCCGAGTTTTGAGATAGAGTTAGACTCTAGTCTAACATGGTATCAAAGTCTCTCATATACTTCTAAAATTTCTATCAAATTTTTTCCTCTCTTCATCACAATAAACCACTATCATCTATACTAATCCAATCAAAGCCAAAATACAATCATCAGACTCGTCTCATCCAAAAAATTACAAAACCACCAAAATCAACCCAAAATAACCCCTCACGTGCCACCCAAAAGAATATGTTCCCAGAACCCATGTGCCAACTCACTCTTAGGCCCAACCCGTTATGAATTCGCTCTACACCGCAACCCACGCAAGATCCACACTATGGCCATATCTGACCTGATTCATCCGACTCGATTCACCAATTTTTTCCTCTTCACAACATCGATTCAATACCATCCCAACTAGTTCTCCATCGGTTCAAACCAGTTTCAGACTTGTTTTGACCTATATAAACTCATTTATACTGTTCCTTTACATTTTCTCTATTATTCCTTTAAAATGGATCGAAATGATATTCTCAAATCAATCTCTACCACCCATGATTATACTAACTACGTAGCCTGGCCACAATTAATGAAGAGTTTCTTGAAAGGACGCAAACTATGTCATTTCATAACTGGTTATATCTTTATACCCATAAAAGAAATCGCTGAAATTGACTCCTTATTTGCTAACCGTCTTGAAGATTATGAGAGTAAACATCATCAAATTATTATCTAGTTTCGCAACACTACTCTATCATCCATCCATAGTGAATTTAGACATTTTGATACTACAAAAGAAGTTTGGGAATTTCTTGAGGCTTGTTTCACTACCATAGATTTGGCCAATCAATATCAATTTCTCACATATCTTCATACCAGACATCAAAGGTCTGATCAAACGATTGACCAATTTCTCTCTAAGATGCATACTATTTGGGATCAAGTCGTTCTCTTTAAACCAATCTAGATAAACAAAATTAATGTTGATATGTTTGCAACTTATCATAATCACTAGCATCTTGTTATTTTTCTCATGGCTCTCCACGATCGGTTTGAACATGTTCGGACTTCCTTACTTCATCACATTCATTTTCCATTCTTAGATACTGTTGTGATTGAGTTTTGCTATGAAGAAACTCGTATGAGAGTTTTCAAAGTTCATCCTACAGATTTTGTTCTTACCTAACTCCCTCTAAAAGATCTCATAGAAAGGAAGGGTTTCCAAGGACTTATAAGTATAACAAAAGCAGAGTTCATGGTTGATGTGGGACTTAACAGCCCCCTTGCATATCAACTGGTGGTCATGGTTAGTACTTGAGCGAAAAAGAGTTCTGCTTTGAGGGTGAGCACACCGTCAAGCTCTTGGACGTCGATGGGAAGCCAGAAAACCAACTCTGATACCATGTTAAAATTCATGACCTAACTCCTTCTAAGAGAGCTCTTAGAAAGGAAGAGTTATCAATAACTTATAAATGTAGCGGAAAAAGAGTTTATACTCTTAACACAAAGTATCATATAATACTACTTGTTACGATAGAATATCATAGTTTATTGATTGCGTGAAATATGATGGTATTTATTTATTTTTTCAATTATTTGATAATTAATGTATATTATCATTTTAATTTTATAAATTTTATTCAATTAATTTATTTATCAAACATTTTCCATAAGAGTGTGAATTTGTCAACAAAAAAAAAATCATCAGATCAGATTGAGGTCCTCCTGCTAATTTTTTTTTTTTTTTTATCTCAATATAACCTTTTTGTTAAGGTACACCAAAAACAACCTATATATGAAACCTTTTCAATCCACCCAAAATCAAATGATACTCACTTTCTTCTTAAACCACCATGTATGTCCATATAAGTTCACCACTGTCTTGACTTTCTCTTTTGTTTCGAATTTACATGTTCGAATTACAATCTGTTTATTTAAATTTCGATTTTATTTTATATATTTATCTAATTAATCCTCAATCATGTGAGTACTGCGAAGGAAAAAGGTCCAAAACTAATATAAAAATAGAAGAAAATGTTGGTTTCATATCTTTTCCACTCCATGCATGAAGTTTTGATGGCTGGCCACACCCATCCATAACACAAGTAGCTTGCAAATCTTGTTTAAATATACATATTCCTTATGGGCAATAATTCAGTGAAGATCATCCATATATATCAAGCCTCAAAAGGTATTATTTGTCTTATAGTACGTACTTCAATAGATTTCTTTAACAATAAGGTTTGAATTTGTACGATATAAAAAGATTAACAACCACTTTCTTAATACTATTATATGGTTTACATATCTTTTTCAATATCCTCTGATAAAGGGCCACCTAACCACGCACAAAATATTTCAATTGTCCTCACATATCGTGACATTTTTTAAAGCTGTTTCATTTGGTTGGGGAATACAATTATGCTGTTTCCCATTCATTTGTTTTAATATAAATTTAATTAATTTATGTCTTAAATACCTTTGAAAATAACGAAACTTTCATCAATTTTACTTAAAATTACTTTGATTTTTTTCTATATATAAAACTATCCATATTTTTATTCTATTTACACAGTAACTCTTTTTTTATGATTAAATTTTCTCATTTCAATTAATTAGTATTAATTAATTAATATTAATGAACTCGATAAAAAAAAATTTGACACGTAAACATGGTAAAAATCATTTTTATTAAACCTTTTTTTACTCATACTTTCAAATTACATAAATATTATTTTAATGAAAATCAAGAATAAAATCATTAGGATATTCCCTAGATATTAATAGTATTTTTATTATAATTATTTAATTTTAAATAGGGACTAGGAAGTAAACTCTCCAAATTTTGGAGTTAGGTATCCTTTGGTTTAAAAAAATGTTTTTAGTTTTAAATTTTTAAAAATTAAGTAAAATTAAAGATAAATTATATTATTTTAAAGCATTTTTCTAATATCAAGTAGGGATGAGCAAAAAAACGTGGGTTCGATTTTTAATTGGTAAATTTTGGGGACGGTGACAATTTCAGATAAAAATCGAATATGAAACAATGGGTACAGTTCGGTTATGATTATACTAAAAACCGTATCCTTCCATACCCAAAATTAATTATATTTAATTAATTAAATTATAAATTAATTATATATATTTAATAAATAAAATTATATTTTTTTTCATAATCGTCCCTGAATCGTAACTATTTTCGGGCGATTTCGAGTATAGGTTTTAATTCAGTTCGGGGACGGTTATATCAAAAACCGTCTCCGTGCCCATTCATAATATCAAGTTATTAAAATATGATAAAACACAAAATACGATCCATTAACATTAGAAAAGGTGAAATTAAGATGAGAATTTTACTTACTATTGGGATTAGTCCAATTTCTAGAGAAAGGAACTAGAGAGAAGTCAGAGCAATTGACGAAATGTGTGGATCTTTTTGGGAGTCTATTGATGAGTGCTCAAAAAGCACTAAAATTATCATGATTTTATGCACGTTAATTGATTAAATATATATATATATATATATATATATGATTTTATCATATATTTATATAAATCTGTCTTTTAAGAATCATTGGTATTTTTATTATTTTCCAGGTATTTTCGCTTAAAAAAGTAATTTAAAGACTAAAAGAAAAATACTAGAGATAATACATCACAAATATATTCATTAATTAAATGAGAAAAAGTAAAAAAAGATGGAAAAATTGGACAAAACATGTCAAAAAAGAGGAAATCACGCACGCAGTCGCCAACCACACCGCGCCAGCACAACGCCCAGTCCGCACGCACCTCTACTCAATTCTGCGTGCGCCGCTGCGCCCAACCTACCAACTGACGTCATCATCACCTACTACACGTTTTCTCCATTTTTAATCATTTTTTCTTCTTCTTCTCACCTATAAATACCCTAATTCTATTCATAACAAAATACACCTAAAAACACATCTTCTTCTCTCTTTCTTTCTCTCCATTTCTTAGTTTTTAGTTTTTCCTTAGTTAGTTTTGATTCAATAAATGGAAGTGCAAATTTCGTTTGGAGGTTTTCTAGCAACAGGAATAACATCAAAGTATTGTAAGGATTTTATTTTCTTTACAGTTATTTTTTATGTTTTATTCTTACATGTTATATTTAATTTTTCTGTGATTAAATTTAATTTTGCTAGCTGTTTGTAAACATGATATAATAATAACGTTGTTATGCTTGTGAAATATTAAATAGATAAAAATCTCTAAAATGAATTGATTTTGTTTTTATTCAAGACTTTATATTAAGAATATTAGAGAGAAATATATTATTTTTTATTACAAACTTAAATCTAAAAATTAGATTTTAAGGTTTAGTTATCCAGTCTAATTTAGAGTAATGCTCTTTTATTTGTTGGTACAATCGCCCGATAGTTAGAATGAATCTCTATTTCAAAAGTTTTTATAAGAATTATTAACTGAAAATGTATTGACAACATATTTTTAATAGTAGTTTTAAAACTTGAAAGTTAGTACTCGGATAATTAAATTCTTAGGTTTAATTTGAACATCTTGAATAAAGTTAAAACTGTCTAACCACACCAAAGTTGGCATTTAAATAATTCATTTCAATCTATTAGAAAAAAGGAATTAATTAAATTAACCAAATTAGTTATCAACCCCACCCATATGTGTTAATTAATTTGTTTAGTTAACAAATAATATCTAACCTCACAAAAGATGGTATTCATATAAAAAAGTGAAAATCAATAAATATCAATTTATATCTTTAATAACCTAAATAATATGAGCAAGCATAATTAACTTAGTTATTATATCCATAAATACTCCACTATTATAAAAGATAAAATTTGCATAAATTTTTATTGAATCTATATCTATGTTTATTTTTATGTTATTAGATTAAAAACATAAAATCTCAAAATATCGTGACAAGATATTTAGGATTTAATTCCGAAAAGACAGATTTATATAAATATATTTGTTTTTAATCAATCAATATGCATAAAATCATGGTAATTTTAGTGTTTTTTCAACACTCATCATCTATGTACATATAAAGTTTTATATGTATAATTGGTAGCTAAATATGACGTTTATGTCACAGTGTGTCAGAGTGGTATAACAGCAAATCAAAATACATTTAAAGCTTGAGGTGATGTCTCAAGGCTCATGCTCATCCCATGGCTCGAGTTGCCTTCTCAAGCCTCAAGCTGATGTCCCAAGGCTCGGGCTGACGTCTAAAGACTCGGGTTGACCCCATGGCTCAGGCTGATGTCTCAAGGCTTGGACTCAATAAAGGTCAAGCAAAAAGTCATTCCTTATGCCCAAACATTAGTCCTCCTACTCTTTTAACTCAATTCTTTAACTAAGGTGGAAGAGTAAAAAGACCAACAAGAAAATATGATTGATGTCCTTACGCATGATGTCGAGCTCTTTCTCAACATCCATATACATAAGGTGTTGGACACAATGGTCTACACAGTGAATAACCCTACATTTTTTTAGCTTGAGGTGATCAAGTTTCTAACGGAGAACACTCTACCTTTTCTGAGGACGAGGTGATTAACTCTTTGAGGGATAGCATTCTACCTGGTCTAAGCTCGAGGTGACCAACTCTTTTTGGTGGAGAGTGTTCTACCTTTTCTGAGCTTGAGATGATCAACTTTCAAAGGGAGATCGTTCAATCTTTTTTTAGGACGAGGCGATCAACTCTCTTTGATTGAGAGCACTTTACCTTTTATGAGCTTGAGGTGATCAACTCTTTTTGATGGAAATCATTCTACCTTTTTTGAGTTTGAGGTGATTAACTCTCTGAGGGATAGTATTCTATGTTTTTTGAGCTTGAGATGATCAACTCTCTGAGGGAGACCATTCTACCTTTTCTGAGTTTGAGGTGATCAAATCTTTAAGAGAGAACATTCTACCTTTTTTTAGGACGAGCATGTAATATTAGGATAGAGTGATTAATTTCAAAAAATCACCTAATATATATATTTATACAAGGATGGTACATAAAGACGGTAAAATAAGGTACATTAAAAGTTTAAGGTCCTCTTTGTCTCCAATTGGTAGATCTCGCATCTCATTTGAATTAACGAACTATACTAGACATCTACCTCCAAGCCCTTTTTTTAAGAGGCACATGTTATGTTTGCTACTTGTGAGTGGCCTCTTTCATAGTGGCATTATAAAAACTTTTGGAGTTTTCCTGATCTCTTTTTTATCTCTTTTATGCCATCCTCAGTCAGGAATTTAATGACTTGGTGGAAGCTTGACAAAACTGCCTTCATTTTATGTATCTATGGTTTGTCCAAGATGGCATTGTAGTAAACTGTAACATTAATTACCACAAAATTGGTCATCACTATAGATCCATGTTGAGTATTTTTCAACACACAAAAACGTGCAAGCATACACGGTCACAAGTAATAAAATTTATAAATAAAGTATCGTTCCCACGGAGATTTGTTACTATAGTTTGTTGAGTACTAAAATTATCTCAATCTGATTTTATTCAAAACGTACGTTGATTGAAGCAAATGTAAGAAAAGAGTTTAAAAACAAAATAAAAGAAATCTAGGATTACAATTTTTAACAAAATTAATCAACTCAAATAATTTTATTTTCTTTTGATTTATATTTTTTTAGTACATTTAATTTGTCAACCGAAAACTTTTAATTTTATTCATACATCTCTTCCGAGCTCCGTACAAACACACATCGTTGAATTAATTCACTATATCTCTATGAGAATTAAATTCATCGAAATTCATTACGTTTTAAGTTTTCAAATGACCACACATACAATTAGGGTATATTCCTATACTTCATCATACATGTCATTCTATTTACGAGCAATATACACACAAATGCCTCTTCCAAGTTTATTCATGTGTCACGGATCGTTTCGATAAGATTCGTAAATAATCAAAAAGCATTAAGCACAAAATAGAACGAACAAATCGAACGTCTTATAAATCTATCAAAAATAATTAAAATAAAAGCATCATATATTTAGATCAAATGCAACCCTAGAAAAATTAAATTACTTCATAAAATTAAAATAAAAATTACAACACATACAGAAAATTAAGATGAAGAAGAAGAAAAATTAAAACATCAATTAGAACAAATTTTTGGCAAACGCAGAACACAACAAAAGCCAAAAATGGCTTCTGCGTGTTCCACAACCAACACACAAACACCACAAAAATAACAAACTAAAAAAACTTCTTAAAACTATCATCTTATCTCCTATTTATAGCTAAAAATAATACATCTAAAATATTATATTTTTTATTTTATTTTTTATAAAATGCGTAATAATTTTTGTATCGAAAAATAAAATAACGCGTATCGAAAATCGAATCAAAAATATTAAATAAATTCACGCATGAGACAGGGGTGCCGATTCTGCATTTTTTAAATTTATTATGTGTGCCACGTGTCAGCGTCTGATTCGCTGAAAGGAATTAACGCGGACACGTGGCAGCTTCTGATTGGATGCGGGAAACGATGCCGGAGACAACAAAGCACGGAGAAAATGGCTACAAATGGGCTTGATCCTGAGCTTCCGCGCTCATCATAACATGCCACGTGTCATCACCTGATTGGATAAAAATAGAGCAGAACACGTGGCAGTTGCTGATTCGAAGTTAGGATTCAGAGTGGACACGTGGCAGCTTCTTATTGGAGAAAAATCTGGTGCACGCGAAGATCACTACACGGGATCAGAGGCGTGCGTACGTGGGGGAGAGGGGCTCGACGCGTCAGAGAGGTGGGCCCCACCTGCACGCCGGCCTGCACGGCAGTAGGCCCTACTTGGGCACCGAGCCGCGTGAAAGAATAGCACCCACGCGAGTTGGTCGGGTGTGAATGGCACGCACGAATCTCAGCCGTTTCTTCTTTGATCAGACGGTCCACGTTTCGCGCGTGCATATTGGCGCGTGGTTCTTCTCACCTGCACAGAAAATTAAACTTTAATAAATTCGATTTTGGCCCATAAATTTATTTCAAATTACATTTTCAACTTTCTTTAATTACAGTTTAGCCCTTTTCTAATTTAAATTAAATTTTTAAACTTTTAATAATTAAAATCAAGCACAAATTTAATTTAAATTATATTTTTGACTTTTATAAATTGTAATTAAATACTATTTTATTTGAAATTATATTTTTGGGTACAAATTTGCAATTAAGTACGTTTTCGATACAAATTATTTAATTTTTATTAAAAAATATAAAAAGTAGTAAATACTAATTTATTAAACTAAAATTAATTAAAAACATTGAAAATATAGTAATTATAATTAATAAAATAGGTGAAAATAACTATATAAAATACAGTTATCAATCCATTAGTCATGATAGGTAATATCACGGTTCCAATTGCATAGGTGGTGCTACTTTTGAATCTGATCAGGGGTAGCTCTTTTCTTCCAATATCGCATTCTTTTATACTTAGGGTCCTTGTTATCAATATAAAAAGAAGGTTAATTTAACTCCCAATGTCAATCATGATCTGGAAAAAAATTTAGGATCCTACTCTTAAAGTTATTACTAAGGGATATTTATGGGGAGATGAGGCATCATCTATCTCAATGAAGGTGATTTCAACAAAAGACCTCTTTTTTCCATATTATAGACACATGGAGAGCTATATAAGTCTTTGGCGAATCTTTTATGCGAGTTATTAGAGGTCTCATTAAGCATGGGCCCTTAATATACGGTATAGAGAGTCCTTATATTGGGCTCGTTGTATGGGTCTATCACGTTACTTGATGGAGTGGGTTACTTCAAAGTTTCACGTCCAGGCTACTGCCATTCTCCTCTACTATTGCTTCCTACGAGGTCTTTTAAATATGCTCTGGCCACAAATCCTTCATTTCTTTTTTTAGATCCTATAGTCTCTCATCTCATGACATACATCTTTATGAAATGTACACCATTTAGATGTATCCCTAAAAGAAACCCTCATTTTTGGAGCCATCTGACATTCGGTTCCTCATCCGTTCTTAACACTACCTAAGCCATACTCACTCTTAAGGGTGGACCCATAAAGAGAGATAATGACCTCTTTCAAGGCCCCTATTCCCTGACTATTGGCTACTCCTCCTATGATTTTATGTGAAACACTTGTTTTTGTTGATCCTGTCATCTTAGTTAGCCTTGTCTGGGCTCATCCTTCTTTTATTTTTTTCTAGCGTTTCCTCCACAACTTCCTTGCTGCTCTTAACCAGACCTAGTTCTCTTTCCAGATTGAAAAATTTCTCACATATCCATAAGCTTCCTCCAAAGTTTGTCGGATCTTCTTAGTCAATTCTGCAAACAAATCAAAATCCCTTAGGAGACATCGTTTGAATGCCTTTATTACAATAGAGCTCGGGAAGTCTAATATCTCTAGCCTTTCTTCTATAAAACTTTTCATATATTATTCATAGACTCACCACTTCCCTTGGTGATTAAGAAGATGTGGTGTAACTCATTCATTTATGTCTTGTTGTAGGCATAATTGGCGATAAAGAAATGTGAGAAGAAGATTGTGGTACGGGATGCCAGGTTATTGAATCACTTATGTGCATCATCACATAGGGTGGCAGCAAAAAGCTTACACATCTCTATTTCCCCGAGTAAGGCTCATAAGGACCATACATGTCTTAAAGTGTTGCACATAAGTTACAAAATCTTTGGTCCCTTTATAGTACGGGCACTTGGAGTAATGAACTTGGGTGGTGGCTCGTCATGCTTTATTTCATCAAAAAATGGGGAGAAACACAATTGCTCGTAGTCCCTATCCACATCATAAAGAGCCTTGCCTTTTTCATGCCTTTCATTGGCCAATTTCAAGACCCGGTCTTTCTTTTTGTTAGTTTCTTCTAATGCTTGAAATGACACCTTTCATCTTTTTTCTCTCCTACAACCATTGCTCATTTCTAGGTCTCGTTGAACCATAAAGTAGGTCCCCTTCAACTCTCTTGTTCACCCTGGTTAAGCTCGGGTATGACGCACTCTGGTCTGTTTCCACCAATAGGGTTACAGATCGATCATCGAAGGGTCCTTCACCTGATTGGGAGTGTAGTGACCTATTTTCTCACCTAGTCTCCTCGAGTTCTTTTCTTAACTCGAGAAATTAACTAGCCAGCTCTCGATGAGAGTTAGGTTTCGTTCTAGCCTCGCCATGGGTTGGTGAGGTGTTGTCTAGTGATATCGTTGCTTCCTCATTTGCTAGTCTTAATCGAATTTTAGCACTGTCCCTACCATGGTGGTAAGGAACAAATGATCGTGATTATGGGGGTAACTAGTAAGTGGAATTTTGTCTATGAAGTCTCTCTCAGAATTCGGAGTAAATCCTAGAAAATATGGGATCATAAGCTAAAGCTCGACCTTAGAATCTGAGCCCTATGGTGAATGCCAAAATTTTGGTATTAATCTGATTTGCAAAGAGAGAAACTAAAGAAAAGTCAGAGTAATTGATGGAATGTGTAAATCTCTTAGGAGGTCCATATATATATAGAGATTTATATGTACATGTGTCGGTTAAATAAGACGTTTATATCACAGCGTGTCAAAATGGTATAAAAGTAAAGCAAATCACATTTAAAAGCTTGAGATCGACCACCCCAAGACTCGAGATGACGTCTCAAGGCTAGTGTCTCGTGCTGATATCTTAAGACTTGGGTTGATCCCATGACTCGAAATAATGTCTCAAGACTCAAGTGAAGGCTCAGGCTCAAGCTCAGGCTCAACAAAAATTAGACAACAAATCATTTCTTATGCCGAAAGACTTACCTTTTTAAAATAATATTTATCATAATAGGATTAAGACTCACACTCTTAATTTTATGTTAATTTTTAATTTTTATATTATAGTTTATTTTGATATAGTAAGAACCATTTCTATAATTGTAAATTGAAAATAGGATATAAATATATATTAATTAATATTGATATATTTCTTCTTTTTAATTTCTCAGTTGTTTTCTCAAAATTTAACAGTAATTTCTTATACCTCTCATTTTCACCAATTATCTTTATCTAATCAATGCATCCATATATATTAAGTTTGATCCAAAACAACGACCTTTTATTAAAAAAAATATAAAATTTTCTCTAGTTGTTACTCTGAGTATTCATGGACGACATGAATTTGACATTGGTTAACATTTAAGGCAATATAAATTAACAATAAGATGTAAAACAATTATTAATTTAATTATTATTGAAATATATATATTTTATATATAATTATTAATATTTTAAACAAAATTATCATCATGATCTCCGAGTACGTTATCATAAACTTAAGCAATTAGATAATAAATGTCAATGATTATTTTAATTTGACTTTCATTATCCTTTTATATATACTTTATTAATTATTTGGTGGTATTAAACTTGTGTCTCATAACACCAACTTACTTTTGATAGATCTTTCTACCTAACAACACTAAATAAAATTATAAAACAAAGAAAATGTAAATATGACACATATTTGAAAAGTTCCATAAACTTAGCTATGATAAAAAAGAAAAAAGAAAAAAAAGAATGATCAGATTACTTGACTCTAATCAAGGTTTTATATAATTAATACAGTAGTTTTTAATAAAAGTCTGAATCAGAGTGAATAAAGTCTTTCTTTATCGTATCATTACTTCATTTCATTTATTTTTAAGTGCAAATTACGAAACAAATTAAACTACACAGTATTTTAAGAATGTTTTGGATCCTTTCTAAATATAGTTATTCAACATTAATCACTTTGTTTTTTTGTTCTTAGCCCTTTGAATTTTATATTAGTGGGATGATAAAATTTTGATTGTTTGTGTAATATGTGATAACATGATATTTAAGATTAATATAATTTTTTTTTAAAAATAAATAAATTTAATTAATTAAATATATATTACGTTTATCGGAGATAATGAAATAATGCTGCAATCGATCAAGTAGGCTTTTATGAAAACATTGAATGCTATTTGGGGCAAATTGTAAATATTCTATTGTATTTGTATAGACTCGATTTTGGATATGCTATAGTACCCTAGGGAATAGGGAATAGGGAATAGGGAAATATCATAAAATCATAAAATTGGTAAAAACCGATTGGACATTCTCGATTAGCTGATATGCCAAATAATTCATATTTTTTTTTGTATCTACTAGTGTAAAAAATTACTTGAATTCAAATCATATTATTATATAATATAGAAACAGAGTTACACTAGATTTTAAGCGTTATTTAGTTTTTTATTTAAAAAATATACTGTTACATTCGATTATTTATAAAAATATATATATTATATCAATAATAAAGTTAAATATACATGTACATAGTTTTGGATAGTTACAATCTATACATATAATATTTCATTATATTTAATAAAAATAAATATTTTTTTTAAATAATATATTTAATATAAATAAAATAATTATTATAGAAGACTTTTCTCAATTGAAACAACCTATAATTTTTTTCAAAAATAATACTAATTACTTTTAAAATTTATAATAAAAATATCTCTCACGGTTCATATCTCTAATTCAAATAAAGGGGCTATTTTTATATTATGAATTTTAAGGACGGTTATTTTATAATTTTTCCCATATTTTATGATTAGGCCATTAGGTTCACAGGGTCACTGCGTTCATTTGCCCACGCTAGTGCTAAGTTTGACTTCATTTTCCCACACCAAGTCCTTTAACAATATTAATTTTATTTAATAAATATTTTTTTACTTAAAAAAATAATTTATATTAATTGATTATTCTTTTTTTAATTTATATAGTTATGGTATGATCTTGACATTAAAACTATTAGTTCACTATTTATAGATGAATTAATTGAACACTTATTAAATAGATAATAATGAATTATATAAATTATTGACCTTAATGTAATAAAAATAATTATATTAGACAAAATATTTATTCATAAAAATATATTTATTATATGAATATTTTGATATTTATTGATTTAAAAAATAAAAAATATTTAAAAAATTAAGATAAAACATTCTCATTATTTATATATAAAAATATTTTTTGATCTCTTCACATTTCCTTCACTTTTTTTCATTTTTATCAAAATAAAGTACAAAGAACATGATTCAACTCAATATCCCTATTATAAAAAATAATACCTCCCCTTCAAGTGTCAAAAATCTAAATTAAGATTTTAGTTTTTTTGTTTTAATGAAAAAACATAACTTTTTTATATATAAAATTTTATTTTTAAGTCTTATAAAAAAAAATTCACTAAAAAAACATATGTTCTTCGCTATATGTTTTTTTTTTCGTAACATAAACACAATACATTTTTAAAAAAACTTAAAAATAAAATCAAGTGAATAATAAAATAAATTATTTTGTTTTTCCCTCTCACTATAATTATCCCAGAGAGCAAAATTTATTTATCAAACATAATCAGTTATATATAACAGTTGTTAAGATAATGGGTTTAAATGTTAAATAAATAAAAAAATGAGAGTATGGTCTCTCATCTTATGAACTTGTGACTCTGCTTCATTAATGTCAGTACCCTCTGTCTTTATGTCTCTCACTTTTATTATATTAATTCAAAGTTGGGAGAATGAATTGAATAAATAGGCATGCACTAGAGAGTAGAGCCTAGATACATAATGCTTTTACCATTCCTCCATCTATCTTTTACAATTGAGACCTTTTAAATTTATATAAATAAAATACTAAACTCAATAAAGCCTAGTTGCTTCCACTTCTTTACTCAATACAGAATTACAGACAGAGAGAGAGAGAGAGAGAGAGAGACCTTATTAGAGGTTATATAGCTGTGTACAGTCTTTTGGTCCCTAATGCCCATAATCTTTTGTATCTATCCCCTTGTTATTATTATTATTATTATTATTATTTGGAATAATATTAAAGTTTAAGTTGATGGATTAATAGACAAGGTCTGAGAGGTGAAAGAAAGAAATGATGAAGATCAAGTGTGACGTGTGTGATAAAGAAGAGGCCTCAATGTTCTGTTGTGCAGATGAAGCTGCTCTTTGTGATGCTTGTGATCAACGTATTCATCATGCTAATAAGCTGGCTACTAAACACTTGCGTTTCTCTCTTCTTCAACCCTCTTGTAAACAATCTTTACCTCTTTGTGATATTTGTCAGGTATTAATTTGGTGATTAGATCTGTTACTCCAAAGCTAAAAACTTTATTATATAAATTTTATAATTGAATATGATGATTTATTGGATTTTTCAGGAAAGAAGAGCATTCCTATTCTGTCAAGAAGACAGAGCAATTCTTTGTATAGAATGTGACGTACCAATTCACACAGCAAATGAATATACTCAAAAACACAATAGATTTCTTCTAACTGGTTCTAAACTCTCTGCTGCTATTAATTCAGACCCAGCAACATCAATATTATCAGAAACAATTGGATCAACAAGACACACAACACTAGTTTCTGATGATACAATGAGTAGTACTTATCTTTCATTTGATCAAAATATATTCACATCTTCATCCACATACAAGTTGGATGAGAGTGAGATTAATGCTTCATATCCAACAAGTAGCATATCTGAGTACTTGATGGAAACACTACCTGGCTGGCATATTGAAGATTTTTTTGATCCCTCTTTCCCTTCTAATGCCTTCTGTAAGATTGATTAGACATCTAAAGTGTCTCATTTGTCTGGGTTTTATTCTTAATTTCTTGCTTAAGATTTTTATTAAAATATCCTCTCTTTTTTAAATAAAATAATTTTTTTTTGCAATGGGAAATAAAAGAAATTTTTGTCAAAATATCTTGAAAATATCACAATTTTGTGATAAAATTCTCAAAACATTTTAAAAAAACCACTCTATCAAATCTAATAATTTTAATTTATTTTTTATAAAACTAAAACTTTCATAGAAATATCAATGTTTTAATCCTTGTTTATAAATATGACTTTTGCCATGTGTTGCAGGACAATAACATTTCAGTCCTAACTATGGACGAAGATGAATAGAGCAATAATAGAAACTCTTACTTATCTGAAGGTCTAAAGAACTGGGTACCACAAGTTTTCACTTCAAATCCCTCAATTTGCTACTTTGTTAATTATCATCTCCAATATGGTATGATAATTGTTTCACAGTTCCTCAAATCAGCCCTCCATCTTTCAAGAAATCTGGAAGCTTTCTTTGAAATTAGTATTTTATGACATCGTGTTCGTTCTGTTATGAAGTTTAGTAACTTAATTTCTTGTCTAATAGTGTATTGTTCGTTTCAGTGATTTTTTTTTTTGTAACTTAACATTTGGATATTGGGACGGGCACAATGGGAGATTTACAATCTTGGTTCTCAACTTCATTTGCTTCTCTTATCAACTTTCTGATACCACACATCACCCCCACTGAAATGTTTTTATCTATGCGAGTATCTGATTCTGTAAAATACAAAATTCATCAAAAATATGGTTCTTTTTGCTGCTTCTTTTCATCACTTTTGATCATTTGACCAATATTTTTTTATGCGAAAGGCCTAGTAATGAGTCGATGATATGCTAAAGGTTTCAAATTCTGTCTTTTACACAATACTTATTCAATGTTGATCACGAAACATGCTAATAAGAGAGCAATTAAGATGATGACAGTTCTCACATAACAATACAAGCCAAAAGTACAAGCAGCATCATCTCAATAAAACATTCAACCAATATTAAAAAAAGAAAAAGAAAAAAGGAAAAAAAGGAAGACAAATGGAACAGATAAAACCTCAAGCAAATATCTCACAAATAACAAAACCGAACCTAAAAGACAATGTAATCGTCCTAACTCATTTAAAAATAATTTGCGAACTAAATTGCACTATTTAGCACAAGTGCAAAACTTTCAATGATTACAATGTAAACTGAGATTGCATGATATAAAATGCTTCTGCTTAAGCATATGTGATTTTTCTATACATGAAAATAAGTATGTGGGCTTGATAACACATTCTACAACATCTTGAAAAATCAAGCAACATCCAGCATATGATGCTTCCCAATGCGCTAATTTTGTTTCTTTTTTCTTTTTTTCTTTTTCGTCCCTTTTTTATTTTACAATTGCCCCACAAGAAAAGAAACAAAATATTGGTATACTTTTTAAAGAGTTACATACATGCAAACTAATCAAAGAATACAATTTGCAGGTGCCATCTCACGTAATATGTTGAGCAGGTAAATGCAGACAACCCTGCAAAATAGAAATTAAATAAATAAATTTGATATTTTACTAAAAGATTCACATATGAAAAGTATACTGGCTTCTGAGCTATTTGGACAACAAAGCCAAGAAAATAAAAATATGTGCAGCCAAATTTGCAAAAAAGACCAAGAACAAATAAAGGTTATTCCAGAATAATGAGACAGATAATGTATTTCTAACCTTCACTGTAACTTGTAAAAAACATGGTCAAGACGTAAAGGCAACAAGTCTATCTGAAATCTTGGTGCGGCAAATGGGACACTCAGAACAAGCGAGTGAACAAGATTTACACACTGCAAATTAAACATACAGGGTTGTTAGACTGAATAATATGAATACCAGAAATAGATGAAGTGGTAACTTCAAATGGCTTACAACAAAAATGCCGGCAGGGCAGAAGAATTGCTGCAGTTGGTGCTTCAAAACATACTTTACACATATGGGAATGGGCATCTCCATTCCCTAGGTATTTGAGATCCTTTTCTTTCATCTCTTGCATCCGAGCCTGAAATCAATAATATAAATACTTCCTCTGACCCTGATGAAATAAGCATGCACTTGAGGGAATTGAAACATGTAAATCATCCACATCTAAGACTACTTCAACCAAAATATTTAGAACATCAAAAGTGCTCCTTGTATATTAGCTAATATAATATAGTTCATCAGATACGGTCAATTTCATAATAAATCTGTGTGCATATATTGACTGCTGGCATATGATGAATATACCTTGCAAGAAAGAAAGTGCTCAAGAACAAATAAATTTCATAAAGGTGTATATTGCCCAACCTAATGATAAAATCTGTGTTGAAGTCATACATTTACATTTCCTTTTCTTGTTCTCTTTCTTTTAAGAGCCATTGAAAAAATTAGGGCATTCTCATTTCAACCTTGGTTTATGGCAGGAATGAAACAAGAATCGTAATGTTCTACATAAACTTTTAGTTCTCTGATACCTTAAGGCGAAGAACAAGAGGTTCTTCCTTGGGAATTTCATCGGCTGGTTTTGACAATTCAAATACCTGTCTCTCTCCAGTAACAATTATACTGTCAGTATCATTTGTTTTAGACTCATTCACACTTTCAGGTGCATCACTCTGCTTGATATCAGTACTTATCTCAGGGGCAGCTCCCCCCTCTTTCTTCAACTTTGCAACAAGAACCCACATGTTTGCTAAATCATTTTCCAGAGCTTCCTCTCTTTTCTTTGCCTCTTCAACCTTCTTTCTGTATTCATCTTCAATAAATTCCTTTTCAGCAAGAGCTGCCTCAAGAGCTGCTTCTCGATGTTTTCTTCCCTGTAGTTCCATCTTTAAATCATCTGGATCAAGATTCCACAACTCAAAGTCATCACTTCCCATCCCTGATATTTCATTACCACGACCAGGTAGCCTCCCTTTTCTAGCAGGTCTGACACCATCACTGTACTTGCGACCAACCCCATTAATAGATTGCGCACTCCTAGTATTGGATAATTCTCTAGCAGCGAACAGCTCTTTTTCTAACTTTGCATTATGAACCGATAGCTTTGTCACCTCACCAGCCAAATTTTTCAACTCTACAGCAGCAGCAGATGCCAATTCCTTAGCATAAGAGGCCTCTTCTGCCAATTTTTGATTCTGGACATGCAGCCCACTGTTGTCCTCTGAGAGTTGAACATGCTCCAGCTTTAGATTTTCATTCTCAATTTCCTGACCATAGAAACAAGAGCATTAGTCAGTTTCAAACAAAATAAATGAACATAATAAGCTGATAAAACACAATGATGCCAACTTTATACAAAACCAACAGCAACACTGCACAAGAAGCTAAGTCATTATCACCTGATATTGTACTTTCTTTTTCAACTCATCAGCATATTCTTCAGATATACATTGCTCAGAACCAACTGACAGTTTATCACCAGTTAGTGAAGTCAAACGCTGCTCTAGGACTTTTATTTTCTCTTGCAATTCCTCATTTTCAGCACACTGCCGTGAATCCAAATTATATAAATTAAAAGAGTACAAATAATAGAAGGATGAAATACCACAGATCACATCATCATTTCATTACCATGGGATCATCTCAAATACGAGAGGAAATTCAACGAGGCTGGCCTAAATTGCACATGGAAGTGACGGAACATAAATTAACTAAAATGAATGAAGGAAGAAGATTGATGTTCTCACCTTATTTTGCAGTTGCTCCTGGAGAATGCGATTATCTGCAGATTTTATCTGTGCATGGAAATCTTAATTAAGAACTCCTACCTTTGGAAAAACTGATGGCAGAATTTTGATGCAGTGAGCCATTGACATTTACTAACTTTCCATTTTGTAATCATGCAATGCTAATTTCATGTCCATCTAGCAATGTAATGCAATGAAACATAAGCTTACCTCTAATTCAAAACCCTTTTCATTGCACTGGGTCATCAATTTCTTTACTGTCTGTTGCATCAAGCAATAACTTAGATATTTACCCATAAAGCTATAAAGATATCAAAAATAGTTATAAACAATGAGAATAAAGAATTCAAACTACCTGCTGCATCTCGACCAACGATGCATTTGCAATTGAAGTTTCACCACTTTCAACAATGCGCTGTTCCAATACCCTCATTTGCTTTCTTTTTTCTTGGATTTCATGCTCCAAGTTCTCAATCTGTAATTGAGAAAAATTATATATTTTCTTCATCAGATGGTAAAGAAACCAAGGATGCCTGTTTGAAGCCCAAACAGAATGTAAATCAATTCGGATATTTAATACTTAAAACACAAAGTGCATATTACTAATGAACTGCTCAACAGGAATGTTAGGAAAGGGGCAGAGAAAAGGTCCAGATCAGATGGATTAAGGGGAACTCTTCTAGAGAGTCAAATTATGAGAGGAACTATATACATTACAACTTAGCCATATAAATCCTCAATATATAACACAGTGCAGAACCAAAGGACACAAGATCTCCAACTCAATCCTCAATATTTTGGTTATAAGCTCATACAAAAAGTGTAGTGTCATTTTTATTTCAACCATGAAATGTGAACTCAAACAATTATGGCACCTTCAATAATCGAATTGCATTGAGATGTACAACAAACTAAGAACAAAAAACGGCATACTTGAGTCTTTGAGCTATCAGGTTCGCCTACTGACTGCTCCACCAATCGCTTCAAGGTACTGGTGCCAAATGCAATCTCTCCAGCAAGCATTTTGACTTGTTCAACAAGAAGGTCTATCTGATCTGACATTGTCATCCCTCCCTGAAATCCAACACAGTAAAAGATACCAAGCAATATAATGACCTATAGAGTTAAAGCCATATATAACTTAAAACATCCAGATAGCAGATGAGAGAGCCAATCAATATTGATTAATAAGACATTTAAATAAAGATGAATGGAGTATAAACAAATGTTTGGGGTATTTGAGAACAAAGAATTTGTATGAATTCCTAAGTCGCAATTGAAGATGAGAAAAAGAACAGAGTTGGGCAACCCTAGGAATAAGAAAAATTATACAAAAAAAAAACTCCAAATGCTAGCATACATAAGCACGGAATGATTTAAAATGATTCCATATAGTGGGACTCAGTAGCATAGTTAGTGAGTTGTCAGTGAGGAAGCCAAGAACCTTTCCAGAGATGATCCACAAAAACTGCCCACGTCAAGATTTTTTAACTAATGGAAATTAAAGAAACCCAAAGCAAGCACTTGCTAGAAATATGAATAGCTTAGAAATAATATTATTTTAACCTTAAGATGAAAAATAAAGATTATGCAATGTGCAAGTACACTTGGGTCATGTTTGGTCAACAGTAAAAGGAATGGTAAAGAGAATGATTTTGGGTATTCCTATGTTTGGTTTGCTATTAACATGTAATAAAATATAAAGCATTCTAACAGTAGCAAGAATACTAATTCATCCCACATCCCTCAGAAATATGTAATACTCTTTTTTTTTACACATTTATATATCATTTTTTTCTTTTGAGAAATATAATTATTTATTATTTTATCTCATTTAGAAGTCAAAAAAGTTAATTTTCTAATTTTGCTTCGATTATAATTTTATAAATTTTATTTCAATATTATAATTATTTTAATTTTATTGTTCCAACAAACATAATAATAGTAATATTGTTTACATTGAATTTAATTCTATTGCTATTATCATTCCCATTATACGAAACAAACATAATCTTAGAAAAGTTTCCCTTTAAAGCAGCAAAATAAATTTTCAAAAGAAAATATAAATATTGATGTTGTAGAGAGTAAAGGGTAAAAAATTATAAAGATGTAGTATAACATACCGCAGGGAATTTTGAACCACTAATGAGTTCTCCTGCTTGAGTTGATTCAGTCACTATACTACTAGTTGGTGATAACTCTTCGTTCCACCTACTGGAAGATCTCCTGTGTCTGAACTCAGAAGTTGAACTTAACGGACCAATAGATGCAGTAGATGGTGATTCCTTCTGATTCTCGCTCTCAACATGCAAACCCTCACGTACTCCGTCCAAATGCTAATATATAAAATGGAGAAAAACTAATATTGAATTGGTCAAGATTCAGGTGATTAATTTTTAAAACTAAGATATCAAAGAGAGGAAAAAAAATAGATAGGAAGATATCAGTAATTTGTAAACTGCATCAACATGGTCATGTGACAATAAATAAAAAATAACAATGCAAAATATCTACTTGAGATTTGCAGTAGCAACCCAGAGCTTTCTGCTTTACATAACTAAAAATAGAACTCACATTATCCTCCCCAACAGAATGAGTTCGTTGATGACTAGGAATATCACTCATATAACCTGGAATAGTATTTTTTGAAGAAACAAGAATAAGCTTAGTTAGACGTTGGATTCTACTCATCAGAGCAGCCTTGGCATCCTCTTCTTCCTCCAGTCTAGACTGCATCTTAACTTGACCTTCTTCCAACTGTTCGTCACAGATTAGAAAGATGCCAAATGAATCCAGACTCCAGCCATGGGATCATAATACACTAACAGTGTTACAATTCAAGAAAAAACAATGGGGGTCAAAAACAAAACCTTCTGTTTCAAGGTCAAGATTTCTTCATGATTGACACCAACAAGAATTCCCCTTCTTAACTGATCAAGCTCTTGTTTAAGAATTGAAATCTCTCTTTGATACTTTTTAATCAATGATCTTTCGTCAATTATCTAGCACAATAAAGTCATGAAGTAGCAACAGTGAGAAAAATTATTTTCCACTAAACTGCAAACACGTTATTGTGTGCAAGTTGTGTATCACACCTTATTCCGTGATGCATAAATTTCTACCCTCTTTGCTCTGCTTGCAAATTTCAATGTATTATGAGTTTCCTCCATGTTACTTGAAGCAGGAGTAACTGTGCATATAAGCTGGAGGTTTCCATGGTAACAAAAGAGAACGAGTCAAATGACAGGGTGATTAAAATTGCAAAGTAAACTGTACAGATTTTATTTTGTAAATAAAAATTGGGAACCAAACTATATTAAAAAAACTCAAATCAACTTGTAAGTACGTACATGAAGATTCCACGGGAAGAATAAAAATTCCAAGGTTAGATAATTAGAAAAAGTACTGCAAGATTTCAAACTCACAGAAACATGTCCATGACCACTTAAAGAAGATTGTAGAAGGCGGGTAAGTTTAGAATCACGGTATGGAACATGAGATGCCTTTCCTTCACTCAGTTTTCCTATCACCTTCACAAAGAAATGATTAAAATTATAAAATTATAGATGATTTCAAAGATGAATAATTAACAGGTGAAAATGTACAGCATTTCTACGGAGGAAAAACGACATCTACATTAAGCATAATTATACAACAGACATCATCAGTTCTCATCCAACATATTCTGAAAATATTACAGGAAAACATTTATTAAAAAAAAAAAATTGGATTGGTGTTCCCTTTAGAGAGAAGATAAAAAGTAAGACATTGTGCACATAACAATCTGCAAGATAGGAAAAAGGAAATTAGAAAATGAAAATCCATGTTAAGTAAAATATGAAAAGCAAGGCACATACAGTTCCAAGTGTTAGGAGACTTTTGTTTATGTAGGACCCTTCCTTTCTTCTCAGCCCAGTTGTTTCTGTTTTTGAGCTTTCAGATCCAGCTAGATCAATCAAATTCTGAAAAAAAGGGCAAAGGAATTAGAATACCCAGTATATCAAATGAAACATTCAACTTTTAAGAATTAAATTTGAGTAGAACCATACAAGTTGAGAGAAGATAACCCCATCATATTCATCGCCATGGGCACTACTTTCGATCATCTGCAAATGGATTGCCATGTCAGAGAGAAAGAGAGCATTATAGCACTTGAAGCATTTATCAAGTTAGGAGAAAATAAATCAAAAATATTCCTTATAATCCTAATTCTTTAATTTTGCTTGCGTTCTTAATTCTTGAAACAGCAATAAGCCAAAGATTTAAAGACATGAAGCAGTGAAAAGAAAAACAATTGTGCCCTTATGGCATTTTAACATCTAAGCAATTAAAGAACACTTTTTTGGCCATGCATAGGCAAGGAAAATACTAAATCAAAGGTTCTAATTCAGAAATAATGGCTAAAAATTTATTTTAATAATCCAATTTTACAAATATATGAAAAAATTAAAACTGACAAGGAAGCAAACTAAATTGTACCAGAGACAAAGTGCTAGTATTTAAAACAAGAAAGCAACTGTTCTTTAATACAAGAAAAATAGAAAAACAAAGTCCAACAATACAAACTAATCAAGGCCAAATCAAATGAGGGAGACATGTACTTATTAAACAGAACTTTTACCAGTGTGAATATGGTATGACTTCGGCTACTGAACAGATTAAAGTTGTTAGATCCAACATGACGATGTTCTGCAGCATAAGACCCAATTACATAGATCCAACTTATTACTTGCAATACATTTTTCATCATTCAATAAATTTGAAATAATAAAATTATCAAAAAAATGAGTCTAGACTTGTATTTAAATCAGTACTACAGATACCTTCCCCAGCGGCAATAAAAGAGAGTGCATGCCCAGGAGACAAAACAATTTCCTCCTTAATACCTTCTACATAAGTGCCCTGAAAGAATGTGAACACAATAACGCAAATGATCGAGAAGAAACACATCAGTCCCTAAAAATATAAGACATCCATCAAAAAATTAAAAACTCGTATAATGAACACATTAACAGAAAAATGACAAAAATAGAAACAAGAAGACAACACCATAAAATAAAATTTTCATGGCAGGCAGGTGTTCCATATTTAAAATGAAAATCAAGAAACAAGATTACAAAGCCCAACTTGTAAAATTATCTTCGCTAGCACTTAAATTAATCTTGAAGGAAGTGCTCAAACTAAAGTTGACATCAGTTATATCATTTTGCAAAGTTCCCATCATTTATGGGTTGAATATGATTTGGAAGGTCCAACCGTGCAAAACAAAAGGGAAAATGCTTGATTTGAAACTAATGCTCTCCAAAGGTGTTAAAGCTCTAAGCAGTGAGCAAAGAATAGTTTCTAAAGATTTTTCTTGTACTCCAAGTTTTCCAGCACATTCAATTATGTCAAAAGGGGAATTGAACACTCAGTTCTACAAGGAATCCTAAAAGAAAATATAGGAGGAAAGGAGGAGAAACCTATAAGGCTTTAAGAGGTTAGAGAAAAAAACAGTATACACGTAGTTACTGAGCAAGCTATTTCAATTAATGATAGTAGACCTGTGCATCCTCTCTGACACGTAAATTCTGACCAGTTGGATCAAGCAAGTCATTTATCACCTGACATCAAAAGCATAAAAAAAGCACCAAAAATCAATTATCAAGCACGTTAAAGAAAAATATAATTGAGTTAGATAAGAATGAACGCTTTTGTGTTGCTATAAATAAACAGGAAAACAGATTGTTCCCCCCCCCCCCCCCCCCCCCAAGAATAAATTTTGAATAAGAGCTGTAATAGTTAAACCTCAAAATAACAAGAACCCCAAAAAAATTATTGCACCCTAAAACTCATTTCTAATGGAATAATCCATCAGCCTCATATTTTAGTAGACTCAAACTACTGTACTGACCTCGTTGTAGATTTCCAAATATGACACACGCAGTAAAAACTCTTTTCCGGGAGTCTGTAAGAAAACACGGCAATCTGTTAGCACATTAAATTACACAGCATGTCAATTTATTGTCAAAACCAAGTAAAATAATAAAGCTTTCATGAGAACTTTGACCATACATAGGTAAAGTAGATACTAGTAAGATGTATAGAGCAAGTATCAAATAAAGAGAGCACCTTAAGCATTTTTTTTCTCCGAAAAACAAGTGCCTTACGGGTCCCTTATTCATTGAATAAGATATATCTTAATAATTTTCTTCCCTAAAGGCAAGTAGCACATAGAATATTAAAATTTTATAATTCAGTAGATATAGTTTTTTCTTACAAGAAAACAGCTTATCACAAATAAACATATATAGGTAGGAAAGAGACACGTCAGCTCCACCATACCACATAATAGGAGATAACAGATGCAGTTACGAACCATTTTACCCATACTTGTTGAAAAAAGAGTTGCAAACTATAAAATCAAACCCCAAATTATATCAGTGTGATGGTAGGATCTGAGAAATATTATCAGAACATAATATTTTATCAATTAACATATTATAAAAATAGAGTAAACCAGCAAACAGAAGCCTAAAGAGTAAGTCTTATGCTTCATAAAATAAGAGTTCTGCAGGAGCACTTACATCTTGAATAATACTGAATACATCCTTTATAGCCAATGGAATAATGCCTGGAGAATTTTGATCTCCCTAGACAGAACACAAGAAACAATTCAAAAAACAATGTTGAGAATAGTTAATGAGTTTTAACAGCTAGCACTGATGAAAAAAAATACTATTCTAGATAAAAATTGCTTGTCTTAAATTTCCCATTGTTGGATATATCAGAGTAGTACCCTTCGGTGCAAAAGGTGAACTACACAGATACTGAAAACAAACCTATAGTCTGGCAGTAAAAATCCCTACATCATTATAAATTATTAAACTTAGAAGAACCACCTAACAAAACTTTAGAGTGATCTTTATATCCTAAAACTTAGAAAGAAAGCTAATAGAACTTGAATAACCAACAGAGAAATTGCTCCTCAGCTGCATAGGCCAATGAGGAAAAGGATGAGTGAAAGAATGTATCCTTTGAAACTTTAGCACTTACATGCATAGTGTGCGTCTTCCCACTACTTGTCACACCATACGCAAAAACCGTTCCTGTAGTAATTCAATTAAACAAATAAACCAATCAGCAGCTCCAAAACAAGAAAGTTCGAAGAGACAAAACTTAAATGCAATCATTCCCACTCAGTTACTCAACCATTCAGTTAAAATCATTTAAATTCCCAATCTAATTTCAAATTAAGGAATTCTCAGTAAAATTATTTAAATGTTCAATATTAACCCCAGACGTGTATCATGAATTGGCCTTTTGGAGCTAGAACGGAAAATATTCAATACCATTAACACCCTCCATGGCAGCCTTGACCACAGGTTTAGATGCGACATCATATACCTCCTGCGAAGTAGTATTCTGCCCAAACACTCTATCTGCAACAACAATGCACACCAAAATTCAAAAATTAAATTCCATAGTTTTCTAAACTAAACGCAAATATAATTTAACATCGCATCAAACCGCAGTACCAAATGCATAAAATGTAGCTGGATTGTACTCATGTCTCACAATCTTGTCGCCATCAGCATACCATGCGATCTCATCCCCTTTCTGATACTCTCTGTCACTGCAAACCAGAATATCCCGCAAAACCAAACTATTCAACCACATTACCCACAAAAAAAAAACTAAACAAAACCCTACAATCAAACGTTTAAATTTTAATTCGATCTCAAGCCCCATAGATCTGATGTAAAACTCTCAGATCTACCACTACATTACCTCATCGGCCGAAATCGAACTGTCACCGATATACTATCACCTGTCCTCGGCACATCCAATGATTCAGCAATCAACTCATCAGACGCAAAGCCTACTGGTGTACGACCACCGTAACCTCGTGGACCAGAAGACATTGACTCAGACCTCCCACGACTTGGAGTCATGGATCGGGAACCTAGTCCACCGCCCGAGTTTATGTACGACGAAGCCGAAGAAGAGCAAGAGCGAGGTATAATCCGTCCGTTAATAAAGGAAGACGAAGACGAGGATGCTGAAGAGTATGGAGTCGAGGGTTTACGGTGTGAGAATGGCGAGCTACTTCTTGCTCGTGATGATGAAGCCATTGAGTGGAACCGGACGTGTCACGAA
The DNA here is from genome assembly GCA_037013495.1 of Hippophae tibetana. NCBI lineage: Eukaryota > Viridiplantae > Streptophyta > Magnoliopsida > Rosales > Elaeagnaceae > Hippophae > Hippophae tibetana. The sequence goes on along the minus strand of CM072808.1, from coordinate 46,579,832 downwards.
TCGTATCGAATCGAACCAGCTAAAAAATGCTTAACAGAGAGCAAGAAGAAGAAGAGAGAATATGTCAGAGAGGTCACATGGTTTGGAACATAAAAGTGAACTTCATTGTTTTACTTTCTTATATTAATTTTCCCTTCTTTTTTTTATCTTTGGAGATTATTTGAAGAAGCTTAAAGCTGTTCACTTCTCTCACCAAGAATGAAAGATTGTTTCGTCTTCTTTAAGACAGAGAGAAATAGGATATAATTACTGGTAACTGGTAACTGGTACGTGAAGAGAGATAGTAGAGTACTGGATGGAGTTTGTTCGATTTTGAATTTTGCTTTTTGAATATATTTCTTTTTTTATTTTCTGGGTTTTAATAAATTTGAAATATAATCAAAATTTTAAAATGATAAATGAACTATAATAATTTTTATTTTATTTTTTACTTTCTTTCTTCCATCCTAAAGATGTACGTAGTAGAACAATAACATTCAAAAGACGGAAGAGGGGTTTAAATTAAATTTTGGTAAAACCACCCGCGCGACGATAAATATGGGATTAAGCGGGAATGAGTACTAACTTAACAGTAGCTGTGGCGACGAGGATCCGACGGTTCATACAGTTAAAAGAATTTTTTCAATCCACGACTTGCATTTTATACTTTATATTAATTTTTATTTATTTATTATAGTAATAATTATAAGTTTTTATTATTTTTGTGTATAAAATATTTATTTATAAATTTATTTTTAGATCTATTATTAAGTTTATTAAAAAAAATCAAACAAATACTCGATTTATGTATAATTGTACTTTAAGTATATCTTTAATAACTATGACTCATAAAATTATATTTATACATTTAATAGTACATGTTTATAAATTTAAAATTATTTTTAATGTTAAAATATTAGATAAGATATATTCTAAATTATAATTGGAATTTTTAGCATAAAATCTATTTTAAAATAAATCTATTTTAAATATAAGTCTTCTTAATTAGTGAGTATTACTAATCATATTTGTAATAGAAAAAATATTTATCAATAATATATGAGTTATCTTAATTAATGAGTATTATTAGTCTTATTTATAATAGAAAAAATAATTATTTGATTTAACAATTTAAGTACATAAATAAAGAAGGAACCATAAGAACATATTATCAAAATATCATAAAATAATTAAGCTTATTAATCAACCAAATATAACCACAAATACTTGATAGATTAACTAAATAAAAAAACATAAATTGTTAAATCAAATAATTATTTTTGTCATGTAATTATTATTTGATTTGATTATTAGTCTTTAAAGAAGTTATTTTTTATTGAACTTGTACGCGATCTTTTTTATTTAAGATTTAGTTGATTTGATTTAAGTGATATATGTTTTAAATTATCTAGTTAGGATTATTCATTATTAAAGTTGTTCTTTTTTTACACCTAAAAATATCATGTATTATTATTTTAATTCTACATATTATTCTTACACGCGATTGTATATCTAACTGTTTTGTTTAAGTTATCAAATTATAAATTGATAAAATTAAAAATAATTTATTCAGTTAATTAGATTCATAATTTATAATTTTGTAATTATTATAAAAATAATTTATTGATTATAAATTTATTTGATAAAAAACAAAATATATATTTTATATACATTTATCGGTACAATGATGAATGCTTTTATACATCCCATTACTGTTTTTTTTTTTTTTTTGTTATTAGTTTTGAATTTGTCTGTGGGTATTTTGATAAACTTCATTTACTTCAAGATAAATTACCGAAAAAAGCCTCAACTTTATTTCATCTTAATTGGTAGCTACACTTGACTCGTGTGAATGTGTGATTTAGTCTGTCACTTAAACTCAAAAATTATATAATATCATTTACAACTCTTAATTAACGTCATTTTATATTATTTTATACTATCAAATATTTAATTAAAAAATATTATTTTATAGTATCAAATATTCAATTAAAAAGTATTTTTTTTAAAGTTACATCAAACGTTACTCAAAAAGTTATATTTATTAATTTTTTACTAAATTTTATATTACCTTATTATATATAATGAAAAAGAATTTAAAATTTTCATAAAAAAAAGTGCGTGGTGTAAAATTGAAGTAATTTTATGTTTTATTATAGGATTGGAAATGCCCTACCTAAGGCTATGAAAAAGAAAAATAATATATAATGCTGTCGTTAATTATGACATAGTGAAAAATGTTTGAGTATATATACTTAATTTTTTTATATATTTATTAATTGATATATATTTTAATAAGTTATAATTTTAATTACATAATCTAAAGTTATTATAAAAAAAAGGTTTCGTTCTGGATTTGTACTTTTTAAAAAATGTGAGGGTAGGGAGCGTCACCAAAAAAGTGATGATGCTTTGATACGTGTAAAAATGACAGCTTATAAAAAAGAAAGGAAAAGTCTTCTTTAGTTATAATAAAACACATTTTTTAAAGATGTCAAAGATAGTTCATAAAATATGTGGTATGCGTTCGTTGAAATTTATTTTTCTTCAATGTTTAAGTTTAACCTATTAATGTTAAAATGTTAATATTAGATGACCGCCAAGTAATATATGATAATTAAATTTGCAACGAAGGAAAGTGATCCATTATAAGATTTTTTTATAGAATTTCAAACAATATGCTTTCGAGTTTATTTCGAGTTTAGTGATTAATTTATTAATTTATTATATATTTAATACATGAAATTAGATAATAAATTATAAATATTAAATGATAAAATAATTAAAATATTATGTTACTTGCATTAGTTATTCATCAATCTAATATAACATAAGGTGAAGTATATATTAGATTTGTGTGTGATTGCTTTTTATATTAAAAATATATTATTTAATTTTATATTTTATAAAATGTATTAAAAAAATAATTTTTATTCTTTATTTAATATTTTAAGTCTCAAATTTTATTTTTTAAAATAAATACTCCCGACCTATTAAAAATATCAAAGTTAATATTTCACTTTAAAGAAAGTTAAAAGATAATATTTATTCTATGATATGTTTGTAATTTTTTAAAATTGAAAGATATTTTTCATTTTAAGTTAAGATATATTTTTTAAAAATAATATATTTTTTTATTCAAATATTATAAAGAATAAAAATTTAGAAAAAATTGCATAAAATTAAAAAATATATACAAGTGCTTTAAGAGTTAAGAATTTAAAATAAAAATACACACTATAAATGATTTTTTTTATTTATTTTAAATCATGTGTAGTAAATTTAATAATTTTTTATTTGCTATAAATGGTTTAGGGTATAGTTTTAAATAAATTTAATGACATATAAACAAGACGTAATAATAAAAATAACATAATATTTTTAATTTTAACATTTATAAATTCATTAATAATAAAATTAACAAATTAAATTAATTTATAGAAATATAAAAAATTAAAAAATTAATTAATTAAGTTATAATTTATTTATTTTTTAATAGATTATTCAACTAGTATACATACATTTTATTTCTTGAATACGATAATTAATGTTTTTATTTCTTGAATACGATAATTAATGTTTAAATTATGTTAAGTATAAAAAGAATAAAATTTTAATATCAATAATTATCAACAATGAGAATTATTTTTTTGCTAATATACGAAAACAAAAGCATTTTAAAAAAATTAACTATAAGATTAAAGAGATACAAAATAAGAGACATGAATGGTGAAAGAAATCAATAACTTGAGATTAATTCATAAGACAATTTTTTAATTTAAATAAGTTTTTATATTTTAATGTATTTTTTACTTAGTGTAAATTTTGTTAACCATAAAAAATATAGTAAATAAATAAATATAATTTGAATTTATTATTATTTTTATATGATATTTTAGTAATTTGATAAAATATTAAAGATAATGAACGAAAAAATTAAGACTGTTATTGATGAGGTATAAATAATGTATCTAATATCAATGTCATTAGTTATCATTTTTCAAATGTTAATGACATTTGTGAATAAAAGTGAGCAATTGATCAAAATTGTCTATTTTTTGTCGATATGATGATACAATCAATCTGAATCCGAACAGATTTATTTTTTTTAAATTAAATAATGTTAGATTGGTATTAAAATTTATTTATTAATTATTATCATATATAAAACATAACATACATAAATTTAAATTTTAAATTAATATTTTTATAACAAATATTATTATTTATAGTTACAAGTAAAACATTCAAAAGAAAATAATAAGTATATTTGTACAATTATTAAATTATTATAAATATTTATATTTATTTTTAATTTAAAATAATAATCTCATATAATTATAGTATGCATGATATTAAAATATAACATATTATAAAATAAAATATTAATTTATTTATAATTTATTAGTAATTTGATCTAGATTAGATATAACGAATTATAAAATCTGTAAATTTTAATTTGAATAATTTTCAATCGAAATTTGATTCAACTATAAAATTTATCAAGCGAATCCGATTTGAATCCAATTGATTAGATCAAATTTCTTAATTTAAACGAATTAATCGAATTATTTATTTATTCTTATTTGAGAATAAATTACAAGTCTTAATACATGAGTGATTATTATTTTCGTCTCTCTTTAAAAATAAAAATGATAAAGTCATAACAAAAAATACTTTTACCCTTCTTTATTTACTAGTAAAATAAATTAATGATAAAATAATATTATTTTATTTAAAATTTTAATAAAAATATTTTTTTTTATTTTTTTAATATTTTTATAAAAATAAATAACTAAATAACACATTTTTAAAAGAGACTAAATAACTTCTTTAGTCTCATGTAAAAAATCTATGCATCATTTTCCCTTAATGTATACCTATTTTCTTTCTACAATAATACATGTTACATTTGATTATATTCCAAATACTTATTTATAACATAAGATGTGTTATAATTCTAGTTAATATAATAAATAATTATTAAATAAAATAAAATAATTTATTTTTTAATATATAATTAATTATCACGTATATTCCATAATTATGAATAGATTTTATTTTGATCATACTCACTGTATATTCCATAGTTATAAATTAATTTTTTTATTAAACAAATTATAAATTAAATTTGTTTCAAATAATTTTTTTTAGAGCACATTGATATAAAAAAATTATAAATAATTTTTTATTTTTAATTCATCTACAAGTATTACATATATGTTTTATTTTTATACATATTCAAAATTGTAGTTACATATGTCTTTTTATAAAATAAAATATATATATATATATATTTAGAATATTAAAAGTAAAATCATATAAATAATTCCAATCTTATAATTTCTCAATTTTATAGGTTAAAATGACATTTTTGGATACAACTTCACGTTATATTCATTTGTTATTTCTAATTTCTTTTAATGTTATCATTCTATAAAATAAACTTGAATGTACTCTTATGCTCGTTTAGTTAAAGTGTAGCAACCCTATTTAATATCGAAGTTTGTAAATTTAATTCAAAGCGGTCATTTGGTTCAATCTAGTTCCAAACTTGATTAATTCAAATACGTTTCGTATGATCCTATATTCATAATTTCAAAATCGAGGATATAAATAAACTTTAACAATTAGTTAAGTTTAATTTTATAAAATAATAATTTTATAAAATAATACACTTCATGCTTCCAAATCTTCATTAGTTAAAAATAAATAAAATGACAAAGAATAAATATTGTTAATAAAAATTGATATATTTAGTATAGTAATTAGTAGTATATAAATTATAGATATTAGAGGAAATTACTTTGATACATTATATTTTTTTTAGAAAATTTATTTTCTTATTTTTTAACTTAATTAATTTAATATTTTATAAAAAATAGATAAATTTAATCACTTATTCTTAAATGACTAATTTGGTATCACATCCCTTTCAATTTGATAATTTTATCACATTATATCGATAACCCTATTGTTGAAGCTACATTTGTTATTGCTAAAGTAATTTTTTTTAATAACATTTCATTCTTAAATTGTAAGTATAAAAATATCAATTTCTATTATAATTTTACCAATCAAACCAATCAGGTTATTATATTAGATTTGTGTTTAGAATAACTAATAAAACAGAAGTTGAAAGATTGTAACCGACGTCTTTTATTTGCCCAAGCTTGTCTCCAAAGTTAATTTGATTAATTTTGTACCAAAATTCTATAATTTGATTAAAATAGTATGTAAAATTGTTAATTTTTAATAACTTGTTACTATGTAATTTTTTAAATAGACTTCCTACCTTGTATTCAAAATAAAAAAAAATTAAATAGAAAAAAAAAATCTTTACATATATTTATTATTTTTTATTATAAGATTAATCATATAATTATGTATTGCTATTTATATTATAAATCTCGTTGTATTCACGTTTATATGTTGATTTTTCGTATACAAAATACAATGTCTGTTATGTAAATTATTTAAGTATTTACTTTTATGTCAGTATGAATTAGTGTTAGTTTTTTAAGAAATTTACGTCTCTTTTATCCTAATATCATACTTGATTTTGGATTCTTTCGTAAATATTTATTATTTAAAAAATATTATTTATACTAAAATAAACATAAAATTATCAAAATAAAAATAAGTAACAAATACACTTTTATCAATTATTTATTAAAAATATAAATTATTAAATAAAATATATCAAATAAATAAAAATTAGTGACTCTCGTGTATATATATATATATATATATATATATACGTTTCATATACTTAATAATATGTATAAAATAAATTATATATTTTTATTATGTTAATAAAAAAAAGTTATTATGATAATATTATTAATTTTTTTATTATTATCAAAATAATTATATATTAATTGTATATTATATTTTTATTTATTATTGTTGGTAATTTTTGGTTAATAAATTATAATTATAATAGTGAAAATTTAAGTTGCGATAAAATTAATATAATAATAAAAATATGTTTTTTTTTTACTTATTTAGGTTGTAGTTGAACATATCTTAAATTCTCTATTATTCAATAAGAAACTGAAGAAGAAAACAAGAATTATATCACGTATGTGAATAAGTGCAAGCAAAGAATACAAATTTTATGAGTAGTCCCCACTGTTTCGCTTTAGTACTGTTGGGTTTCAAACAATACTTGTAAGTTGTTAAAAATCAAACTTGTGATTGGAAAGTTAAATTTATATGGCCACACTTTCTTTCTTAGGTACACAAGTGGCTCATGTTCTATTACATCTTTTTATTATTGCCAATTTGCCATGTCGGCTCCATGGTCACCAGGAATTCATATTTTCAATTTTTTTTTTAAAAATGTTAAATACTATAAACTTACATTCCAAAATTGTTATAATTTGACATTTTATACAAAAATTTCTAAATTCATTATTTCAAGTCTTAAAATTTCACAGGTCGATTTCAATTTAGTAATTACATTATTCTAGATTTTCTTTCTCGGTTCATCAAACAATTCTATATATATAAGAAAATAGTTTTTTTTAATTAAATAATATATATTTTGATAAATTGATTAATTTTTCTTAATTAATAAAATTTTATTTCAAAAATTACAATTTTAAATTAAACTACTTAACAAATATATTAAACACTATTGATGACCTCATCAAAAATTCTGTATACGTAAAATGTTACTTACAAAAAATAGAATTAGGTATAATATGTTACATACAAAGTTTGTTATCTACCTCTCATTGTAAAAATAATCGATAATGTGTATATATTTGAACAAGCATCATAATCAAATAATACCGTAGTATAGATGAAACCAAGTTTTCGATAAAAATAATCACTTTTTAAATCTTTGTATGTAATATATTATATCCATATGTATCTTTGTATATAACATGTTACATCTAACTTTACATTTGTGCATGTTACATATAATGGAACTCCATAGGTAACATGTTATATATATTTGATCTCCAGTGAAGTCGTCAACATTAGTTGTCAGAAAAGTAGTAGGATATTAACTCGATATTATTTTATTGAAATTATAAAATAAGAGCATATTGGTGTATATGTTAGTAGTTTGATTTAAAATTGAGTTTTGAGATAAATTATTGTTAATTATAAAAAATTAATTAATTTGTATATAGCATGTTACATATGGAGTTCCATTTAGTGAAGTAACGAAGTGTGGTCATAGTAAAAAAGATCTTATTTTATTAAAGTTATAAAATAAGCATATTTTGATATATTTGTTAGTAATTTAGTTTAAAACTATAAGTTTCAGAAAAATGATTGTTAGTTAAAAAGAATTAATTAATTTATAAAATACATGTTATTTAGATAAAAAAACTCATAAAAAATACATTAATTTGTATCCAACAAGATTTTATTCTCTTTCGATTTTTTTATTATGTAATTGGAATTATGACTTGAAATATACAATGATATCTTACACATAAAACATCAATTCAACCATCTTGTTCAATTATTTAAATAATAAAAAAATAAAAAATAAATTTATTTATTAAATCTGGTAGAGAGACTAACAACAATTAACCAGGCTAAATATAGTTTAGCAAGAAAAAAAAATTAAAAATATGCAAACATCCATTCAATTATTTTTCCCTATTCTACGTTGTTACTTAAATATAAATGAAATAACGTAACACCTTCCCTTTGCTTTAATTTTCTCTCAAGGCCTACAATTAAATCCGCCGCATGCTGGTTTATGAAAGTTTATAGTGACATAAAGAATTTAAAGTTTGGTAATTCACTGATATTTTTTTATTTAAAAGATATTTATATTTTTAAAGGAATACAATAATATCTATCTTATTTACGGTTAATGTATAAATAGTTTAATTTTATATTTTTAAATTATAAATTTTATCATATGATTATTGCATATGATATAAGCTAATAACTATATTTAGTAGTATTATTCTTTAAAAAAATGTGCACATATTTACTCATATTTTTATAATAATATATTAATAGTTCATACATTTAATTTTAAATATATCAGTTGTTAGGTATACTACGCGTAGAGGAGTCACAATCTTAACAGTCTAAATTATCTTGTTGAATGAAAATTCGTTGTATTAAACACCTTATATATAACGAACTGGCATCGGAGTATAGACCATTTTTTCTTTGGAGTATTCCCCCACCTATCGACTTGACCATTTGTATACAAGGCCAAGCGACTTGGTGGCTTTCCACGTTTCTAGCCCTTATGCAAGGAATGCACAACTCCAACAATATAATCACTAGGATAACGACTTGACTTCGGTGAATATATTATTTTTATAAAAATGTCATGTGTTAGGTTGATAACGATGCCTTAACATAATATCTATTAACGTAACATTAACATTTATCTCATTATACATATATATACTTCATTAATGAAATGAATAAATGATATGAGTATTATCTACTCTCTAATATCTCATTATAACCCCTAACACATCAGTACTTCTTCAAACACCAATGATATAAAATTAATATTTAATTGATAATTTTAACATATGTTACACACATAAACAAAAAATTAAGAATAAATTCATTTTTAAAGCTATCTTCCGTCAATAAACCACCCTTAAGTCTTCTACATATCACTTCTTTTGCTATTTTTTGTATGAGCATCACGTTATATGATTTTATCATATAGTGTAAAAATATTAAGATATTTCTTTTTTGTAATCATAACATTCATATATCATATCATGTATAACGCACCTCTTATTTACTAGGATGTTTTCTTTGTTACTTAATATTTTTGTATTAATTGTCAATTTATTTCATGTTATTTAGTGTTTATCTTTTGCATAATAATATTTATTTTTTAATTTAGATGTCTTTATGAAAAAATTGATATATGTTTTTCAAATTTAAATATTTGAGTGTTTCTTATTTTTTTCTCTATACTTGTTATGGTTTACCATGTACATTTTTTGTAATTTCTTAACTTTCGTTTCATTTGATTTTGAAGCTAAACTTTATTTTTGGTAAATAAAGTTTTAATGAATTTTTTTTTCTTTAATTATTTTAAAGACAAATTTCTTTTTAATTATTTTTCTCTGTGTGATATATGTTAAAATTATCAATTAAAAATTAATTTTAGATCATTAATGTACTTAAAATTAAATATATAAACTACTAGTGTATTGATATGAAAATATGGATTCATATGCGTATATTTTATTAAATAAAAATATTATTAACTTACTAAAATTCTATAAATTATACAATTATCTTTCACTTATATCTCATGTGATAAGTTTATGATTAAATTTCATATTTAAAATATAAATTTGCACTATTTATGTTTTTTAAAGTAAATAGTTAGGGAATTATTATATTCCTACTTTAATAATATAAATCTATATATATACTTTTTTGATTAAAAGAGGTGCTACCAAACCCAAAACTTTTCAAATTTGGAACCCTATAATATAACCTGTAAATGATTAAATTGATTACAAAATAGCAGGATAGTTATACATAAAACGTAAATATTTAGTTGATATATATTCTATAAATTATGTAAAAAATGTACATAAATGTATACATTATATACACTTGATATATTATTTTGTGACTAATTTAATTATATATATTATACATATATTATCCACACTTACATGTACATCCTAAAGTCTATTTATATCCGCACCTTTTTGTTTTATATTTTATTTTTTTAAAACCATATAACTAATAGAGTTCAATATAAAATCGAACCTATATATTTTTTATAGATAAAAATATCTTAAATGTCTATAAATTAGATCATTTGTCTTATTTTACCTCTTAAATTATAATTGATGTAATTCAGTTTTAAAAAATATGTATTAATTAAAGACAAATTATATTATTTAAATATTTTTATTTTAAAATATTAATTAAAATAATATTATTTTAATAAAAAAAATTATTAAAATAATATATTTTATTATTAATTACCTATTTTTTTTAAAATAATAAAATTAAGTCAAATTAATTAAAAAATTAAACCACTTAATATGAGAAACTTACTCTATTTTCTTTTTAATATGTTTGTTTGGTTGAAGAAAGTTTCAAATATTTTGAAAACCAACATATTTAACTCAGTTAAACGTTTTTAAATTCATACAGTCGAACCAACTAATATATATATATATATATATATATATATATATTAATTTTCCTTTATATATCAATAAAAGGTCTAATTAATTAGTAACTCTTCACAAGCAGGTTTGCTCACATCTTTCCCTTTTAGGTGTTATCGTATTTAATAACATTTAAGAGGTTTTTATATAATAATATTATAATTATCTTATAGTGTTTTTAAGACCATTTGATCTATATTATTTGTGTGCAGAATTGCTTTGTATGCAGAGTTGTACAAGCAAGGTAATACTAAATATTAAAAATACTTAAATTTATATTACACTATTTAAATTTTATTAGGTGTTATTATTATATAAGAAATTGAATCTTTAATCTTTAATATATTTATAGCATAAACATTATGATGCAAAAATGTGTGAAAATTAAGTTATATTAACATTTATATAACAATAAAATGTAGGTATAATGTGAGAGAATTAATTATATTTTGATGATATATTTTTAATATAATGTCATGATAATTTAGTCACTTTTTTTCCCATAAATTTAACACATTAATATTACATTTTAGATACTTTAATCATTTATGATAATTTTGGATTTATTTTATTGAAAAAAGTTAAGTTAGATTGAATTCAACATTCCTAATGTTTAAAGAAAAAATGTATTAAAATGTTGAAAAAAATAAAAAATAAAATATTAAAATTACGAGAATTAGATTAAAATAATTAAAGTATTTACAAATATAACAATAATAAGATGATTAAAATATAACTATTTAAAATAAAATGATTAATATATTTTGTTTGCGAGAATAAACTGCATTAAACTATAATTTTTTTCATAATTTTTTTTTATCTCATGCTAAATAACTATGACTCAATTTACTTTCTTAAATAATTTTTGATAAAAAAAATTATTGGTTCAAAATTAACAACACAACCGTTTTCAAAAAAAGTTTGTAAGTTGGTGTTGGGTCTTTTGAGTAATAGGTAAGCTAAAAGTTTTAAATTTTTCTAAACAATCAATATAAGAGTGGGTTTTAGAATGACCGCATTGAACCCGTTTACCCATAGTAGCCTAATCTTTGATAGAAAAAAAGAAGAAGACGTGATAATGTCATTCAATTCAAATGCGCAAAAAATTCGTTAAAGAAAAGAGTAAATAATGTTTTTTTTATTAATTTTATTATTTTATTATTTTTTAAATTTTATATTTGATAATTTTAGTTTGAATTCAAAGATAATAGATTAAATAGATTAAAAAAAAGAAAAGAAAAAGAGAAGATAAACATAAATTCTTACGAATACACTTGGAATATTTGGAAGCAGAGAAGTAAGTAAATGGCGGCAGTACCGGCGTCCGCGGGGTCTCATCTGCTGCAGAAGCTGCATCAGTGTTCATCACCATCACCACCTCTTTTATCAACTTCATATCTCATACCCCTTCTCGTCTTCAATACTAATTCTAAGCCTTTATCCAAATGCCTCATTATCTCACATCCTCGCCGTTCAACACCAGCTCTTTTCTCTTCTCCTTCGCTGCTTCGTTGTTCCTCTTTCTTCTTCTCTCACTCTCTTGCACTTCCTCAGCATTCTCATTCTACCTCTGCCTCCAACCAATTTATCTCTTCGGCCTTTGAAGAAGGCAAATATGATGATGACGAAGAAGAAGAAGAAGAAGAAGAAGAAGAAGAAGAAGATGCTCTTGATGGTCATGACGAAATCAAGAGTGGAAGTTTGGATTTTGAAGGAGATGATGTGGGTTTGGACTCTTTTCGTACCAATACAATTGGGTTGGAGTTACTGAGCCTTACGGTAAAGGAAAAGAAGGAACTGTCTTCCTATGCGCATAGCTTGGGGAAGAAACTCAAGATCCAATTGGTGGGCAAGTCTGGTGTTACAGCTAATGTTGCTGCTTCATTCATAGAGAACCTTGAATCCAATGAGCTTCTTAAGGTATTATTTACATGAATTGGTACTTCTCATTAATTTCCCAGTTGAGATTGAAAGGTTTATGCCTTCTTGGGTTTTGTCAATTTCTGTTGTATTATTTTATGAATATTTTTGGTTTTAGGTCTATATCCTATTATAATGTTTCATTTGATTCATTGATTGATGAATTTGTGGTATAACGGTTTTGTTTCCGGCTATAATAGTTTGTAGCTGTAGGTATTCATCAAGTTTGTTCTTTTATATGGACCTATTTTTTTTTTTATCTAATCTCGAAAGGGAGAAAAATGAATTACTGTTGCCGCGTTTTATCAATCTGTTATGGTCTTTACTAAGCTAATAAGCTTTAATGGAAAGGTAAGCATCTTCTATGATGGTAATTATTTCAAGGTACTTTTCTCTTTAATCTTTCTGAAGTAGAACGACTATTGTCTGTTTCTAATCTTGATTCCTAGACGGAAGTATTTTGTTTAGTTTACATTTTTCTTCCATGCCTTTTGACTAGGCATCTAGGGGCATGATCTGGTGGATAAAACTATCTCCTCTTTCAATTCCCAACTTTGAATCACACAAATTATTGTTGGATCTTAAATAAAAATTGTCAACTATGGTTTGTGTTTTAGATATCGTCTTCAGAACTCCCATTCTTTAAGTTATAGCATCCTAGTTACCAAACCTCTTGAAGGTCTTGATGTATCAATTAAGATTTTGTTGGAGCATCCAACAAGTAATCCGACCATGGTTGTGAAAGGTTTATGTGACGGTAATAATATGGAAAAGATGTGTTCTTTTTTTGGATGAAAAGGAGATTCACAGGATGAGGATGATACAGAAGAGAACAAAATTATTTTTGAAAAATTGATAATATACTCACAATGTCCAATTTGTTGTGTATATGGTTATGTTTTTATTTTCTTTGTTGCTATTATCAATCACTTACTAAGAATGGGTAAAAGTATTTATTGTGCTTAGCTATCCTAAATATCCGATTAAACTTTGATGAGCAGGTTAAAATACACAGAACCTGTCCAGGGGAGCTAGATGATGTGGTTAAGCTACTGGAGAAAGCAACTGGTTCTGTGGTTATCGATCAAATTGGTAGAACCACGATTCTTTACAGGCCTAGTCTCACGAAGTTGAAAGCAGAGGAGAAAAAGAAGAAAGTTCTTGAGGCCTTTAAGGGACGAAAACAGAAAATGAAACAAGCAGTGCTGGTAAAAATACAATTAGGAGAACAAAGTGCCTGTTGGAAATTTCTTTCCAAAGGAAATTTTGTTTTTTTTTCTTTCTTTCTCTTGTCATAAATTTGAGAAAGCTAATTTTGGCTATTGCAAAACCTGTCTGATAGTCTGTTAAAAATTGCAGACCAAAGGAACTGGAGCAAAAACTTATGGCCGAGGCAGGCGGGGAAGCAGCAGGGTTTAAGTTCCTTAAGATCCTAGTTGGTAAGCAGCACAGTGGCTGTATAGTTCATATAACTAGGTGTTGCAAATCGAACATGTTCATGTTCAAATTCTTGTTTGTCTTGATATATAATAACTATGACTTTTTATCAGGTTGTTTATAAGTTATAGTAACAAACATCTTTAGTGATCAATTATAACAAGAAAATATAACGTCCCATTTTGTTACCTCATTATATAACATGGCATTTTCTTTGTAGGTATTTGGACTAAAAATGCTTGCTTTTTGGTTGCAGTGTTATTTTGAAGTGAGGATTAACTTGAGTTAAAAAAGCTAGAGTGGAGCAGAGACTACAAAATAATGACATATTCTACAAAATTTAGAACAAAAGTAAAAGTAACTGCCTTGGAGAGGAATAGGATAGAAGAAAAATAACTGACAGAATGGTATGTGGCTATGCTGTTCTAATCGTTCTTCTGCCATGACTAACTGCTTTTGTATGATTTTATTTTTTTATTTTTTATTGCAAGGATATAATCTAGATGAGACAAGTCTTACGGGTTGTGTACTACTACAAAATATCTGTAATGTATATTATGACATTATATACATTTGGACGTGACTTCGTGCTTTTTACCAATTAAGTTTGGTGAGGATGATAAAGACCTTTTGACAGTATTGATTTAAAAATTGATAAAGAAACTCTCTTACAAACTGCAAAAAAACATATCTCAAATTTAAAAAATAAGCAATCGCATGTTTTCAATATTTGTTTCATTCGTACATCTTTTTATTAAATTCGTTTTCAACTACCTCCCTTGACAAAAAAGAGTATTATTTCAAAATTTTCAAATTTGTGAATTTTTTTCCTTTCTTTTTTGCTATTTCAATAAATTTGGAGGGAGGCATTTTTAAAAACAATAATGAAAATGATATGTCCAAGTTTGAAACTTGGTAAGTTGGTATCATATTTCATTAAACAATTAGTATAAAAACGCTAATTGCTCTCTCTATTTATGGAATGGAGGCAAATGGCAACCACCTAAGTTTAAGACATTAAACAGCCTTTAGTATCGTACTTCATCAGGGGAAGACAGGCAGGCAGGCGTAGAACAGCTAGCAAATACCGAGCCTAAAAGATTAAAAAAAAAAAAAAAACAGCAAGGCAAATGTTATTGAAAAATAGAGTCAGTTTGAGCATTATTAGTAAATTATTTCACAATCAGAAATAAGGAATTGCAACAATAAAGAACGAAGGAAATAAAATAAAAAAGAATAGTGAATTTTACCAATTGAAATCCTACTAATTCGTACCAGTACACCTTGGCAAACCATATACTTTGCTGCTTACATGCTGATATTAAGAAAATAAGGCATGATGTTAACAAATAACAAAACAAGGAAATCCCTATATACATAATGTCAAACAAAAATCTCACATGATAAATAATCAAACAAAATTCATACATTGAAGAGATGATAATCTAAATGAGTTTATAAGTATTTAAGTTACTCTTCCTAATAAGAAACTTTTGTGTTGAACCCCGTAGTATTTACGAGAAACCCATTGACTTGTTGAGTTTCCAAATTAAATTTTTAATATTTGGTCAAAAATGTTACCTATCCCATACATGCCCAGCCTATACATAACTCATAACTTATGTAAGTTGTCAAAACCTTCAATTTTGGGAATTTTTTTCACTTAAATTCCGAAAATCTGTTGCTTTGGGGCCTCAATACTTAAATACACGAGGAGAACGACACCAAGAGAAAAACATCCACTCATTGACAAACTACTAAATTATAGATTTTGTCCAACCTGTTTAAATAACAAAGAAGATAATTATAAGTAGTGATCGCGAAAGTTCTCGTGCAAATAAATACTAAACTTTCAAGCAGAATTTATTGAAAAGGAAGTAATCCTATCAGCCTGCACGTGGACATATCCTAATACATTAATTTCGTGTAGGTTCTACCAGGATCGTTCCTCGATAAGTCAGACTTATGAGAAAACAAGAATAGAAAAATAATACACAAATTTGATAACGGAGTTCGACCAATCTTGTTTACGTCTCTGGACATGTTGCAGATTTTTTACTAAAAGAAAAGAAATTATACAAGGTGTTTACAACACTTACAACCCACAACCCAATTATACTCAAGAAAATTACTCTCAATTTTTTCTCACAAAAGCTTTTCTCTCAATTGGACTGAACACTTTGGATGGTTAATTCATTACAATTACACATCTATTTATAGGAAAATTCACTCCTTGAATTACTCCTTAAATTAATGGTTCCTTGAATTAAGTTCATTGTTTTGTTCCATGTTTTGCTTCTTAATTTGCTCATTAAATTAAAAAGCTTTACAATATTCTCCAACAATCTCCCACTTGAAGACTGATATTAATCTGTCTTCACACCTCGATCAATGCAACAACTTTTCTAGTCTTTGTTACTCTAGCAGACCAATTGAAGTTGAACACAACTTCAGTTTTTCAATAGTCACCACCTTTGTTAATATATCTGCTGGATTTTTGCTTCCTTGAATCTTCTCCAGTATTAACACATCATCTTCCAATAGAGATCTGATGAAGTGATAAAGAGTATAATATGCTTGGTTCTAGAATGAAATGTTGAATTCTTCGCCAAGTGTATTGCACTTTGACTATCACTATGCAAACCATTCTTCTTCTGTTTGAATCCCAACTCAGTTAACAAACCTTGAAGCCATATCATCTCTTTACTAGCTTCAGTTACTGCTAGATACTCAGCCTCTGTAGTGGATATAGTGACAATATTTTGTATTTGTGACATCCAACTAACAGATGTAGTTCCAATAGTAAATATATAACCGATGGTGCTTCTTCGGTGATCAACTTCACCTCCATAGTTTGCGTCTACGTACCCTTGTACTTTTAACTCTCCTTTACTAAAGTACAAGCACTTTTCTGTGGTGCCTCGCAGATACCTCAAAATCCACTTGACTGCTTCCCAATGAGTTTTCCCTAGGTTTGACATAAATCTGCTAACAACTCTCACTGCATGGCCAATGTCTGGTCTCGTACAGATCAAACTTCCAATGACTGAGGCATAAGGAACCTTAGCCATGAATTTTTTTCCTCTGTCTGAGGGGACTGATCCTTGGATAGGAGAAAGTGACTGGCCAAGGGTGTGCTAGCTGGCTTGGTGTCTCCCATGTTGAATCTCTACAAAACACGATTGATGTACTCTGCCTGAGATAACTACAAGGATCCTTTTTTCTTAATTCTTGTGATTTACATTCCAAGAATCTTCTTTACTGGACCCAAGTCTTTCATGTCAAACTCTTTTGACAATTGATGCTTCAACCTTTTGATATCATCCATATCTGAACCTGCTACTAACATATCATCAATATAAAGTAGTAAAATGATATAACTGGACTTATATCTCTTGAAGTAGCAACAATGGCCGGCATTGCAATTCTGGAAACCTTCCTTGTGCATAAAGTTGTCAAACTTTCTGTACCACTGTCTTGGGGCTTATTTCAAGCCATAAAAACTCTTCTTAAGTTTGCACACCATGTTCTTCTTTCCTCTTTCTAAGAAACCTTCTGGTTGGTACATATATATCTCTTCATCTAAATCTCTGTGAAGGATTGCAGTCTTTACATCCAACTGTTCAAGATGAAGATCTTCAATGGCTACAATACTCAACACTGATATGATAGTATTGAGTTTCACAACGGGAGCAAAAATGTCAGTGTAGTCAACTCTTTCCTTCTGTTGAAACCCTTTGACAACTAGGCGAGCTTTGTATCTCTTGGAACCATCATGCTCTTCTTTCACCCAATACACCCATTTGTTGTGAAATTCCTTCTTTCCCATAGGTAACTCAGCTAGTTCCCATGTCTGGTTGGAGATGAGAGATTTCATTTCTTCTTTCATGGCAAGCTTCCACTTGCTAGAATCTCGAGTCTGACAAGATTCATCATAGCATTCAGGCTCTCTTCCATCATTCAGTAACATATAGTTCATGTATCTCCTGTTAGGCACATGAGGTCGAGAAGACCTTCTCAATACAGGAGCTAGAGTAGGAGGTTGTGGTGTGTCGAACTACTGCGTACTGTTTTGTCTAACAAGTTCCTCTGGCTGAGGACTTGTTACAATTGGGTTCGTTGCGGAACTATCTGGGACATCATCTACATCTGCAAATACTGACTCATTCTACTATGAGTCATTGACGTCTATTTTATGCATGTCCTTATACATCACCCTTTCGTTGAAAATCACATCTCTACTACGGATCACTTTCTTGTTTTCATCATACCAAATGCGGTAGCCAAACTCATCCTCACCATAACCAATGAATGTGCATTTCTTGGATTTAGGATCAAGCTTATTCCTGCCTTGATCACTGATATGCACAAATGCTACACATCCAAAAACTTTTAGATGTGATAGTTTCACCTCTTTTTTACTCCATATCTCCTCTGGTATTCTGTGTTCCAATGGAACAAATGAACCTCGGTTGATCAAGTAAGTTTCCGTGTTGACTGCTTCTACCCAGAACTACTTCGGTAGACTTGACTATATACGAATGCTTCTGGCTCTTTTTGTCAACGTTCAGTTCATACACTCAGCTACACCACTGTGTTGAGGCGTGCCTGACACAGTTCTTTCCATTCTGATTCCGTGCTCATAGCATAAATTTTTGAATTTGGTGTCTTCATATTCACCACCATTATCGGTTCTGAGATTTTTGATCTTCAAACCCGTCTCATTTTCCACCATAGCTTTCCATTTTATGAAAGCCTCAACTACTTTAGGCTTATGCTTTAGAAAGTAAACTCGTACCTTCCGAGAGTGATCATCGATGAAAGTCACAAAGTAGTGTTTCCCACCAATGGATGAGACAGTCGTTGGTCCCCAAACATCAGAGTGAATAAGCTCTAGCCTTTCCTTTTTTAGGGTTCTGTAACTTGTCTGAAAACTGACACTCTTTTGCTTTCAAAGTATCCAATCTTCACACATGTCTATGTCCGCAGACTGTAGACTTGGAAGTTTTTCTTTTGAGTGCATAATCTTCATCCCCTTCTCACTCATGTGGCCTAGTCTCTGGTGCCACAAATTTGATGTTTCATTACTTGTTGCAACTGCGATTGAACAACGTGCTCCTACTGTCATGTAAAGAGTGCCACTCTTCTTGCCTTGAGCAACTATCATTGCACCTTTTGAAATTTTCCAATCATCACCATGGAAGATCGTAGTGTAGCATTCACTGGCCAATTGCCTTACTGAGATTAAGTTCCTTCTTAATTCGGGAATATGTCTGACATCCTTTAGCTCCCAAACAGACCCGTTCAACTTAATCTTCACTACACCTTTGCCAATAATAGCACATGGTTGGTCATCACCAAGATATACCTTTCCAAGGTTTCGGGGGACATATTTCTTGAAGCATTCTTTCTGTAAAGTAGCATGAAACGATGCTCCAAAGTCTAACACCTAAGATTCTTCTTTGCTCTCCAAAGAGCATATCAATGCATCATCTTCTCCTGAGGTGGAAGTAACATTTGCCTTTGTTTTCACTTGTTTGTCCTTCAATGCACTCTTGCATTGATTTTTGTAGTGCCTGGTTCTTCCACAATTCCAACACTCGATAGTCTTCGAGCTATGGGAATTATTAAGATTCCTGGATTTGGACCTCCTGTCCTTTTATCTACCTCGGTAGTCTATTCTTCCACGTCTATTCCCTTTGGTTGAATTTCTTCATCTTGACTTTGTATGAAAAACTGAAGAAGTTGATGATTCACCTAACTCTCTATGTCGGATCTCTTCACTAAGAACCAAATCACAAACATCGTCAAATTTCAACTTATTGCTTCCTGACGAGCTACTCACAGCCGTGACAGTAGCATTCCAGCTTTCTGGTAAAGAAGACAAAAGTATCAATGCTCGTACTTCTTCATCGAATTCAATTTCCATTGAACTCAACTGGGTTGTGACTATGTTGAGTTCATTGAGATGTTGAGCTACCGATGCGCCTTCCGTCATCTGTAAATTGAACAAACGTCTCATTAAGTGCACTTTGTTTGAGGCTAATGGCTTCTCATACATATTGGAGAGAGCTTCCATAAGACCCATCGTGGTCTTTTCCTTTGCTATGTTGAAAGAAATATTACGGGATAACGTCAATCGAATAACTCCGAGGGCTTGTCTGTCTAGAAGATTCCAATCTTCTTCCTTCATAACCTCTGGCTTCTTCTCTGAGAGAGGTTGATATAGATTTCTTTGATACAGATAATCCTCTATCTACATTTTCCAAAACCCAAAATCTGTGTCATCAAATTTCTCGAGTTTCACCCTTCCTTCATCTACGGCCATTGCTCCCACTCAAATCTGACTTCCTTCGAATTGTTTCTGACTATTTCTACAAACGTAACCTTGTAGAAAATTGACAGAAATCAACACCAATAGCTCTGATACTAGTTGTTGAAAATTACACAAATTTCCGATAAGTCAGACTTATGAGAAAACAAGAATAGAAAAATAACACACAAATTTGATAACAGAGTTCGACCAATCTTGCTTACGTCTCTGGACCTACAGTAGATCTTTTTACTAAAAGAAGAGAAATTACACAAGGTGTTTACAACACTCACAACTTATAACCCAATTACACCCAAGAAAATTACTCTCAATTTTCTCTTATAAAAGCTTTTCTCTCAATTGGAATGAACACTTTGGATGGTTAATTCATTACAATTACACATCTATTTATAGGAAAATTTACTCCTTGAATTACTCCTTAAATTAATGGTTTCTTAAATTGCTACTTGAATTAAGCTTCATGTTTTGCTCCTTAATTTGTTCCTTAAATTAAGGAGCTTTATAACAATCTCCAACACAACATGCACATGAATCTTAAAATGAATATTACATGCCATTTGTTGTTTGTGTTTTCTTTCGACAACAAAGCAATACAACATTTTAGAAGCAACAAAAAAGGTTGTGAATCATGAATCTCAAGAAGCTTAAAACTACCATTTTAAAAAGAGAGAGAAATAAGGGAGAGAAGTGGGGAGGGTTGAACGAAAATAATAATACATCAATACAAACACCTGAAGAATCTAAATTCCTAACGTTGTAAAGAATCAACATTTAAACACATATCACTATTACATCTGTTGACATAAGTCACATATCCATAAGAACCAAATATTGTTAATCTCGTTTAACAACAATCTCCACATACTTAACTACCACTATGAAGAAACATATTTAATGTTTCACCAATCTTATATATATAATCACCACATATAAATAATGTGCCTTTAAGGCTAGAAGTGAAGGGAGTCGCAGCTAGAGCCAAAAAGTATGGTATCAAAACTTTGTGCATCTATATTAACATAAAATGTAATGAAATAAAAGAATCAGATACTAAAATATACATAGTTGTAAAAAATATATTTGAAATTTACTCTAAAAAATTTTCTCCACCTTTGAACCATAACCCATACGAATTAAGAATTGGATAGTGATGTCAAAAGTGAAATAAATAAGATGTTCAACCAATCAAAATTGAGAAGAGCTATATGTCACAACCCTAAATTTCAAATAGCGATCGTGAAGCACTTAACACGGTCCGCTGCACTAAGCCTGTCTTTCAACCCGAACGAAACACTCCCAAGAGACTAGAAAGAGCCTTAGAGATTTAGAGTATTCAAGAGCAAAGCAAGAACTAAAGAGAGTTTGTAAAAAATGTCTTGTATTGCTCTTTTATAGAGGTTATCTTACAATTTTCCAAAATTTTCCAAAATTTTCCAAGATGATTACAAATGAAGACCAATAGGTCTATTTATAATGTGACACCATGCTTAAGACTATGCCACAACTTTCTAGATCTTTCTATGTCTAGAATGTACAAGATTGTTCTAATTTTATCTACAATATGCCACAAGGTTCTATGATCTTTTAGCTAACTCTAAAATCTTTTAAGATTGTCTAGTTCCTTCATGAACCATTCATCACGTTCTAGAATATTCCAACCTTTTCTAGAACCTTCTAACACATACTAGTATACTTTGTAACATTCTAGAGTCTTCAAGGTTTAAGTTGAGTCCATCCAACTCTAACTCTTTCTAGACATTTCTAGGCTACTCTAAAACTTTCTAATGTAGAAAAGTTTAGATTTTTTAAACAAACACCATTTTTTTGGATTTTAAGGAAATTTTTGAGCGGAATGTAACATATGTCACTCTTATCTTGCAAGAGAACATAATGCTTAAACTGGAAATAGTCCGCTCGACATGCACAAAGGCTGTTGAGAATCTATTTAAAATTATTATTTTTTTAATAGTAGTCAGCAATCATTTGTGCTACGTAATTCAGTTAACAGATAGTAAGCTGCATAGGTTTTAATGACCAATCAAACTGACAACATATCCACAAAAGTTAGCACATATTTTTCCCCTTGGCTGTGATAGAATATGTGCTCCTGAATTTGTCGTAATCAATTAATAACTATAGATATGTGAAACAGTCAGAATCTTAACGGTTCAAGATGAAGTAAACCTAAAAACTAACCTAAGTATGATCTTCTGATCAGGTGTAAAGATACTGGCGAAAAACCAAGGAACAGTACTCCCAATAATTCCTAATACTAATCCGAGAACAACTCCAATGATGGCCAGAGACTTGAGCATCATTTGTGCCTGTTAAATACATAATATTGAAAATGTTCCAAAGCTACAATTTGCTGAAAATAAACTCATGCATATTGTGCAGGGGAAAGAATTGAGCGTTTTCTTTTGAAAAACTGACCCTAGCAGTTCCCCTCCTTTATATGAATAATAATACAAACTTAGGTCCCCAACTTTTGTGAAAAATGTATAGATTAATCCAAATTTGAAAAAGTTAGGGGATCGAAGTCTTATCTACTAAGAAATCAACTTGTTCTAGATTTAAATATCAATCAAGGATTATTGTACACATTCTTAAAAGGTTGGGACCTAATTGTAAATAAAATAAAAGTTACTAAATTACTTTATTAGAAAAAAGTAGGGACCTAGTTGACCCTCACCTTTTTCCACTTTGTTTTCAGATTAGAGTATGCTTCATATATCAAACATACAACCAAGATTCAAGCTTGGACAGTTAGGGCATAAAAATATCACAAACCTTTTTCAAATTACGATTAACTCCATACATCAACTCGGGCATAAATGACTGTGCTATTTGTGAGAGAGGCTCGCCCCAAACTGCATGCATAAAGAATGTTTGAACCATGACCTATATAGGGTGGAGGAGAAGAAAATATTGCAAACAACACCCAGCTTCCTACAACACAAAATTAAAAAAGAAAAACAACCACCATTTCATTTATAAAAGAGATTCACCTGATGTGCGGCCATATGCGTTCCCATGGATGTAGCGAAGTATACAAAGAGGGAGTAAAAGCCACCTAAAACCAAAATGCTCAGATCCATGTAGAAGAATTAGACATGGTAGTGTTATACGAATTATCAAAAGGTAACCTTAGATATTAACGTAACAAACACAGGTACAGCAAGCCAAGTATTGTGAGAAGTTCCTTCTGTGAAGAAACTGAAAGGGAATATGCATTGCATCCTTTCTTGTTCAGAGCTTCAATCATCATATATCCTGCAACAATCTAAACATAATTTTATTAGGGTCAAAATAAAAATAAAGAAAATGATTTGCGAACATCGAGGCATATTATAATTTGTTAGTTGGTACAATAGGGAGAGGGTGGGTACTTGCAGTTGCACTATGTATATCCAATTGTTTATCCAGAATACCTGTGATACCATTGTTGCCCATGCTGCACCTGCAATGCCATAACCAAGATAACTGCACAGGACAATATCACCAATGCCATTTATAGCACTGGCTACTGCCAAAGCCTTCAATGATCCCCATGAATCTTTCATACCGAGATTAGGAGAACAACAAAAAGATCAAAATACAAATTCAATGTAGCACATTATCCAGGAGCAATCTAACAAAATCATTATACCGATGCTGGTTTTTGACATCTTAAATAACACAATCAACCATGTCTTCCTAGTTTAATCATTACTTCCCAGCCAAAAGATTATTCTACTTTGTTTCAAAAGATATTTTGGCATTGATAGTCTATTGGCCGTCACTAATAACCTAGACAAATGTGAGAAAAATTGATGGTCGTAAAGAAACAAATTCCACAAACAAGATAATATCTTAAACTAAAATAAAATAAAAATAACACCAAAAGTTTTTAGTGTTGAAAAACCTTTTAAAATGAAAGTAACAAACATGAGACCCGTAGACTACTTAAAACTTTCACTATAATAAAATGAGGTTACAAACTTTACATTTAGGTGGATCTCTCACAAAAATACAATAACTATGTATCTTCAATTTGTGGGTAAAATTTTACAAATTGACTCTCAATTTTCTTCTCTCAGAAAACTTTTTCTGTTGAGGCTTTATTTTTTTCTTCTTTCTCTTAACTTGATGTAAATATTGAGATTGAGACAAGGCTTTTTATAGAGTTAAAACATCAATCCCTCAAGTCATTCAAGGCATATTGTGTGGAGACAAACAACACAAATATTTGACTTTTTTTCTTCTTCTCATCGCAAGCCTTCATTGTTGAATGTATTTTTTTTTTCTTGTTACTGGCCCATATGAGATAGACCAACAAATCTCCCCCTTCACCTTATGTGGGACAAGACTCTTCCATACCTGCAATCTCTCTACAGATAACAAGTTTTTCTCTAGTCAGGGTTTTTGTCATCATATCTGTCCCATTATCATTGGTGTGAATCTTCTCAACTTGCAGTAATTTATGTTTCAACATATCATGAATCCAATGATACCTTACGTCGATATGTTTAGACCTTGAGTGGAAGTTTGGGTTCTTCCTAAGATGAATTGCATTCTAACTGTCGTAATAAAGAACATAATTTTCTTGGTTCTGATGCAATTATTGTAGGAACTTTTTCATCCATAGGATCTCCTTACAACCTTCAGTGATTGCAATGTACTATGCTTCTGTGGTACTTAAGGCAATACACTTTTGTAATCGCGATTGCCATGAAACAACTCCCTCTCCAAATTTTATTAGGTATTCGAATATAGATTTTCTCGTATCCACATCACCAACCACATCTGAATCTGTATATCCTTCTAATACAAGTTTATTATTACCAAAACATAAACAATGATTGGAAGTTCCTTTGAGATACATGAGTATCCATTTGACAACTACCCAATGTTTCTTTCCAGGATTTGATAGGAATCGGCTCACAACGCCAACAACATGTGCAATGTCTCGTCTGATGCATACCATAGCGTACATTAGATTGTCAACCGCCGATGCATAAGGTACTTTGCTCATATCCGATTTCTCCTCTTCACTTGAGAGACATTGACTCACATTAAGCTTGAAATGGCTTGCAAGTAGACAACTAACAAGTTTAGTTTTGCTTATGTTGAATCTTTCAAGAACTTTTTCAACATATTGTTTATGGGAAAGCTAGATCCTTCGCTTTTGCCTGTTGTGGGTAATCATTATACCAAGAATCTACTAGGTAAGTCCTAAGTCTTTCATTACAAAAGACTTGCTCAAATCCTTCTTAAACTTGTTAATCTTGTCAATATTTTGATCTACAATTAACATGTTATCGACATAAAGCAAAAATAATAATAAAATTACCATGAGATAATTTCTTGATGAAGACACAATGATCAACTGTTATTCTATTGTATTCATTATTCTGAATAAGTCAAACTTTTTATACCAATGCCTTGGTGCTTGCTTTAGACCATGCAAACTCTTCTTTAGCCTACATATCATTTTTTTTTGCTTTTGACTTAGAAACCTTCGGGATGCTCTATATAGATTTCCTCGTCAAAATCACCATGTAGATATTAAGTTATGTTATTTAATCTTGTTACAACTTAATTTACTTGGTTTTATGTTTTTATTTTAGTTAGATAAAAACATATAATACTTATGGTATAATAATAAAAAATACTGAAATTAGTAAATTTTTGGAACATCAACCATGACATATTTTCATATTATTTTATAATAACTCAATTAAAAATTTCATAAATTTTACTATAATCATTTAAATTATTTATTTTTATTGTTAAAATTATACACATTGTGACACTTTTAAATATTAATCTTGAGTACATCTATTATGAAAAACATGTGATACTAAACTTTTTCTCAGCATATACCAAACTATCGTAATATTGTAATATTGTATTGCTTTGTTGTGTTTATTATTTTTTAAATAATTATATTATTTATATATTTATAATTATAATTTATTAAAATATTTAATATATTAAAATGAGTTATATATCGGTCAAACATAAACTAATTATTTTTTTAAATCATCAGTTGGAAAAATAAACTTTCATCTATCAGTGGATTATATATTTTATTTTGGTTTTGGTCAAAAGTTCGTTAATTTTCATAATCATGGTTTCAGGATCGGCCTAACATTGTTTACAAAATTCCAAATTATTTTTCCAAATAAACGGCCCTTTTTCTCTAATGCAAAGTAAACGGGCATTTGAAGATATACTCCTTCATATTGCGTTTACACTAAATACATACATCTTCAAAATAATTAAACGGACATTTGAAGATGTATGTAATTTCATTTTTTAAAGATAAAAATAAAGTTGACTTGTGAATTGTACCAAGACTAATTCTATCATAAAACTCTCTAAAATAATGTAATTTTTTTATTAAAATAATACAATTTTCATCATATTTTTATAAATTAATCTCTAAAGTCTAACCTACTAGAATAAGTACTATAATAAGATATCACACTATTATTTTCATTATAATTGGACAAATTTTATTAAATATATAATAAAAATAAAAATAATATTTTAAAATATTTTATTATTGTATAGTATAATGAACAATGACAAATCAAATATAACATTATAAAATTCATTGTATTAAAACAAATTTGGTGTAAAATTATACTATTATATAAAAAAAATGAGTATGCCATAGTAATTACAAAACTACTTAAAAAAAAATACAATAATCCAGATCTATTTGCTTTAATTTATACTAAAAATGATTTTAGACCTGAACATTTTTAATGTCATTAAATACAAACTGTGTTTTTTATGATAATTTTTTCATTATTTGTTTAAAAACATTATTTATTTATTTATTTATTATCGTAAACATGTTTATAAAGTTACATAAGTATTAAACAAATAAATTATTGGATATTAGTTCTTAATTCAAAGAATAAACACAAGGACCTTAATTCAAGCAATAAAACAAGGAGCTTAATTCAAGGAGTAAAACAAGGAATCCTTAATTCAAGGAGTAAAACAAGGAATCCTTAATTCAAGGAGTAAAACAAGGAATCCTTAATTCAAGGAGTAAATCAAGGAATGCTTAATTCAAGGAGTAAATCAAGGAATGCTTAATTTAAAGAGTAATTGAAGGAATAAAATTTCCTTATAAATAGCTATACAATTGTAATGAAAACATGAAGAAAATAATACAAACTAGAGAACTCTTTTGTGTAGAGTTATTTCTTGTTTTTTCTAATGGTATCAGAGCAGGAAAATTAACTTGCTTCTGCTTTATTATTATCTTAGCATCTTCAATCTTTGAAATGGCTGAAGACAAGCCGCTAGGATCAGAAGCTGAAAGTTCATCAGTGCTTTCCTTCATGAATATGCATGAGGTGGATGTCAACCCAAATCAAAGATTAAGCTCAATCTTGTTGAATGAGTTTAATTACTTGCCTTGGTCAAGAGCAGTGTCTCTGGCTCTAGGTGGAAGGTCCAAGTTGGGGTTCATAAATGGAAGCATCGAAGTACCTGATGTTTCCTCACCAACCTATGAATCCTGGCTTAGTAAGGATCAGCTCGTTATGTCATGGCTCCTAAATTCCATGGAACGTAAATTAGCTGAAATATTCAGTTACTCTGAATCTGCATACCAACTATGGGAGACGGTCAAGGAAATGTATGGCAGTCAAAATAATGCTGCACGAGTTTTTCAATTAAAGAAAGACATCTCAAATCTGCAACAAGATGGCAAGCCTTTTGTACAACTCTTAGGAAGCATGAAAAGCATGTGGAATGAGTTGGAAATATATCGTCCTCATACAACTGATGTAGCTCTGCTACGAAAGAGAGCAGAAGAAGATAAGATATTTCAACTTTTGTCCAGTCTGGATTCAACATATGAAGATATACGATGCCATATACTCATGAATACAGAACTTCCTTCCTTCACCAATGTATGTGCGACAATTCAACGTGAAGAAGTAAGAAGGAAAGTCATGAACAAGGATACAATGGCTAATTCACCTGAGGCAAGAGCCTATCTAACCAACGAGAGGAAGTACAAAGGGAAGCATCCAAACTTGAAGTGTCAACATTGCAACCATACGGGCCATGTTAAGGACACATGTTGGATTCTACATCCAGAATTAAAACCTGATTTTATAAAGGATAAGAGTTTACAGAAAGTGAATCGTACTGGACTCCGTGCTAATCATGTTTTTGCCTCTACCTCTAATGGGTCTGATCCATTCAAGAACTTCACAGCGAATCCAGCTGAACTCATGAATGAGTTTATGTTGTATCTTCAAAGCAAGACAAGAGGAGCTAGAATTGACTGTGTGGATAGCATAGAAGAAGGAAACTCGACAGCATTGCTAGGCAAGTTTGCGGGCTTCTTGGCAGATACAAAACTCATACCACAAGAGGACATGCAAGGTATCATAAAAGCCTTTAAAACTGCTCTTAAAATAAATATGTTGCATGATTTTTGGGTTGTAGATTCAGGTGCCACAGATCATATGACAAACCATGTGTCAAAGTCTCATAAGTTTGAAAAATTAGCAAATCCTTCTCAAGTTTCAATTGCAAATGGTGAGAATGTAAAGGTTTTAGGAAAGGAAAAAATAAAATTAATGTCAGATGAAATCGAGTCGGTAGTTTTATATGTACCTTCCTTTCCTTTCCAACTTCTGTCTGTAGGAAAAATCACAAATACCTTGAATTGCTTAGCCATTTTTTCTCCTCACAATGTCATTTTTCAGGATTGTGTCACCAAAAATACGATTGGTGAAGGGTTTTACTTAGATGGTCTCTATTACATATCCAAGAGCAATCCCAGAGGGTTTCAAGCTAAGTTTAATCCTATCCAAGATAATCAATTGTGGCATCAACGTTTAGCTCACCCTTCTCTACCAATTTTGTCAACTTTATTTCCAAACTTAGGAAATGATGAAATTGCATGTGAAACTTGCCACTTG